>JAOQMM010000005.1:18939072-18951804 GCA_027563515.1 Erythroxylum platyclados
TTTAATTAATTAATTAATTATAGTTTAATTAATTAATTAATTATATTGTAATATTATTTTAATTAATTAATTGTATTTAATTAATTATATTTAATTATAAAAAGATTTTTAAAAAAAATGAAGAGAGTGTTATTAAGAAATAATTGGCATTCCTTTTGAGGAATATGAAATAATACTTGAAAGTTGGATATGATAATATTATTTCTATTATAATAACATATAACCAACTACTTATTTTTTATTCTAAACCTATTAAAGCCTTCTCAAAATATGGAACCTTTACACACTCATCAACCGCGTCAAAGTTGTTTTTCCCAATAAGTTCTCTAAGACACTTGTGTAGGAAATGGTACAGGTTAATCGTGTGTACTGTATGAGAACCGCTTTAGAATTGGAACAGTCCAAGTTGGGAAATAAAGAAACTAAAAATGCTACGAAACTTAGTTCCACTTAGAGTTCGCGATTTGCTCCATAAAGGTTCTGAATAATAGAAATTTTACTCTTTCGATATAATAAATCATATATCTAAACTAACAAATCACAAAATCTATTTAAATATTAATTATTAAAAATTAAATGAATAAAACATTTTGCCATTAAAACTATCTTATTTATGCAATTAATTTTATTATATTAAAAACAAATAAATGATTGTGAAGAATTAACGAGAATTAAAATAGTCAAATTTCAAGTTAGAGATTATAATCTTTTAAAGACTTTTTCTAGTCATAATTTTTTAAGGGTTAATTACCAACAAAAGCTTAAATTTTTGTCAAATTTTCAATTATAACCCAAACTTTAAAAAGTAGCAATAAAATGATCAAACTTTTAAATTTTTTCAATTCTAACCCAAACTTAAAAAAATAGCAATAAAATGCTCAATTTTTCATTTTTTTCAATTCTAGCCCGACTTATCTGTCGTTCTCCCAATGCCCTCAGCCATTTGTTGTTTATTTGTTTATTCTTTTGATACCGAAACTACTCTTGCATTACAGCGTACTGTACCAGTAAACTCTTTGTTTTTAATTCGTTCTCCTGATACTCTTAGTGTGAGGGCATCCAGGCTGCATAATCTGAAAATCGAAGAGTGAAAGCGTCGAGAGAACAAACTTAAAATGAAGGGAAAAATTGAAATCAAAGAGCAAGGTCGTCTAGACTGTATAATCTGATTTAGGTCATTTGTAAACAATGATATCATTTTAATTGTATGATTAAATAACATCGTTTCATTAATTTTCATTTGCTGTATTAATTTTGGCTGACGTGTATTAATAGTTAAGGTTTCTGAAACACGTGGCAAGCCACGTCAGCAAACTTAACGGAAACACTAACAAATTGTTCTTTCATGCTTTATGTCTTCTTCAAGAAAAATAGAGCATCTACTTCTTATCATATAACAAGTTCATGCCTAAAATCAAAGTACAAAAATAATAAATTTAAGGACAAATAAAAAATATAAAAATAAAGAAATAAAAAAACTAAAATAATAACTTTTGAGCTTTTAATATGATCCTTACCAATAGAACTGATGAGATTCGATATTAATCTAGGATCATTTTATCAAAAAACAAGTTATTCCAAGAAATCAAACACAAAAATACATAAAAGAATATATGAATCACTACCCTAAAAAAGAGATGGGATCAGGGGTGATAGGATTCTAAAGTTGATCGTCCCTAGTAAGCTAAATAAGATCAATATTTAATAGAGAATCTAACATAGGAGTTTCTCTAAGAATAAGGATGATAAAAATATCTAAAGGCTTTTAATTCAACAACAATAATTATCTATCAATTACAAACTTTAATATTAAACTTCTTATAGACATAAAACCTTAAAACTAGAGTTTTATAAGGAAATAAACATTTAAAATAACAAAATTGTAGCTACTTATAACATAAGTCTAGCATTTGTATTAGATAATAATCAACACGATATTTGTTTTACATAATAAACATGTAAACCAAAGACAATTTTGACTCTAGTTACATATTGAAATCTAACATTAGTTTGTTTATAGAATCTAAGCTGCCAAACCCAATAAAAGACTGGCATCAATTTACTTCCAAGTTTGATATTGGTTATATTCTATAATTGCAATCTCCAACTTCTTTTTTATACTTGACTTGGGCCTTTTGTAAGTTTTCTAAGCCCCTCTCCTTACCTCCCCTATGTAGAAGTTTATGTAGCTTAGTTCATTGCTTTGAGTTATGTCACTTTCCCTCTCCTCAAATTAACACCTTCATCTACAAACTCAAATAGCACTTAATGCTTGGCTAACTGTGCATCTCTCATTTTTACTTTCCTTATAAGACATGAATTATCCCCAAGCTTTCGCATTCATTTCTTTCCCCTTAATCTGCCTAGCTTATTCTTATAAATCTAGATTTAATCTTCATATACTTGCTTAGGTGATAATGGAGCAATGGTAAACAATTTGCAATTCATAAAAAAGGAACACATGTTCTTATACCTGCCATATATGACTTTCATATCAAATTTCCTTGATTGCCTAAAAGAATGTGTTCCACTTCTAATAGGAACTATATGACATAATATCTCTCCCATATACCTCCCAATTAGGAAAGAAATGAACATTTGCTTAGTTACCTTAACCTTTTGACTCTTATTCAACCATTGCAAGTCGTAAGGTTTATAGTGTCTTATAGTTGACAATCCTAACATCTCCACCAACTTTATAATAGTCACATTAGTATAACTCTCTCCATTTATGTCCATGTTACACACTCGATCCTCCATGCCATTATCCTTGATAACCTCCATCACCTTATAATACTGCTCCACACTCTTAGAACCTTAAGTTAATATTTGTAACCTTTAATAAAGGTGGCTTATATTGTACTACTTCTATGATATCTTTATGTCTTTCCAACGCATCCCTAACTTCATCAACTTTCTATAAAAGTTTCTAAAATGACCTTGTACGACATTCATGGATGACTCCTGATCTACTTCCACTTTTTCCTCCTCTTTTACCTCCTTATCTTTAGACATGTTTTTGCTTCTGGTTTGAGTCATATTGTATATGCACAAAAAAGATAGTAGCAAAATGCTTCCTTATATGTTTCTCTTAAAGTCTCACTTAACTCACAATCTAACCTCTTGATTAAAGGTTCTTTGTAAACTAGATAATCTAAATTAAGAAAGCTAGTTTAAATTTTCCCCCTTTGTCAAATACTCCCATGGAAGCAATTATGGACAAAGTGAAACAATAATGATACTACTAGAGGCCAATAAATAAAAGAAACTCAAAAACAAAAAATTAAATTTGATGGAACCCAATTAGAATCGATAAAAGCAAAGAAGAAATCAACAAAAACAAACTAAATGATACAGAAGAACATAACAATTAATAAATAGCATTTGTTTCTTTTTTGTTAGCTTATAAATCATAAAAATAAGAAACAATAACCCATTATAATTTTTCTATAAATCTTATCCACAAATGATACAAATTAAAAAAATTTAAATATGAAACAAAGACATGAGAATATTGAAAAAATAAACAAATGATATCAAGAAGAAACCTAAACATAAAATTGTGTTTTGATACTAAATTATGATATGACTCTCACTAATAGGATTGATGAGATTCGATATCAATACAACAAATACTAGGACTATTTTATCAAAAATAGGTTAATTTAAGAAATCAAACACAAAAAAGCATACAAAAGAAGATGTGAATTGCCAAACTCCAAAAAAGATAGAATTATGAGTTATAAGATTAAGATTCTAAGGTTGATCGCCACGAGTAAGCTAGATAAGATCGATAGTTAATAAAGAACCTAACACGGGGGTTTTCTCTAATATCAAAGATGAAGAAAACTCTCTAAAAGTTTTTTCTTCAATAATAATAATGATTTGACAACAACAACCATCAATAAACATTTTACAAGCATGGAAGCCTTATAGCTAGAGTACAAAAAGTAAAGAAACACTCTAAATAAAAAAAATCCTAGCTAATTATAACACTAGTTTGATGCCTATCTTGAACAACAACTAGTGTCAGTTATGTTCTAGATAATCAATACATAAGCTAAAGACAAGTCTGGCACCAGTTATATATTGAACCCTGGTACCATTTTGCTTTTGGGACTCCAAACCATGAAATCTAGCAAAAGATAACACTAATTTACTTCTAAGTTTGGCACCAATTATGTTCTATAATTGCAATCTCAATTGTCTTTTTGACACTTTACTTAAGTATTTTGCAAGCTTTTTAAGCCTATGTTTGTGCCTCCCCTATATAGAAGTCTATGTAGCTCAAATCAATACTAGAGTCCCATCATTTTCCTAAACACTAATATCATTCTTGGCAATGGCACCAAAAAATTTATGTGATTTCTACTTTAAAGCTTTCTCTATCACAAAACAATTATTCATAACCTAAGACAAGTGCACCTATCATTGATAAGTAATATAGTAATAAATATAATATCAAACCCACGAGGAAGCTAAATGGTTAAGAATACTCTCCTACTGCTAACTAATTAAATAATTGAAATAGGTTGATTGTTGATAATGGATAATTAATAAAACAAAACAAAATCTAAATAAATTAATAAACAAATAAGAATAAAACAAAGTAGATAGTCAAATAAAGACTTCATATCTAAGTAATATCTAGATAAGGATTTCTCCTAACATCATCCTTGTAGTCATGATTTAATAAACTTAAAAGGAATTTATAATTTTGATTGCAAAAATTTCCTATATTATGATTTTCTCTCTGTCAAGTCATAGCCTTCTATTCTAAAGTTGATTAATCGATACTTCTATCTAACTAAAATACCATAATTGCATTAAATTATGTGAATTTCTATGAAAGATTTAACCCTAACACTAAAGGATTTAGGTAAGCATATTTCTAGTACCCTATGCAATTCCTAATATCTAAGTCGTGATCCACTCATATGCAAGTTCTCTTAAATCATCGATATACAAATTAATAGCAGATATAATCCTTATTATCATTAAATATGTTTTAAGAATATTTGAAGATATTTCACATAAATAAATTCCACTTTATTAATAATTTTAATTAATCATTAACAAAGAAATACTAGGGTTCGCCTATAAAAACATATAAATAAAATTACCACAAATTATGTTTCCACAAAGAAGCATAAGTGATAAGGTAAAAGAAATCAAGGTATATGTAGTTTTAAATGAAATCTTAGTATTCCATTTAGCTTTGGTCTATTGGGATGATTTCTAATCTTCTCTTTAACATAAAAGGATTCAGAATTGATCTCTTGAGAGTTGTTTACCTCCTGGTGGCTAACCCTAGGTTTGTAATAGAAAAGAATGACAAAAGATCCTCCAAATTAGGGTTTATAATTATTATTATTCATTATGTCCGGTCAAACACATTTTGTGATACAACAGTATCCCAGAATGTGTATCTTTCTATAATGGAGGAAGGACATGGCTTATAACATGCCTATGTCTTGGGCCGTGCATTTCTTTATAGCTTTTCACTAAT
Source organism: Erythroxylum platyclados (assembly GCA_027563515.1). Taxonomy (NCBI): domain Eukaryota; kingdom Viridiplantae; phylum Streptophyta; class Magnoliopsida; order Malpighiales; family Erythroxylaceae; genus Erythroxylum; species Erythroxylum platyclados. The sequence goes on from JAOQMM010000005.1 coordinate 18,944,582, forward strand.
TAAGGTAACATGGGCTAAAACACAACTCCATAATCTTCTTTCTATTCGTGTTTTGGGCATGTGTTTCTCTCCATGTTGTCCTAGAGGGACACAAACTTGCACACAATTGTGTGTTAGCTGTGTTTAACTAAGATTTTTTTATTGCCTTTTTCTTTTTTGCTAATGTTCTCTCTAATTCTTGACAAATCTTATCTTAAAGCAACATTTTATCAATTCCCTAAAATCATAACATAAATTGTGCAAATCAAATTAATTTAAGCATAAAAATAAAATAAAATACTAATAAAAATATGTATGTCTTACATAAATTAAGAACTCAAAGCTTAAAACACAAATACTAATATGAAGCATATCAAAAGATGAAAAGATTATTAGTATTCAAATTTTAGTTATTCGTACTTCTAATTTATTTGAAATATCATTTGTTTTATGTAACATGTGGTGTATTAATGCCACACAAACATATGGTTGAAAAAGGCATTATAAGTAAAGATAATTAGTGGCCTTATGTTTGTTAGATGACTATTAGATGTTGAACTATAATGAGAAGAATTTAAACTTGATGGAACATATTTTTCAAAGTGATTGGTGGTTTTGCATAATGAGCTCTTTGATTAAGTGTAAAGACCTCAAGGTGGTCTTTAAACAAGGGTTTGTGTTCTTACGAATTCATTATAAAAAAGTATGAGAAAAGAAATCTATCCTCAAAGAAGAGGGTGAATGATAGTTCTAAATTTTATTTGTTTGGATTGATATGTGGGTATGATGACTTGAGCTTAAAGTCACGCAAAACAAGAAAAACTAATTCATTTTTGGTAAGGGCATTTCTATACTCATGTCGGTAATTATGAGAGTTAAGAGCTAGATGGCATAAGAGATTAAGTTTAAGAGACATAAAGGTGCTTTGCAGTTATCTTAATTATTATGATTAGGAGCACCTAATGTGATTACAATCGCATGAAACTACAAGCATATGTATATTATATGGATCACAATATTCATATGGTTAACCATTTAAATGATATCAAATGTAATATTTATGAGCAAAATGTATAGGTCATTGGTTATATTAGAAGTTAAGTTTGCAAATATTATAAATTAGAGACTTTACAAAATTATACATTGTTAAATTGTTTTTTATGACAAATAATTTTTTATAAAAGATAGCAAAAGTAGGTAATTTGTCCTTGTAACTTAAGATAAGATAGTGATAGATGTGTTTCAAAAAGAAGACTAATAGTTGTTTAAAAAAGAAGACTGAAAGCAATTTTTCTTTTTTCTCCATTTTAAAGATGATAATTAAGGTTGGCAATAGGTTAGACTGAGTCTGGCCTAGTTGTAGCCTATGCTTAGCCCAAATATTTTTATTTTAGCTCGAACCTGACTCGAAGCCTAATTAGACTTGGATCATACAACCCAAACCTCGGTTCGATTAAAAGAAAATAATAAGTTAATAAAAAATAATATCCAAGTAAGGCATATATTTACAATTCAACACGATTTTCCTGTATTCCAAGTTTGTGATAAACAACAAATACAAGAAACTTGGAAGTAAAATGAATTAAAAATGGCTTAAGCATACATCACAGCTCGTGGCCCAACTACCACTCCTTTTTATAGCATTTTGGAAACCTCTAATGCAAAAACAACATAAAAGCTAAAAATTGCATTTTGTGTGCGAGAGAAAAGTGGAACTTTAGATTTGAATCTCATAACAAGAAGAAAGAAAAGACCAAAGAATCAAATCAACAAACAATTAAATAGTCAATGATCTAGACACCCAAAATTAGACATCTAAAACATCTCACAAACTTCTAACTTCAAAGAAACAAAAACCTAACTATAATGTGAAAACTAAACTAAGATCAATCACTTGAGAGGACACAAACTTTAGTCAAAAAAAATGAAAAATTGGTTGTGGGATATGGAAACTGAAAGATTCAAGCTTTATATAAGAAACCCAAAATCTACCATATAGGCATTAAAACTTGGGCAAATAAAGGAGAAAAAAAAAAGAACGGTAATACAACAAGATTATAATACACTAGTAGACTAGTACAACTAGTGATAAAAGGAAAAAATAGGAGAAATTTAATCAAATCTTCAAACTTACAAAACGAATTGTTGTATTTAAGTGGATTAAACATGACAAATGAAGACATGAAGGTAGCAAGACAATCAAACATCGGTGACAATAAGAAAATCAGGCAATGACATGACAACGTGATAGGTGGCAAGCATAGAGAGAGAGAGAGAGAGATGTAGTGAGCAGTTAGGAGACACATAAGGAGAGCATAATCAAGGGGAGAAGACATACAAAGAGTATTAAACAACCAAAAAATTAACGTCATTTTGTATATGGAATAGGTTTGAGCTTCAAACTGGGTTTAGAATATAAAGTTTGATATTTAAAAAATTACTTAAATTTGATTTAACACTTGATCGACTCATACTAAACTCATTAACTTCATATTTGACTAGGCTCAAATCCTTTTGTCATTGCTAATGAAAATCATAAATTATGCAATAAAAGTGATATGTAAAAGGAAGAGCTAAAAGTTATTTCAAAATTTAAAATTTGCATCACTAATTACATAAAATAGTATCTCTATAATATGATATCAATTTTTATGTATTGTTCATATAGTATGATATTTATTTACTTCAGATTTAAAGTTTTAATAAACCTTTTGCATAGTTATATAAAAAAATTTTCTTAAAATATTTTGTTAAGTGTTTATTCATCTAAAATACATTATTACTTTTTAGAATAATATCTATTAATTTTAACATCAAAACCATATAATTACTATATAAATAATTATTAAATTCTAATTTTAAATAAAAATTAGAAATTGAGGTGAAATTATGTTAAGCTACCATTTCGATCACTTACATTATATCTAATGTTAATTGTTAACTTATGGTATGATGTAATTTATCCATCTTTTTTTTATGTGATTTTCCTACGAAGAAAATGGCCACGAGCCGGCCAGTGTCGGCCCGTTAGACCACAGGCTAAGCTAGGAGTAGTTGGACCCGGCCCAGCCATTGACATCTCTGATGTAACAGGCTGCATGAAGAATTTAATTTATTACGGGGCCAATCCAAAATCCAAAACGCCCTGGCGCTCAACAATCGACAAAACCTTTGTTTGAATTTGGGAGTTGCCGAGAGAATTTGGGAGTTGCCGAGAGACAAACGATGAGAGAAGAAGAAATAGAGAAGCTGAGGGGTGTGGTGCGTGACTGCGTCAGCAAACACCTCTACTCGTCCGCCATTTTCTTCGCCGACAAGGTCGCTGCCCTCACCAACGACCCCGCCGACATCTACATGCAAGCTCAGGCCCTATTTCTCGGTCGTCACTACCGTCGGGCGTTCCATCTCCTCAATGCCTCTAAGATCGTTCTCCGTGACCTCCGTTTTCGCTACCTTGCCGCCAAGTGCCTCGTACTCTTCTTCTTTAAACAAATGGTTCCATAAATTCCCTTGCTTTTACAAATAACACAAACGGGTTTATTGTTTTCGGAATTTTTTGTGATCAGGAAGAACTGAAAGAGTGGGATGAATGCCTCTCAATGCTTGGTGAGGCCAAGGTGGATGAACATGGGAATGTGTATGATACGAAAGATTACAACGACATGTACTTGGATAAAGACGGTGAAGATCGTGAGATCAATGTGAGCTTTTATTTTTGTCATTTGGATAGCCTCTACTACTATTGATTGTATATAGACATATTTTTCTGTTGATCGTTTATTATACTTGATATTCCATCGTTCTGCAACACAATACAACCTGGAGATGACTTACTAATAGTCTATAAATTCGTTTAGCTAACAAAAAGTTCTTGAAATCTGCTTTACCTTGCTGGCTAATTTTCGTCATTTGATCACTTTATTTCTATCAATTCTATCCGATGCATTAATTGAGGCTTTGGAGACTAAAGCATTTATTTATTTCTACTGTTATCTGGATGGTTAAAAGTTGCCTACTGTTCGCTGCAGATTTCTTCAGCAATATGCTTTCTAAGAGGCAGGGCTTATGAGGCTTTAGAAAATCGTACTCAAGCTCGACAATGGTTAGCCTTTCTTAGCTTTTCTATGCATAAAAAGTATATATGTTTTTGTCATTTAGAAAGCTTTATGCTTATTTTCCTAGGGAAATTGGAGTCCATATAGTCATTTCTATCTACATTTATATGTCTGTATGATTATCAATATGTAATGGTAAAAGTATCTAGATGATAAATGACAAATGTTGTTTTGGAATGAGTATAAATAAGCACAATTATCTGACATGGACAAATTGTATTATCCATATTGAAAGAATGCGAGATTTGAGAGGACTTTAGTAGTTAAAAGGGAGTTCTAATTCATTTGTAAATTCTCTATACACTCTTATTTATGAACAAGTCTAATGTTGCATATTGTCTAGTAATTTATAAATATCGTTTAGATTCCACAAGTTAATAAACACAATAATTCAATTCAATAACCATAGATTTAAATTTTTTTTACCGATTATGATAATTATTTAATTGAATTAAAGTTTATTGTGAAACTTGAACTGGGTTTATTAAAGAATTAATCTGAAATAAGCTATTAAGGGGGAGATGGGTGCTATAGTTAGATCATTGTTTATCCTTACAAGGACCTTCATGCTTTTATGAGAAAACAACAATAGTAAGTTGAAAGTTTTGGATGTTTAAAAAATTGGTAGTTGTATCAAGGCTATGCTATTTGTCCCATCAAATCAAGTTAGTCTAGTTCTGGCAAATTGCTCATTGATTGGATTGTTGTTATTAATGGTCTTACAACACAGAACAAAAAATGAATAACGAATTCTGATGCAAAATGAAAAATGTTAGTTTAATTCTCCTTGACAGAAAAGGAAATTATTTCCATTTTACTTGGGTCTAGTAGTTTAGGTTTTTAGCAAGGAATAATAAGAATCCTTATTGAATAAGGTTTTGTTTTTATTTTAGAAGTTTAGTGGGCTTTCTTATTCTATTAGGATTAGGGTTTCAAGAAACTTTTCTATATATATGTTATGTTTTCAGCGTTTAAGAAAGAAGATAAGACTTATTTCTCAAGTGTGAAACTTTTCTCTCTAGCAGTGATTCCTAGATATTTAGGAGCTCTATAAGTGATTTCTAGAAATCTATTGATGTGATTTTGTTATGAATAAAAAGAGTTAAAATAGTATTGGGTTGAGTATTGTTATATGGGACTGAATACAAGTTATATTTGAATTCAATTTGAGTATGTTCAATTATAGTTACAGAGTCCCTTTGTATGTGTCAATGTATTCAAACGTGGAGTTAGATGAATATAAATTGAAACTCCTCTCATTTTCTTTCTGTCTTTATGTGTTCTTTCTCTCTTTTTCTACCTTTTGGATTCTTCTCTTTTTTGTTTCTTCCTTCTTTTATCAAAATTCTTATAATAATTGGTATTAGAGCTTCGATTCTACTACTTGTATCCAACTATCATACTCATACTAAACCTTCTGTCGAGTTTTTTTAATGGAAAATCTTTTTCACTTAAGTTATTTTATTTGTTCGACAAAATGCTTAAACTATGTTATACAATAAGTGCTATCCAACATATTTTATGTTTGATATTGCATTCCTGACTAGTAATTTGATAAATTTTTTGGAGAATGGTGGTTATTTGAGAATTGCAAACCTCTTGTGAAATCAACACCTGTTAAAATTTGAGGTCAATTGAAAAGCCATACGTCTATGATGGAAATTAAAGCTATGTTCTTTGAGCATCTTCAATAACTTGATTTGCTAGTCTGGGATTAAAGAAGGCTTGGAGGAGCTTTAGAAATTTGGGAACCATATGGAGAAGATTGTTGAGAATGATGGAATAACCACTCAATCTAATAAGGGTAGTTTAATTCAAGTTACTATTTCACTTCTGAGCGAATCTGATGAAAACTTGGAAATAAAAAGTATAGAAATGTTAGGAAATAACTTGTTAGAAGTGCATAAGGTACCCAAGATCATGTCTCGACTTTTTTCATTGACTTGGTGGCAAGACCTTTGATAGATAGTAGAAGTGATGCATCTACTTGTGAAGATTTTATTAAGAAAAGAAGATCTTTTTATGACTCAAATTTCATTAAGTTAGAAATTCATATAATTAAAGTGAGAAAGAAGAGTGATGCTAGTGAGGGTTTGACAAAAATGTTCTAAATCAAAATGAAAGATACCAATTCAAATGTAAAAATACTACTTCTTTTGGTGTTGTGTATAAAATGTGCAAAGGATTTTTGGAATTAAGAAGACATTGTGCTATCTCAAATAGTTCATATATTGTGAAAGTTATTCAATTGTTGGAAGAAAAAACAAAAGAATCTAGGCCAACTTCCTATAGTTAGTCCTTTTGAAATTGGATGCTTTGACTTATGAAAGAGTAGGTTAATACTATTAAGATCAAAGTTGATGTTGGTGAAGGAATTAACTTTACCAATTGTGGAATCTCAATTGACATTTGCGATGTAAAGGGAGAAGTGAATGAAAACATGCATGTATTTGTCATTCCTACTGATCTACCCATAGTAGACAATACTAATGTCATGATTGAAGGTATAAAAGGCCATAAAGAAGGAAGACTACCCCAACTTGTTGTTGTAGACTCACTTGAAGCAAGCAATGATCTCAAGGATGTTATACCTGAGGTTAATTCTTTCATTTCCATTTCTGGCCTCTCGATTGGAGGAACAAATGTCTTTGTATTAGATGTGGATAACTAGGTAAAAGCATGAAGATAAAGGATACATAAAGAAGCATGTGCTTGAAGAATTTCCTAGTGAAGGGGAAAGTGAGGTACCCTAGGTCACTTTAAAAATTAATGAAAACAAATAAGAAGAATTAGGAAGCCTTGTTGCTATTGTAGTTGAGATGGAGAGCAATATTATTCAGCCACTTTACGAAGATATTGATTTGTCTGTCATGGGTTTAGAGAAATATATGGAGGGCTTATTTGATGTTAAATCTTATGGGTGACCAATTTATCCTGAAGTTAGGCATACAACTCTAATTGGAGATGGTCAAAGTGATTATGAAAAGACTAGAAATGAGAAATGTGATGTAGCTAGCAATAGTGACGACCAAAGTGGGTGACCAATTTACATACAACTCTAATTGGAGGTGGTCAAAGTGATTATGAAAAGACTAGAAATGAGAAATGTGATGTAGCTATAAATAGTGA
>JAOQMM010000005.1:18962953-18983433 GCA_027563515.1 Erythroxylum platyclados
ATTTGTTCTTTGAGTTTTGAGGTTATGTCTATTATAAAGACATATGGGCTGACTTCTAATCCAGTGTATGAGGAAATTATAGCATTTAAAAGAACTTGTACTGGCGGTTTCTGTTCAGTTGCAATTATCACTAGAATGTTATACTTGTCAGAATTGCTAAATGTCATTTCCCACTTGATTGCTTATTTAGGAAACTGTTGCTACACATTTAGCTAGCCAAAATCTGAGAGCAAGCATGTGGTAACTCAAAAGATTCATGAGTGGATTTAGATTCTTATAGGCCACTAAGTTTGGTTTTAAACAATTGAGTTCCATTTTAATGTTAGTATGATTGCATATTTTTATCAATTGCAGTTTGTATTGTGTAACGATATGTGCTGTATTTTGTAAGGTGTAGATTGCAGTCCCTTTTTTACATTGTTTTCTGATAGAAGCTGTTTTTCTTGACTTCATTGTTTTCAACTTCTGGTGGGGCAGCCGGAGATTCCATTTCTTCCAGTTTTTTCTTCTATGAAGCGACTTATGAGATTCAGCCTGGGATCTGTTGCTCTTGGCTCTCTTGTTGTCTCATTTGTGGAATCAATTCGCTTCATTCTTGAGTCAATTCGTCGCAGAATGAAAGTTGCAACTACTGCACCTGATAGCTGGTTCGGGAAGTTATTCTATCATATTTCTCGGTTTTGCCTGATGTGTGTTGAGTTGACCATAAAATCTGTGAACCGCAATGCTTATATCATGGTAATGTTACTTTCAAGCCAAAGCTTCTAATTTGTCACTTTTCAGCATCTTGTGTTATTATGTGTTGATAACTAAGGGCTATGTGAGACTGATGTTAATGTTAAACGCAAGTACATGCATGAGCTGTCTATGGATTTATGTGGGAGAACAAATCTCTGTTCATAGAAAGGATTTTTTTCGCACTGCTTATATGGAAATCTGAGAGATAACTTTCCACTTAGGACGATTATAAAGGAAATTCATAATGAAGCAGCCTAAACTACATCCTTGGAACTTCTTTCAGGATGTTATGAGAAAGTAATCAAAAGCCATAATGGGAATTGGTTTACTTATTTCTCTGTTTCATCTGCATAATCTTATGACTAATTTAGTGGAATTTTGAGAATTTTACTCGCTGGATTTGTTATTTGGTTCAGAGTAAGCCTTTGTACAACTCATTCCCTCAGTCAGAGATGGTATTTTGATTCTAACCGTTCTCATTGTACAATATGTGACTTCTGCAGATAGCTATAACAGGTAAAAGCTTTTGTAGAGCTTCTGCGATTGCAACTGAGTTGATCATGAGCAACATAATGAGGATAGGAAGGGTCAATGTGATTGGTGATGTCATTCTCTTTCTTGGCAAGTTATGTGTCAGCCTTTCTAGCGCTGTTTTTGCGTTCCTCATGTTGGATACCCACAAGTATAGATCTGCTCATAACAAGATCTCTTCCCCATTGCTTCCTGTTTTGGTATGTATTTCTGTTCCAAGTACTATGACTGAATCTTGAAGTGGTCACATGATGCTGCATCTAAGACATTCAACTTTGTTGTATGCTTTAGAAAGTAGAAACTAGCTGTATCTTACAATTTTTCCTTTGTTTCTTGTGTCTTTGCAGGTTTGCTGGGCTCTTGGATATGTGGTGGCAACTCTTTTCTTTGCAGTAGTGGAGATGTCTATTGATACTATTATTCTTTCATTTTGTCAGGATTCTGAGGAGCATCAAGGGACGGCTCAATATGCCCCTCCTTTACTAATGGAGACCCTTAATGATCAAAATGAGATGCAGAGGCTGACGCAATAGGATATGATCCTGTTAAAACGTCTCAGTATAAGTTGTTTGTAATGCATAGTCCAACTAAATTTGGGGAATCTGGTAATATTATCTAGTTATCTAGTGAAATTTACTTGAAAATGGAAAGAAGAGAAGAAGAAAAGGTCTAGTGCTTTTGTATTTTTTATTTTGCACATGCTTGCTTACAAACAATGCTATGAATGCCTTACCAGTAATTGTATTAAATTTGATTTTGGTTCGGTACTTATTAATAGTGGCTATTATTTTAAGTAATTTTTTAAAAATATAAAATCATTCTTAAATATTTTTAAAATTATAAAATAATCTTCCAATATATCATGTTATATAATTTTTAATTTTATATTAACATATTTTCAAAAATCATAATAATAGAAACTTAAATTAATAAATTTCTATTTATTTCTATTAATGTTATATTCATAGATTTTACATATAAATAGTAATCATATTTAATATAAAAATATTGTTTAATCATCATAAAAATATAAAACTAAGAATAGTATAAAGTACTTAAAATTTTATAATTTTATCATATAAGAAAGAATATTTATATTAAACCATAAAATAGAAAGAATAATAAAGTTTCATGACTTTTTAAGTATTACAATAAAAGTTGGCATTGAGAAACATAACTAAGTAAAATCAAAGCTTGAAATAAAAATATTTATAGTTAAAAGTTTTATATTTGTATTACATATATAAAATTTAACTTATGTAACAATGCAAGTGAAATTAAAAGAAGAGAAGAAATAAAAAACTTAGAACTCCATTCAATTGAATATTCACTCAAATTGTATTGAACTTAATTCTCTTTCGGTACAAAATCCTCATCATTAAAAAGAACTTCATCATCATCATCATCATTCAAATTTGTTGCACCAAATAATATGTTAATACGTTCTCATCTAAGATTATCTTCCAAATCACTTTCATTTATCAAATTCGGTTCCTAAAAAACTCAATCTGCTAAAAGATTGATATGGTTTAGGCAAATTGGATTTATAGAACTATTTATTCTATTAAGAGTCATAGTAAATAAATAGAATTAAATTATTAAGACATTAGAATAAACTATATTCAACTTAATAATGATAATAACATACCTTTATTATCAAACAAAGACCAAGTCGTTCAATATTTTGTGATCAAATTTATTCATTTTCTTGGCATGGATGAATTCAAATATGCTCTAATACATTTTACACCATGTTGTACTGATACATTAACTCAAAATCAGAATTGCAAACCTTATCAATTCTGGAACACCACTTCCAAATTAGTCATACTAAGTAACTGTAGGACAATAAAAGTAACTTTATAAATAAAATAAAGTGATGATTAATTATCACAAGTAACAAAGTTGAAAAAATATATACCTAGATTAAGTTAGTCTTTTTGACGAGTAGCAATGAGCATCCCAAAATCACTATAAGCATCCCCATAAACCTCCACTTGTGAGCTTCGAAGATCTTGCATCATCTCATGAGCAACAATTATTGTAATAGTTAATATCATTCTCCTATTAACTTTATATTTCTTTGTAAAAATTGGTCTATAATAGACATTAAGATTTAAAAATGCCCCAGCTGTAAATAACAGAGAGTAAAATTGCGCTTTACATCTCTTATTGATGATTGCAAGATAAGTTATCTACAAAGGATGCATATTTTTCATATTAGCCTTGATTGCTTCCTTCGCCTCTTCATGACATTATAAAAATAACCCATTATTTCCTTCTCATCACTATTATTTAGACGAAGTACTCTTACTAATGGCTTACAAACTCATATTATAAATTGACATTAAGACTAAAATTCACGATCTTCAATTATAATTCTAGACACTTTTACTCCAACATTAGACCTCACATATTAAGATGTGACCCACTTATCACTTGTAAACATTTGTCTCAACTCCTTCTTCATTAGAACAAAACACTAAACTGAATAGAAATTAGTCAAAAATCTTATAATAGCAGGAAGAAATAAATTCTTACCATTAGTGAAATCCTCTCTCTTTAAATTCAAGATCCATTTATGATTATAGATGAATTTATCACTTTTTTGCTTGCTACATAGTTTCATCAATGATATCTATCATCTCCTATATTTTCCAACATTATATTAATACAATGTGCAGTAAAAGGAGTCCAATAAAAAGAATTATATATGTTTTTACAATCTTTTCCTAGCTGCTTTGTAAGTAGAATTGTTATCAGTAATTAAATGAACAATGCTTTCTTACACAATATCATTCACAACTTCATCAAATATTCACAACTTCATCAAATATCTGAAACAGAGTATCAACATTTCTAATAAGGCTAGATGCATCAATAGACTTCAAAAATATTGTCCTAGAATAAACCAAAAAATTGAAACTAAGCTCCTATCTTCTATTTGTCCAACCATTATACAAAATTGAACATCCTATATGTTTTCTAAGTCATTCTTCTTTCATTTAAATAACTATTTATTTCATAATCAAAGCTACTTAAAAGTTTATTTCTATAGTCATCAATTAAAGAACTTTATATCCTAGACCATAAGAGGTAATAACATCCACCATAGGTTGATAATAATAAGACTAGGCATTATTGAATGATATACCTGAATCATACCAACATCTAGCCATTGCCATGTCTACATTATAAGCCGCTTCTTTAGATTGTAAAGCATTACAAATTGAAGGTTGAGCTCTAGGAAATGCTCATAGTGTAAAAAAATTAGACATATGTCTTTTTCTCTTGCTCACATCAAACGTAATAATCCATTCTTGTTAGGTAGGAAAACCACCTTCAACATCACCACCATCATCCTGACCACCGAAAAAAGAACTTCCGTTACCAATTTCATAGTTTAGTCTTTGCTTTCTATCTTTCTCATACAGATACTCTTCAAAAAAAATTTCATTTCCCATTTCACTTCACGGCATACTTTCTTACAGGCTCTACATCTCATTTAATCCCAGCTAAATGCTTCCTTAATTTAGTGATTCCTCCACCTTTCAAATGTTTGTTGCAATACGAACAAATGATATGATTCTTCATTGTAGAAACTAATCTAGCATGATCCCAACCTAGATCATCAAATCTTTCGAAAGCGGCTAAATTATCAAAAGTACTTCCGCTTCCCTCCATTTATCTGTAAAAGTAAATGAAGAAATATGTCAAAATAAAATTAATAACTTTGTATCAAAATAAAATGTTCCTCCAATTTAATTTCACTATCAACAACTATTACCAAATGCGTATTGTTTAACTCAAAACAATCACAGAAGCACATCTTATATTCTAAAAACATATACACAACTTGAACACTAAAAACACATATACCTCTTATATTCAAAGTGAATAGTCCAAGAATTCTTATTACCAACTATTAATGACATGAAAAATATGGAATAAGTTATATGTAAAATAATAAGAAGAAATAGAGCAACAACAAATTCTCAATAATCATATGATATAGACATGTAAGTGAACTTTATAAACTTATATAAATGATTTCTTAAGAAAATTTAAGGCTTAAGCACATTATATGCAAGGAATTCAAAGTTTGTTAGTATGACTCCTATATATCATATATATGTGTCTTAGAAAATAAAACTCGTAAAACTAATGTATTGAAAATGTTGTTACCTTATTCATAACATGTTATAAATTATGACTATAAAATGTCCAAATAAATTCTTTATTAAGGTAAAGGGAACAATTAAATATGAACATATTAAAAATTCAAATATGAATATTTGTATAATTAACATGAAAAATTATCTATAGGAACATTAATAACATACATCAATATGTTGTATCTTAAATTTTTATTTATCTATGCATAATTGCACATTATAAAAATAACTTTGTTGTAAAAATTAAAAAAATCATTATACTCACATAAAAAAAAGAATAAAGTGGTACATCACAAAAGTGTTCACCTAGTCCTTTAATAAAATTTAAGCTAAGTTAAATAAAGTTATAAACTAGTAAGTATGTGATACAAAACATAAAACATTAGTTGATTGGGAGGTTACAACTTATATTAGGAGAAATCTTCACACAACTTTCTTCATCAAGGCATAAAGTCTTGTTTTTTAAAGGATCTTAGCTATTGTTTCCTCCCATGAGTAAGCTTTCCTCCCAAATATTCTTGAGTTTCTTTCTTTCCATAAATAGCAAATCAAAATTATAAAAGTCATCTTGAATAGTTGCAAGTGGCCCTTGTGTCTCATCTTTAGATTAGTGGCCCAATGTAATGTGTTCATACATCCTCCAGTAGGGATTGCCAAGATAGAGATGTTCATCATGGTATTCCAAATTCTATTTGAGTAATCACACTCAAAGAAGAGATGATTTAAGGATTCATAATCTCTTTGACATAAGAGGCAATTTAGATTATTAACCTAGAATTTCAATTTTTCTCTTGTTTTTAATTTGCCCTATGCACCTAGCCACTGAATGAAGGAATGTGAAGGAGTTATATTGGAATCCTATACCCCCTTAAACCAAGGAACAAAGGGTGCAAGATCTTGTAATAATCTTCGCAAGAAGTTGTTGTGAATCGTTTTGATTTGTGAGCCATCTAGGAAATAATGTTATCAGAGATTTGGTTGGGAAGATAGTTAGGCCAGTTGGATATAATGGAATTGCAACCCTTACTTGCCTAAGGTCAAGACCAAGTTTTGTTCTGTCTAAGATATCATAACTTTAAAATTAGTAGGAATAACTGATCTGAGAAATGGATCATTAGTTCTATGAAAAGGCCCTAGAGGATGCCAATTTTCATACCATAGATTAGCATCTTTCCATTTCCTATTATATGAACAATGTAGGGCGAATCCTTTCTCTTTATAGAAGAATTTGTTGGAAAGTCCAAGATTGCACTCCTTTAGGTGGAATAGCCAGAATGTTTTTACCTTTTAGGTGATAATTATGGATCCACTACACCATTAGGTTTTCCTAATCCACACAAATCTTCCATAACTTCTTTGCAAGCAGGGTTTTACTTATTAGTCTTGTGGAATTTAAACGAAGACCCCATAACAATTTTGGTTAACAAAGAAGGGACAATTTCATGCTGGGAATTCTCCTTGAGGTGATGGCTCCATTCCAAATAAAGTCTCTGATAAGCTGATCTATGTCTTTCTTAACTCCTTTGGGTAAGGCAAGATGTGAAATCTAGTAAGTGTATAGGCTATAAAGTACAAATATAGCCAATTGAATCCTACCTCCATATGAAAGTGTTTTGTTGCACTAGGCCTGGAGTCTGCTTCTGATTGAGTTAAGGAGATAACTACAGTTGTTTGAGGTAAAGGTTTTCAAAGAAATTGGGGCTTCTAAGTATCTGAATTGAGGCTTAGTGATTCTTAACTCCAAAGTTGAAATCCGGTCACTTATACGGGAAGAGTTGCTTGCATAAAGCACAAATGAGTTTTCCCAGTATTAAAGGATAATCTAAAGGCCTTTTTAAAGATTTCTAGAGAGTCCATCATGGTTATAGTAGAAGAATGATTAACACCAGAGATCAAAAGTAGATCATTTGCAAACATTAGTTGTGATATGTTGTGCCTTTTGCATCTGTAATAGAATTTAAAGCCATGATTCTTGTTAATTTATATATTTGTTATTCTAGCAAAAACTTCCATGGGAATTACAACTTGATGCCCTATTTTACTTTAAAGATGTTTGTTGCTTCCCTATTGACAATCATAGCATAGGAGACAGTAGTAACATAGGACATAATCTAGTTAACAAACTTACTAGGGAAGCCAAAAGCAACAAGAGAGGACTTGATGAACTCCCAACTTTCTCAGTCAAAGGCTTTGAAGAAGTCTATTTGCAAGGCACAACTCCTTTATGTTTGCTAAAGTTATATCCCTTAAACACCTCTTGAGCAATTAAGATGTTATCATTAATGGATATGCCTATAATATAAGCTCCCTATGTAGGATGTATTATGTCACCAAGGGGTCTCTTTAGCCTATTGATAATTATCTTGGAAATAAGTTTGTAAAGTACATTGCAGCAACTGATGTGCTTATAGTCACCAAAGCTAATGGATTAAGGAGCTTTGTAATGAGGCAAAGATAGGTGCAATTCAGTTCAGTCAGCATTTTCCCTGAGGTAAAAAATTAAAAAATTGCTTTGGTGATGTATAGTGCAATGATGTTTTAAGAAGCCTGAAAAAATATGGTATTAAAGCCATTAGGACTAAAAGATTTATCTAGATGGAATAAGAATAAAGTGGCTTTTATTTCCTCTAGAGTGACATCTTTGGTTAGTTCACTTTGATACTAAGGAGAAATTGAGTCTTAAAAGGAGTTCATTGTTTCCATTTAAAGAGACTCAAGTTTTTTGCTAGTACCTAAGAAGTTTTTAAAAAGCTCATATGCTAGTTTCTTGAGTTTTTGTCGATTTGTGATTTCCTTTCCTTTAGGTTCTTTAATAGAGTTTATCATATTTGTGTTCCTCTTACCTTGCAGTATCTGATGAAAAAGCCTGGAGTTTTTGTCCCTTTACAAGAGCTATTGAATTCTAGCTTTTTGTCTGATATATGAGTATCATTGGCCAATTCTTGCTGGCTATGATTGAGCTTATCAAAGGAACATCTTAAATTCATCTTCATTGGATCAAATACCATTCTTCATCACCTTGATCAATTCACTTTTGACAACTTTCAACTTCTAAGTTAGCTGGTATAAATGGAAGTTTAGAACATTAGTGCTCATTCCTCTAGTAAGTAGCTTAGAGAAATCAAACAACTTTAGTAAAGAGTTAAAGAACTTGAAAGGAGACTTTCTCTTTAAGATTTCTTCACCAAGATCAGTCTCAATTGGTGAGTGGTCAGAGAATAAAAAATTGGTGAAAAAGTTGAGCTACTGGGGAAGGATTTAAGCCATTCAATTTTTTTTCTTTTTTTCATATCAAGCATTTTGAGAGCATAAAGGCATTATATCATTTTACATCATTGCATGGCAGATTAGTTAAGACATTGATTCTTCCCATTATATGATCTTTATGATTTCTTAAAGTCATAATTGTTTTAAAATCGTAATCCTCTCTAGAAAGTTTCCATATTTATTTTGGTTTCTATTAAATAAACAAAACTTGGTTTCTTCAACTTTAGGAGATCAGTAAGTGCCATGTTTATTAGGGAGTTTAATCCCATTTTATACAAGAAGCTTTATTTGGTGGTAGAAGAGCCAACTCTCCTTTTCCTCATTTTGTGAGTGATCCTAATTTTGCTTGAAGCGACTTCATTATGTGGTGTGGTTACATTTTGACTAGCTTTTGGTATTCTAGGACTTGGTGTGCTCTCCATTTTGCTAGCATTTTCAATGTGATATTCTCTTGAGTTATTCGATATGAGGTCCTCAAATGTTTTACCACTTGAATCAGTTGTATTCTAGCCTACACTTTCTAAATTCTTTTCCATTTGAGAATCAACATGGAGACCAGAGCGCAATGTAGGAGTATCTAAGTTTACCTCATCCTTTAATTCTTGTTTCCTTTAGCAACCTATGTCTATATGTTAATAATTGGTAAATTTTCTATGATATTATCAACCTTAGATGGTGGATGAGCTTCCAAACTTGAGTCTGGCTATTGTTTATGTGTTTTAGGCTTCCACACTCATGTCATTCCCTTCCTCAATGGCTTCTAAGGATATTTAGCGTTAATAGAATCTTTCATTGGCTTCCTTCCTCATTGAGCTTCATCGGTTTAATTGTATTAGGGAGCTTAGTATACAGATTGTAACTTATAGTACAAAAGGTATTGTTCCCATGAGGACTAATTAGAAACCTAAAAACTTGAATGAAACTTTGTTTAAGGTACCAAAATATTGACTGAATTAAAATAAATCACTAAAATTGAAGTAACTAATAAAACAAAACAATTGAATAATTGAGTTGCCAATAAGAATGAATGTGATCAAAGCTAGAAACTTAGGAATTATTCTATCCTTGTTTTGTCTTCCCTTTATCTTATTGATTCAATTATGCTTGATCCTAGATATCTTAAGGTTTTTATTGCTATATCTAGAGATCTAACAAGTAAGCCAAATTGAAATTGATTATAATAGAATTGCAACCTTTCGATTAAAAAAACTACTCCTAACTATTCAATTAGATTTGGGGCAATCTAAAGGATAATTAATTCATAATTAAGATCTCTCGTAAATTGTTTATTAATATGATATTTGCATGTCTATTAAGCTACCAACTCTCATTGTACACCTTAACATGTAATTTGATTCACTCAATTTATTACCAAATATAAGTATAACAATTATCACAAAGCATTCATAGATATATTGAATTTAATAAGAATAAATTTTAAAAAATAGATCAAGAATAATCCCTAATATGAATTTAGAAACTCATAATCATGTTAAACATCTTAATAATCCAGATAAACATCCAAGACAATGAAATAATTAAAGAAAAAAGAAAGAAAAATAGATAAAGTTTTGATATGGAAATCTGGAATTCCTGACAACCTAAAATAAACTCTCTAGATTTACTATGACAACTGTATTACATAATAAGAAAATAGGTTAATCTAGGCATCAACTACATAAGCTCGGTTCATTTAACCTATGATATGTTCTCCCTAATTATGCTTGACCATTAGTTTACCACAATTGAATCATATGTACAATGATTACGTATTGCAATCTAGAATCTGGTAATGAGTTCATACATGAATAATCTATTTGGAACATCTAAATTATTCATACATAAATCCCAAAACATTAATTATAGAATAACATATTCAATTTTGAAAGAGAGTTAATAACAACATCACTAAATTAATCAAATGCCAAACATGTTCGTCGACCTTGATATCCCCCTTTAACTTGACAAATGAAGTTTAACTTCTTCTAGCTCTCCAAAAGGTAAGGAATTTGCCTCCATTTTCCTTTTTTAATGTCTTTATTCCTTATTTGGCCTTTTAAATGCCCCTTTATAATGAAAATTAGGGTTACATAATAATACGCAATCAACTGTAAGGGCATGTAAATGACCACATGTGTCATTTTCCTAAAATTTGTTAACTTACACATTCATAGTAAGCTATAGGGCCATTTACATAGCCTTGTCGCTCACTTACACAGTTGTGTAAGTCTATACATGACTACCTCGGTTAGAGAAGTGGCTGAAATGTTGTCTCCTAGCTCCTACACACTTCCAATGACCTATACGGTATAAGTTGTAGTAACTTCATTTCTTTCATTCTTTGTCCTGTTTCACCCTAAATCATCTCCTTCTTGCTCTATAAAGACAAATAAGATTAAACATCAATATGATGGCACCAATGATATGTTTTTAGCTCATTTTGGTTTTTGTTCTTCCAACTTGTACCTAAAACAAAATATGAACTAAAATAAGTATCTTAAGCACCACATAACATTAATCATTAAGCATTAGGGAGTAAATATATAGTCAATTAAGAGCTTATCAACTCCTTATGCTCATGTTTCCCCTAACTTCTACGTCTAACAAGGTAATATTGAAATCACCCATAATCAACTAAGGATCATTGATAGTTAACATTCTTAAGGCAATTCTCTCAAATATAAAATTGGAGGTAAAGAAAAAAGGAAACCAAACCATTTTAGTTCCTAAAATTTTGAGATGTAAATGAATACATTGATCAAATTTTATGGATTTATAGACATCAATCTTATCATGACCATAAGCTACCATAATACGACCATAGTAATGTTTATAACAATTGCATTATCCTAAATAAATCAAAATGGTTTACAATTGAAAATTTAGAGATGTTAGTTTCTTTGAAAGTCACAAAAAATAAGAGTATTATATTTAAAAAATTAAAACAATTCATTAAAAAGTTGGGATCCATGTCATAGATATATTGTCTCCGGATACAACAATAAATAACACCAAGTAAAACAATTGCCATAATAAAATCAAGTTATTACATTTTAATTGTTATGCACAATATATTTTATAACCTTAACAAGTGTATTAGAGATACTTAGTCTCATGTACAAAATGCATGGCAAAGCATATCAGTTATCAAATTAGTTATGATTGTAGTCCCTCAACATTGCATCTCCTTCCTTTCCTATGTTTTACAATTGCTTGTTTAGTTGCTGGAAGGAATCATGGTTGCGTGTATCTACTTAGCCCTATTTTGAGTCTCCCTTGGCTTTAATTTTGTGACTTCAAGAACTTGTAAGTCCCATTACCAAATTACATCATATTAGAAACTTTTATTTTTACTGGATAAGTGCCTTTACCAGCTATATTCCTGGAAGTGTATGTGAATGAGGTACCCCTAATCCAATTCTTCATGCTATATGTATGTTCATTTAGCTACTTTGATTGTTATGTAATCAAACACTGTTTTTGTTTGTTAAGATACTTTGACATCTTCTATGATGATTTCTATTTCACAAATTCCATTTATTCTTCATCTTTAGACTCACTTTTGAATCCACTTCATAAGCCATAAGGAATTCCTTTATCTAAGAGTTTTATTAGCTAGAATATTCCTATAAGAATCCATGGATTTGTAAAGTCTGGTGGTATTCCTTTCCCTCCATATGGAATATAAGCAACAAATGAAAGCTATTTTGAGCAGTATCAATTCCTGTTTGAGGTTCCTAACTATTTTCTTGGCCCATGCGAGTATTCATGTCCATTTTCTTGATCCATGATACACATGCATCATATGTTGAATTCTAAACCAATTAGTGAGGTAATAGTTTCACTAGAAGTAAGATGATTTATGGTTTTAGGGAATGACTTACACAATAGGCATAATGGATAAATATTACCAAAGAATTTGTCTTTAGTATTGATCCTCTACTTAACCACTAACCAACTGGTGAAGGAAGTTTTAGGAATCAATGTCCTACAACCAGATCCATTTAAATACCTCAAGCGAATAAGTCCTAAAAATTTGAAAACAAGAGGCATTAGTAAGCTTATCTAAATTATTCCTTTTCCATATTATCATATCCTTCTATAACTGGTTAGGATTATATGAAGGGACATTTCTGATATGGTTAGAGGAATACCTAAAATTGCTCAACCAATTTCCATTATGAATAATAGAACTTAGTTTAGCCTTTAAAGGAATTTTGGTAGCTAGATGATTCATTTCATATCTTCCATAAAGGGGGCTTGATTTATTCCAATTTTCAAACTAAAACTAGGTGTTTCTTCCATTCCCTACATAAGTTTTGAGATATGGATAACTTTTATTTGTCAATCTCAAGATCTAAGTGAGACTTCATGACCACTACTTACTTATTCTCATTTTCTAGAAACTATTATCCTTTAGATAGTATTTATTGATCCATTTTGACCATAAGGCTTCATTATCATTGAGTAGCCTCCATATTCTTTTAGATAAAAGATCATTCTATATGACCTATAATGAGACTAACCCCAGTCCCCCTTTTTGCTTAGATAACCACAATTCATCCTATATGACTTTTACTCCCTTATATACATCAGCTTTCCCTGACTATAAGAAGTTTTTGATACATTTTTTAATCTCCCTGGTTAGCTTCTTAAGCATGAAAAGATCAATAGACCATTGGGCATTTAAGTTTGTCAAAATTAAGCCTATAACTTGGATTTTGCCTGTTATAGATAAGATTATATTCTACTACGCATTGATTTTGTTCTTGAAATTTTCCAATGGTATAAATCAATCATCATTTTTAGGCTTCTTAGTAGTTATACGTACCCCAAGATATCCAAAAGGAGATGAATGAATAGCTAGCCTTGCGATGCAGCTAAGGATTTTAGTATTTTGAACATCTAAGGAGATATAAAGGCTACTTTTATGAACATGGACTCTTAAACCAGATAATTCAGAAATTTTTTTAAGAATTCTCATTAAGAGCTTAAGGGAATAAGGGTTAGCACCGTAAAAAGCATCAAATCATCTATAAAAGACAATTGATTAATCTTCAACATTGAAAAAAATATGTTGTTATTGGAAGTATAAAATTAGATCATTTTGGTTAATAATTCTATAACTAAGGAAAATTGATAGGGGAAAAATGGGTCCCCTTATCTAACACCCTTGGTTCTCTTGAATATTGTTGGGATTTCCATTTATTAAAATGCTAAATAATTTTGTAGTTATACAGGCCTTGATCCATCTTATAAAGATGGAAGGGAATTCAAAAGCTTGCTGACATCTTATGATAAAACTCCAATTAATTGTATCAAAGGCTTTGAAGAAATCAATATTCAAAATGCAGCTCTTAATTGGTCTTACGAGTTATACTCATTCATGAACTCCTTCACAAGTAGCATATTATCATTGATAGACCATGTTTCTATAAAGGCTCCTTGATGTAGACTAATCAAGCTTTTAAGGTCCACCTTCAACCTGCTGGCTATGAGTTTAAAAATCACATTGTAACTTGTATTGTAGTATGAAATCATTTGATAGTCATGCATTAAGCTCAAATTCATCTTCTTAAGAATTATACAGATATGAGTTTTGCTTAATCCCCTTAACATATTAGTACTTAGGAAGATTCCCTTTACTGTGTCAACCAAAAGTTTTCTAGTGATATTCCTTACTAATTGGAAAATATATGTAGCATAGCCATTTGGACCAAAAAATTTATTAGGATTTAAGTTAAAGAGTGTTTCCTTAATCTATTGGGCAAAAATAGGTTTGAACAAATATTTCTTCATGTCATGGCTGGGCTTTTCATTGATAATCCTTTCTAGATTAATTCCTCTATTATCTTTACTAGAATTTAATCCCATCAGGTTCTTAAAGTAATCCAAGGCCATGCCTTCAATCTTCTCCTTATGAAAGTAGGGAAATCCATTATCATCAATCAGGGTAGTGATTTTTCCTATTCCTCCTTGCAAGTATTGCATTATGAAAAAACTTGGTATTATAGTCACCCTCTTTAAGCCACATTACTCTAGCTTTCGGCTTATAAGGAATTGTGAATAACTAGAGTTGAATTATATTCTCTCAACATAGTAGTTTCTTCCAGCTTCAGTTCCTAATTAAATGGATCATGATAAGTTTCCTCTTAACCTCTTATAAGATTTCTCCTTAGCCTATTATAAATATAATGCAGTATTAGTTTATGCAATCCCTTTAGGCTTTCCTTTAATTTATCCAACATTCTCATTAATTGAAATTCTTTGCAACCCCTTACTTCATGTTTCCAATTAGCCCTTACTTCTTCATCAAACTCTTCTTTTTTAGTTAAGAACTTGAAAAACCTAAATGGAGCCTTTGATGTAATCTAGAAGTGAGCTCTCATATTTCAATCATAGAGTGATCGAAATAGATAGGTGCACCAACACAAACAAAGGGATCAAAGAATTGGGTAAACCATAACTAGTTTACCATTTTCATTCTATTGAACCATTTCACTAGTTGCTTGTTATCGTAATGAAAAAGTTTCCAATATATCCTAAGTCCACTACTCCAAACTGGTTCATTACTTTCTTTAATTATCTATAAATTCCCCTTTACTTAACTCTGTGGCCTTTAGCTTCACTAGTGTATAAAACACAATTTAGATCTCACACTAGGATCCAAGGCATGTATATAGAGACTTGAACTCCTTTAAGATTCTCTCATAACTTACTTCTCTGAAATTTTAAATTTGCAGCATATATAATTGAGATATCAAATATGATTGGAGACATTTCTAGGCTGTAAGTATAATGAAGTAATTGACTTATTGAACTCATGTTATAAATCTTGACCTTTTTTGCATTAAAAGCAAGAATAATTCTCCCAAGCAACGTACATTATTTGAATGTATTTCCCATTCAACACCCTAAAATACTTAGGTTATTCTTAAGTTGGTTAGTCTTTATTATAGTCTAGAGTAATCCCATTATTAAAGGCCTTTTTTCCAAAAATATGTATATGATAGCCTATTTCTTGAGAGGGTCATTCATCCCTCTCACATTCTAGATCAAAATGGACTTAATAGGACTAATAGCACAAAACAGAATAAAATAAAGAGAATGCATAGACTAAAAGATAGAAACCTTTTAGTCTATTCCTACCTTTCTTTCCTCCCTAACCTTCTTTTAAAGGTGGATCCTAGCTTTATAAATTCTCCTTCTATACTTATATTGTGTACTTGTTTTGAGCTGGAATTTTCCACCTAGCTAGATTCTTCATTTATTCCAATTTGGGACATATCAATATCCCCTATCTCAAGAGCCTTAGAAATTTAAGTTGAATTTTGTTTAATAGAATTTAGATTATTAACTTCTCAGAAGAGATATTTTTCACCAAAGGCTTTCCTTGTGTCATCTTGTCTTTTTCCTTTGTTATAGTTGCCTCTTCTATCTCACTAGTTTACACAATAGGATCAATAGAAGGACTTATTTCTACAAAGTTCTTAGAATTCTCATAGTCCATATTGTTTCCCACTAACTCAGTGTATGCTCCAGTGTTGAATTTCTTCCCTGGGGGCTTCTATACTCAATTAGACATCATTGGTTTCCAGCTATAGGAAGTTTAACCTCAGCTTTAGCAAGCTCTCCACATTCATTCAATATCAAAATAAAAATAACTTTAGGGAGCTTAACTGCTTTGTTCACTTCAACATAAATTCTAACTTAACATAACTTGCCCATTCAAGCTGTTTAAGAGTAAAGACAAAGAGGTTTACCAACTGAGCTAGCTAAAAAACTCAAATGTTCCACTATCTAATATTCCTATAGGAAATTATGGAAATTAATCCACAAAGGAAATACTTCAATCTTGCTTCTATCCAACTCTAAACTAGGTCTCCATCTTTGTGAAAACATGGGGTGGACTTTAATATGACATGGCCCTTGTTCCAGAATCTCCATCAAACAATCAACATTATTAAACTTGAAGACGAAGATATCATCTTTAGTTAGCATTGTTTTTTGCAAACCTTTTTTCCCCCATTTCCTTATGGCCCAGACCTAGACTTGAGGGAGTGCATGTCTTAATACTTGTGCTTTGAAGATTTTTTCCAAGATAAGTAGAGTTCACATAAGCAAAAAAGTTTGTATGTGTTGAAATATTATAGGACATTTTTTGGGTAAAAGGTCTACCCAAATAAAAATTTCCTGCCAACAAGTTCGATCTTTTTAAATAAGCCAGAGTTTGATCGGGTTTGAAATTGAACCTATTCTTTTAAGTTCGATTAAGATTCAAGTCAAGTTAGGTTCTATAAATTTATTTCGAGATAGAAATTGGACTTTTACAAGATTTTGAACTTGAACTTGGCCATTTCTATTCCCATAGGCATACATTTTATTACGAATCCCATAATAATGATGTAGTCTACCCACGTGGCATATTGATGTGTCCTTTATATGCATAAGTTGATCGAATTCTCTTATTTTTATATCCCTGTAGTTTAAGAAATTTAAAAGAAAACCTCCTAATCTGTTAAATTCTTGAAAAAAGTCTTTCCAGTTTTCAGTTTTTAAAAAAAATCCCTTATCTTAAACTTCGATTAAAAAATAACAAAACACATCAGTCGTGCACTAATCAAATGTTACTAGTAAACTCAACTCAGTTCTTAAACCTAACATAACTTAATTAAACATGAATAAAATTAATAATTTAAGATAATTATAATAAATTAACAATTTTAATCAAATTTAATTAGTTTATTTTGTAAACGAAGAGTTATGTTGAATTTTCATTCTCAATATAATGCTTGCCTTTGATGTAATATGTTGACTTGTTTTTAACGTGACTATCACATCAATATCAATTTCACTAATTTCATGAATAAAAAGTATTTAATTAAAAAATCAAATATAAAAAGATTAAGATAAAAAAAGATTGAAGTAAAAACACGGGGGTTGAACACATTCGATAAGAGTTGGAGGAACAAGTATATCATTGTCAAAACTAGAAATGCTGAACTAACATTAGCAGTTGCAATAGATAGAGAATGATCTCTTGCGCAATTTTTAAGTAAAAGGAGATATTCACTCCATAGATAGAAGAAATTTAGATAATTACCTTAACAAGGTAACTAAAATGTAAACGACAGAAAAGGGAAGAGGCACAAGAATCCAACACAAAATGTGAAATATACCCAAACAAATGAAAACATGAGAAAACTGGCATTCAACTCAGACCAAGCCATTACTACATACTAACAAATCTGAATTACACAAATAAATTTCCAGGAAAACTATTAAAGGTTAGAACATTTTGAAAATAAAATTGACAGTTTTCTAATTCATCCCAAATCTTTGTCACTCGATGGAGGCCACCTTACTCTGCCAGCGTATAGTTCTGCAATTTTTTCATAAACTTGTTCGTTCCTTTCCTTATAGTTTTGACTCTCTTATATCTAGATAAGGAAAGGTTTTATGCATGCACAATAGTTTATCAACCAAACTAAAGATCAACGTTATTATGATCAATAAACCAATTGATTGATAATAATTAGCTCATGATATGCAGTTGCAGTTAACCATAACAATTAGCAATGTGAAGAACTCTCAAGCTGAAGGCACTTTGGTAAGTTAAATCATGTTATACATTTTTAGTACCACTATCACCCGATAACCAGACTGCCTATTGGTATGAATGGAGGAAGCTGATAAAGCCACATAAATCCTAAAATCTCAGGATTCGATTGTCCAAGATTAGACGTGAAGAGCATTCTTGTATGCCTGGTTGCCTGCTCGGACATTGCCAGAATTGGTTGAGCATCTCAACTTCTAGATATAATAAGAAGGTAATTTGCTAGAGAGAGGGAGACTACTCATCAAATGCTAATGATTTCTTCAACTATAGCTTCATTTTTGCTTCTTCATCTCCACCAGCCTCCTTGTCATCTACAAGTACATTCACTTCTTTCCCAACTCTGTCATAGGCTTTGACCAAGGTATGGTACATTTCCCTATTCTTTGGGAACTTACTCTCCAATGAGCTCACAAATGCTTCAACTTCTTCAATATCCCCATTGTCACCAAGCCAACTCAATATGTTGGAAATCAATTCAGCTTTTGGCCTCCACCACACATTTTCTTCCTGTACAGCAAGAGCTTCTTTCATGCACTCAAATGCTTTTTCCATATTCTGTTTATTTGCATATGCTGCTGCAAGAATTGACCAACTATTTGGGATTGGAGTCTTCTGTTTTTGCACCCAATTTCGAAACATTCCTTCGGCCTTTTCAATTAATCCCTCCTTGCAATACCCAATAAGGAGGACATTTGGAACTCGAAAATCATAAAAGCGAGAAGATGACTCCCACTCTTCCAGCAATTTCTCTGATTCTTCAAACTCCCCAAGTTTCACCAAACAACCTAGCATTGTTATATAGTCCCTGTTGACTTGTTTCTTACACTTTGCTTTCTGAAGGCCCCACAACCGCATCATTTCATCTTTATCCCCAAGACTTGCATAGAGTGAAATCAAATGATTGTAGCCCAATACATCTCTGTCCACTATTTCCTCACACTTCTTCAGGTATGCACTTGCTCTCTGTTTTTCACCGACTTTTATATAGATATGGGCAACTGTAGCATAAGTTAGCCAATCCATAGAAATGTAAGGTTGGCTCTCCATTTCTTTGAGAATTATCTCCACATTATCAACATCATTTGTAGCTCCATAAGCGTTCATGCAAATTCTATAGCTGAAATTGTCAGGGGTGACATTATTCTCCTTCATCTCAGAAAGAATATCAGGGACTTTCTCAAACTGGCCTGTACGTGTGTAAACGCACATGAGATCATTGTAGTTTAAAGTTGTTCCAGCAAAACCCAACTCCTTTATCTTCTGCATTATCGAAAGAGCCTTATCCACAAGGCCTTCCCGAACGTAACAGTTTAGAAGAGCACCATATATTTTGTCAATTTTTTCCTCATCATCCATATTTTCTATGTAGTTCTCTGCAAATTCCAGGCCCCGAACTCTACCAATCAAATCCAGCTGTATGGCTCTGTCTGCCAGTGAAAACTTGCCAGGTTCCTTGCTACTCATCCACTCAGAAACCTGGAAATCCATAACCCAAATATGTAAAGATTTCCACGTATCTTAAGCTTAAAATTAGCTATTTAGCATGGTAACCAAGAAACTAAAGCAAAAGCCTGTGTTTTGTTTTCCTTTCTTCTTTCTCAAATTCATAAGAAAGAAGAAGAGAAGAAATGCCAAATAGGTATTGGCAAGACAACAAAATAGAAGCAACTTTAGATGATAGAATATAGAAGACAAAAGGTGCCTCAGAAGTTCATTTTCCTGTTAAATGCTATTTGAAGCACATCTTTCAATTTCCCTCTCATGACAATGTGTGATGCACTAAAAGAGGCAATGTATAGCAAGGACACTCTACAATGAGACTAGAAACAAAAAAGAACAAACCCAGTAGTAAATTGTAAAAGGTGTGGCTTTCTACGTGACACTGCCCCATAATTTGTTTTGTAGACAATAAATAGCTTCCTTGCTGACTTTTGATAACCTATTATAAAATAGGTAATGGATAGAAAGCCAGCAATTGATATGTTCATTACAAAAGAATCAATTTATAAATAAAAACAAAAACACACAGGGAAAACGAAATTATAAAAACAAATCATTTTGCCTCTTAATTTACCCATTAAGTAATAAAGAAATAGTACGTTACATGAATTATAGTTTAGGTATCAAAATGAAAGGAAAATTCTACTAAA
>JAOQMM010000005.1:18991544-19007133 GCA_027563515.1 Erythroxylum platyclados
AGTTTGCACAAGTCATTAGGTTAAGCCACAAAGAATGCATATTGAAACTATTTGTTTTATCACATTTTATGAATGCATCTATACTCCTTAATAGTTATGCTTAATCCTTGTTAAATTTACCCTTTTAATCGATGATTATGAAGTGATGCCAACAGTATATCCATCACTATAATATGTTGGTTAGCTTTTTGCTCATTTTTACTAGATTTTGAGTTCCTTGAACTAGCCTTTTAGATGTTCAAAGATAGTTAGCTTGGTATACTTTAACATGGTTTAACAAATCTCTTTAACTTTCATATTAGAACAATTGACCAAGATATAAGAAACTAGTTTGAATGTAAATGTAGGAAACTAGTCTACATTGATTAGCATTTGGATGGCATTAGTTAATTCAAATATGAAACTATGTTCCAAATACATTCATCAAGTTTCTAGTATTCCCAAATTTACAAAAAACTTACTTGGTCATGGCTGTAATGGAGAACCACACCTGATTCAGAAAATTAAAATAGAATTTAACACCATTGTGCAAATCACTTTTAGGGTAACATTACTTGTGAACAACATTGAAAGAGGCTCCCTCATCACACCACTTTGGAAGGAAATCGAAGAATGAGTTATCCTCCAAACACAGTATATACCAAATATAGGATGATAATTAGAATTGAGTAGATATAAAAAGTTCAAGATAAAATTTTTCATGTTCTTTGGATGAATTAAGATGTTGAATCATAACATACCTTTTGATGTAATAGTAATAAAAATCAACTAAGATCAAAATTTGTACAATTCATGATATTAGAATCATAAAAGGCCGCAATCCATACCCCAACCAACCAATAAGTGTCCACGACTATCTAAAACTTGTTCAATGTTTATAGAAATAGAGAATTTGGATTCATAGGAAAGTTGTGAAAGTACTCATTCCATACAAAACACCAATAACAGAATAATGTTGCATCTAAAGAAAGAGCAACGCTTACATACAAAAGTATTCATAAACAGACAAATCCTAACACAACATGAAAAAATGTTTTACATGCTTCCAACATAGGTGATGTGTATGAAAAAATCATTAACATACATTTTTCGCCAAGAAATGTATATATGAAATTAATGTTTTTGTAAATACAATTAATAGTAGTATATAATCATAAAATTTATTCAACCCAAACATAAGAATCACAAACTAATGGTAGTAATACATAGACATCACAAGGCATCTGTATCTTAGATAGTATGATAAATAAAAAAATGGTAAGATACTTATGGGATTAATGATTGGATAAAAGTGTCTATAGCAATCTTAGAACTGTTTTTAGCACAAAAGGTTTCACATTTTGATGTAGGAAGCAAAATGCACATTTTACAAGTAGGCTAAATACTATCTAAGTGTCTATAGCAATCTTAGAACTATTTTTAGCATAAAAGGGTTCACATTTTGATGTAGGAACCAAAATGCACATTTTACAAGTAGGCTAAATACTAAGTAATGTTAATCCTATCTTGCAAGGTTAACTGCAATGTACCTTAAAGCAATCTAAGTCCTATCTTGACACTTTCTGATTATTGGGACATAAACAATTGTGTATTAAATATAACTAGCTCTAAACTAGTTAGAGAACAAATGACCATCCTTCCCATTCAATTGTCTAAACAAAGGAGATAGAATTTCGAGATGCCAAAAACTAATGAGGAGCTCAAGTCAAACCATATATTTGGATATTTAATAGTAAGAACAAATATAAAGAACCCAATAAGCACCACTTAGGAACCTTGCAACACCCAATGCAAATACATAATGATTAGTGATTGGCTCAAAAATATGAAAGCAACCAAACACATAATTATTTTTGATGAATTCTTGAAAAAGTATCTCTTATACTGTGAAACCAATACCTTGGTATTGCGCATAACCCACAAGTATGGCACTATAGAAACAACCTCCAGGTAGATACAAAACACCCATAAGATCTTTTTCATTATATTATGAATAGTTTTTGGGTGAATCAATAAAGCCAAAATGGGACAAGGAACCATTTGTAATTAAAAAATAAGTACAAGAGTCAAATATATGAAAATTAAAGTGATATCCCTACACAATAAAAAAATTGACATTAACATCATTAGATAAGATTAAAACACTAATAAATAGACTACAAAACTGCATAAAAGGATGTAACAACCTAGACAACGTTACTAGGTATATGGACAAATGAATAACTAATGGTAGAAACTAAAAGATAAAATGGCTTGGTAAAATAAGAGACAAATTTACTTTCAACATTATGGCATACATACAATTACAAAATTTACTAAAAGATATGGAAAGCCAAATTCTGAACCTATACAACAAAAGCATTTGTCTACAAAAACTCTAAACCAAACATTGGCTAAAAACAATTTCACAAGAAGAATCCATACTACCCTATCAAATGAATTGAGTTACTAAGTTTCAACTTATTGATATCCACACTACAAGAAGTAATGTAACACAAAGAAGCAAAAAATAAAACACAAAAATATAGAGAAGTATATTTAACCAAAAAAGATAACTCATCAAGGAGAGAACCTGCTAAGAGAGTTACAATGCGATAAAGACAATTTTTTTAAGAATAAGAAAAATCAGGTTTGAAATGATTAGTAAATTCAGGGATTTTCTCCATGTCAAATAAGTAAATGAAATTAGGGATTTTCCCTAATTTTTAGATATCCTCATGTCAAAGTAGTTATTTACGTTTCATAAAATAAAAACTAAAAAATAAAAAATTCCATGTTAGAAAATTTTAGTAGAGGAGTTAATTTTCTATTAACTTAGGGACCTTTTTAAGTGTTTATCAAATGTTATGATTTTATTTGAACATTTAGAAATATTTGGGTTGAAGTTAAATTTTGATGAAAACCTTTCGATTTTTTGGACCCTTTTGCTAATCCAATTTCTTTTATAAAATTTAGACCTATCTCCTACTATAATATGATTTATATGATCATTACAAAGCTCATATCCTCAACACCAAGACAATGTTGACATCTCATATCAATCCATCATAGGAAGCATTTATTCAAAGGAGGCAAATTGAGGATGAAATTTTGTTAGCTGAAGAACTTTTTAAGAACTATAATAGGAAACACTCTAACAAAAACTCTACGACCAAGATTGACTTTCACAAAACTTTCAACTCCATCAACTAATACTGAATACTGAATATCCTGAGAACCTTTGGTTTTCCACTAAAATTCATCTATTAGATTAAGCAATGCATCACTTTAGTTTCCTATAACATCTTGGTGGATGGGAAGCCAACAAAATGCATTAAAGGTGTAAAATGATTGGAGTCAAAGGAATTCCATCTCTTTATACTTATTTATATTAAGTATTGAAGTTCTTACTAAATTAGTTTTCATATTATAAACTAGGAAAGGAACTTTAAATATCACACAAATATGAAAAATTGAGAATATATAGCTTATCATTTGTCGATAACTTACTATCCTACCTTAATAAGTGCATTAACGATAACTATACATACCCTTAAAGAACGATCTAGTCTAGTAGTAAATAAGGATAAGAGTCAACTTTTCGTTTTAACATGAGCCAACCATCTTTCTAGTTGGCTCTTTAACTTGATAGGCTTCAAGACGATGAATCCACCATTCATATATTTGGGCATACTTATCTCATATAAAAGGCCAACCTATAGAGACTTTCTACCTTTAATTAAAAGGATACAAAGAAGAATTAATAACCAGTGCAATAGAAGTGTTTCCATTGGAGGAATAATCTAATTCATTCATTCAGTACTAATATATATATATATGTTTACTGATCTTCATATCTAGTGTTTCTAAAATATTTTATCAAAACAATATAGAAGATACTAAGGTGCTTCTTGTGGTTAGGAGATCTCACATAAAAATTTATTTCTAATGTGAAATAAGGCAATACGTGTATGTCTAACAAAGAAGGGGTCTAGGGGTTATTCCTATAAGACTTACAAGTAAGGCTTCGATGATTAAGAGAATATGGAGAATCTTAACTAATAAAGAAGCCTTATAAGTGAAATAAGTTCATGAACAACACTTAAGGAAGAACTTCTGAAATAATACATGCTAGATTTGGTAATGGCTCTACTACATCATTTTGGTATGATAATTAGAAAAAATTTGGGCCATTACATTAAATCAATGGGTTCTCAGCTATCACAAACTTAATTCTAGATCACGCATTAGTCATAAAGATCTTAGAAAATGATTTATAGGGCCACAATAAGAGGAAATGGTCTAACTTAATAATGATTGCTCCAAATTACAACTCTAACTCTAATAGAAAGGATTCAATTCAATTATTGAGGCATTCATTAGGGAACTTCATTTAAAAAGATCTTGTAAGCTTCTACTAAAAATCAGAGCCCCAAAAGTCAATTGTTACAAAGTGGTGTGGTTTAAGCAAACACTCCCAAAAGTTTCATCATCTTATGGCTTGCTACTAAGAGGAGGCTAACCACAATAGATAGGCCATTTGGCAATTCTAACTTGTCCAATTGCTATATCTGCTACAAATAAGTGCCTGATCTATTAATCACCTTTTTTAATTGTAATTTTTTCTTTTACATATGGGAGAAGACTTAAGAGCTCTATAATCTAACTAATCCAATGTTGGATTACCCAACTACTATTGATTGGATCAGTCAAAGGCATATAATATACAAAGGTGATTTATTGATTATAAAAATACATTTGGGAATATAGTTTGCGCTATAATAAGGGAAAGACATTAGAGAGTTTTCCAAGGAAAGGTATCATAGAGATAACATCTCCTTAAGAGATAGAAGCTCAATAAGAGAGAAACGTATAAATTTCACCTTCAATATAGCAGCAATATGGCTACAAGTTATGGTATATATCTCCTCGCTACAATCATGAATAGCAACATTGGAGTAATATATAGTAGGAAGGAACAACTTTGTCCCTAGCACTAATGGATTCTAATTTACAGCAGTAAAAGTTCTTAGTGGATAAACACCTAGTACTATAACCTAAATATACTTACCTCCAATGTCTAGTTGAGAAGATTAAAAAATTATTAACTAATGCACAAGTTGTCTAGATATATATTGTTAATGAAGCCCCCCTTTTTTTTTCATTTACTTAGCTAGTATGAATTTTGCTCCATAACTACTTCATCTTGTAATTAACTCCTTATTCATTCAATTAATCATTTTATTTCTAAAAAATAATATACATTAGTTTCTCTTCTAAACCTTTAGTTTGAATCCTTAGAAATGCTAGTGAGATAAGATTTGAACACTACTCATATGAGTATCCTTAATGGTTTTAGAACCTAAAAATAGAAAAGAAAATTGACATCCTACATAAATGTAAATAAAGGAAATTATGACCATAGATTTTATTGTTGATACATTAAATTCAATAAATTACAAACTCATTATCCTCAAAACTCGTAAGGAAATGCCTGGGTGAATACTAGAAATATTAATATATTAGTATTTTTACATCGCATTCATTAACTTAAATTTGTAAGCTGAATAATTTTTAAAATAGGATCAAACTTAATTTGGAGTGATTAAGTCTAAGTTAGGAGGTCTCCAATTCAAATAGAATCACATTATGTTTCTCTTCATGTAAAGTACATATCATCAATTTAAAGTTTTAAATTAAATGGTTTCTTAACAATAGTGACAAATCTTTGTTGACTTAAAAAATTTAAGTCAAATAATATATAAGTATGCTAATGTTGAAGAATCAACATTTCCTTATTCAACTTATAAACCTGTAGAAGCATGGTCCTCAGCCATTAAAAAGAGTCGTTTCAAGGACATAATGACATGAATGATTTGTCTGTTCAGAAGCTAAGAAAACTGATTCTGCGAAGTAAATGTCTGTCCAAACTTCCAACTTGAAGGAACAACATTGAAGAAGTCGAGGCTTTTCCCGTCAACCAAAGTGAGCTTGAACGATAGTTTCTGGCTTCTAAGATCAACGCCGCTCTGCCAATAAGCACCCCAATTTCTGTGCATAGGCACCCATGATCTTGTCCTTGAGCCTCTAACCCACGCAACCTTAATGTCCCCACTTCCACCAACGTTGGAGATCATGATCAAGTTGAAATTTGATTGACCCCTCAAAGTGAATCGAACTCCTCCCCTCCTATTGCATGGTACCCTTCAGTTGACGAACATTCAATATCAAAATTTTGGTTAAGTATACTCTTTTTTAACCCTTGAAACAAGAAAAGTCAAAAGTGTTGTTATGTACCTTCTGTAAAAAACAGGAACTATGCCTTCGTTGCCTGGAAGGGCAATACGGAAAAATGCTGGCATGGACATGTCAAAGTGCTGGCGCGGAGGATCGCACCACCCTCCGTTGTTGTTTGGAGGGCAAAAGTTGGTGGCAGTGATGGTCACATGAGCACGCGGGAGGCACCACTTGGGGTCAATCCTGGAGTTGCACTTGACTTGGTAGCAAGCACCACATGCCTCCCCACCTCTGAAAAGTGCACCACTCACTGCCGCGGTGTTCACTCCGAATCCGGCGTGGAAAGTATTCTCATACCCACATGCTCCTCCTGGTACATGCGAACTAAGAAGTTGCTTCAAACGACATGGTAAAGCTGATTGAAATGCATTAAAGGTATAAGGCTTCATCTATTTTAATTTTTGTTGCCTACCAATTTCTTCTTTTGGATTGAACCGCCTATAATTTGATTATTTTTTTCCCTTATAAATGTGCATTTACTTTGATATCTTTTTTTTTTTAATGACTACGAGGTATTTTGGGTGGGTTCGAATTATCGGTAGTACTTTTAAATCATTACTACGCCTAAACTAATCTCTGCTCATAACGAGTGGGACCCCAAAAGGTAACAAAATACTACCACCAAATGTTTAATGCTACTTTGAATCCTGAACTTGCTTAAGAGGAGATAATAAACTTTAAGCAATTACTTACTCCTCCACTTTTTTACTAAATAATTCTACACTATCTGTGCCATTAAGCACTCTGTCGCTAGCTACACACTAGCACATGAACTTAGTGAGACTTACCGAGGGTGGAGGGGCTTTGATTGGCACCATAGAAAGTTGCATGAGCATTAAGCCAGCCATGAACTTGAGTACTATCGCCCTCCGGAAGAAGACTAACAAAGAAGAAAACGTGCCAAACTAAAACAGAGGAAAAGGTTGTAGGCCTCATTTTCTTTCTGTTTCCAAACACAAATTTCTTGTAGATAGACCCTACAATTTATACATGCATGCACGCGGTTGTCGGTGATCTGCAAATTAAGGGCGGGGGGGAAAAAAGTCTGATCCAAAACATTAAATGCTTCGATCAGCCATTTGTTGGGACAAAATCATCAGTTTTAAATTAATAAAACGCGTTACCCCACGTACTATAAAGTACGGAAATTATGTACTACAGAAAGTGAGGCATCTGGCGCATGTGGTGCTTTAGGTTACCTGTCGGTGTTGCCAATTGTATCAACAAACAGACCGAGGTTGGTTTTTTAAGTGGGACATAATTCTGAGCACTTCATTTATAGACTTTTTGAAGAGTAATGATCGAACCGACTGCATCTCTGATCGTAGCTTTCTACAATTTGTAATAATGGTCGAGGAATGGATGATCCCAGTGAACAAAGCCTAGATGATATAATAGCTAGGATTTGATTGAGAATTACTTTCCGTCTTGATGACATACATGTAGGTTAAAATTTAAATATCATCAGTTGAGAGTAATTATTTTAAAATGAAATTAAAATTTTATTTATTTGCAGGTGATTGCTTGGGATTAAACAAGATAAACCTTAACATCCAATTAAGAATCAAATCACAAAATAACCATCTCACGTTTCAATCTATATCTATATATCACCTAAACAAGTTAGAAATTTTAATCATTAAAAAAATAACGCATTTTTTTTTCTCTCCATCGAGCAATCCATGAAAATCTTTTCTTGGATTTTTAAATATGTTTTAGAAAATTTTGTAACAACATCAGCACCACATTTGCAACATGTTTCATCTATCTCTATGAAAACTTCTCAAATACACATAAACAAGATTTCTAAATTTATTGGAAGTAGTTGGGGCATAATAAATTCTTTTGATCTTAGAAATATATCATGATTTCATGATTAAAATACTAAGGATAAAAAAATTTATTTATTATTTCCAATGCCCGGGCCTAGGTAAGGGCATGAAAGACATCTACCCAAGGCTTACTCTCATGAAAAATAAAATAGGACCTATTATTGAACTCATAAAGAACAAAATAAAGTAAAATAGGACCTACTCTTGACCTCATAAAGAGCAAAATAAGGCAAAATATGACTCATTCTTGACCTTGATAAAGACCCTTTTTTTATTTTACCCAAAGCCTATAAAATATTACTAGCCTGTTTCTAAGGATAATTTGTGATAATAACATGCAAATAGTAGCAGGACTTGATGGGAAACCCACCAAATTGCATAAATTTTTATCCATGCATCTATTAAGGTCAAATCCCCTACACATCCTATCCCTCAATACTTGCATGAAGAACTCATGTGTACCCAATTCAGCCGATATGTCACCAAATATGTGACAAATATGCCAAAAAGAGAGAGATTGTTAAGATATGTGTTATGAAATTTTAAGCCTTATTTGTAATTGGACATCTTTGGTTATTTGTGGAAGTTCACTTTGGCGAGTATTCTACTCTATATGGGATTCTTTGAAGATGAGGTTTATTTGGAATAAAATCCTAGTCATGATAAGAATTAATTGGAATAAAATCACCATATATTGATTAAGATAAGGTGCAGATTTTTGGACTCTTCTTAACAACCTATTTCGGTAGTTTTTATCTATCTAATGCAGCTAATTTTTTTGGTTACATTATCTATATTAGACAGTTGTATTTATCTGCCTATTGTGTGATTTTTTTGGGATGTTTTGGTTGTTATTTTTGGCTAAAAAACATCTAGCAGCCTTTGTGTGGTTGCAGCTCTTTTGTTTATGACATTTCAGTGATGAAACATTTGCTTGTTTATTAAGTTTTCATGGCTGCTATGCATGGGATGCTATAGTGACAACATCGAAGGTTCACAACAGATTTCTTAGTGGACAACTTCCTATTCTTTCATTGACAAAGCTGAATTATTAGGAGAGCTATTTTCTATCTTAAGTGTTGTCGTTGTTTTTGTCTTTATTGTTTAAATCACTTAAGTCGTTTAATTCTTATCTTTATTGTCAAACATTGTGAAAATCCTCTGTTAAGGTTAACACTAGGTGGTCGTGCTACTGGGAGTGATTTACTTTCACGGGTTGTTAGGACAAGGGATAGTGTCAAGGGTTGGGTGAGTAAGCTCTATAATGCCTTGAGTAAAACTATTGTTGTTCCTTGTTGAAAGTGATTAAGCTGGGTGAGGGCCTCATAGACATAAGTAAGGTGTGTCGAACTGCATTACCAAATCTCGGGTGTTGATTTGTTTATTTCGTGCTTAATTTTTCTATTTTCGTTTGTGCTGGAAAATTAGCAGTTGCTAATGTAGTTGCTTTATATCAAGCAATTGACAGATACAACTGCAAAATTATGTCCTTTCAGATTTTCAATTGGTATCAGAGCGTAGGTCACAGAATCAGAACTTAGTACGTCAAATTGGTGCAGATCCATGTTTCGTAATTATAACTACAAGAGAAGGAACATCAATCACCAGGTCATCGTTATTAGATGGTTCAAATTATTCGACTTAGAAATCAAGGATGACAGTATTCATTCAAGCACAAGGAACTATGGCATGGACCTCGGTCTTGAATGGATAGATACATCCAATGACAATTGATGAAAAGAATGAAGTGGTACCTAAAGATCCATCTAAATAGACAAGAGCTGAAGAAGAGGAGGCGCTTAACAATTCTCATGCATTGCATGCAATCTTTAGTGTTGTCGATGAAGGATGCTTTAGTATGATTTTAGTCTATGAATCGGCAAAAGAAGCATGAGACACTCTACAAACAATACATAAGGGATCTAAATCTGTGATAACTTTGAAACTTCAAATGTTGGCCACTAGATTTGAAGAGATTAAGATGGATGAAAGCAATACTATTGGAGACTTCCATTAAAGGTTGCATGACATTGCCAACCAAGCACATCAACTTGGGAAGAAGTATTCGAATCTGAAACTTGTAAGGAAAACTTTGAGATCATTTCCTCTGAGATTCAGACCAAAAATTGCAACCGTCGAAGAAGCCTATGATATCAATGAATTATCCTTGGATAAGGTAATTAGGATTCTTACAAACTTTGAGATGAATTTGTTGAGAGATAAACATGAGAAGAACAAAGGATTGGCATTGCAAGTCGAGGTTAGAAAGGCCATGAATGATTTAGGAAATGAATATGATGAGAATGATGATACGATGTCACTAATAAGAAATTTTAGGAAGTGGCTAAAGAAGGTGAATAAAGATAGGCCTGAGTTCAGATAGAATGTTGGGAGTTCATCAAACAACAATTTCAAACAACAAACAAAGACTCAAAGAGGTGAAAGGAAAGTAAAGAAGATTCAATGTCATAAATGCCAAGGTTTTGGACATATGCAAGCGGAATATGCTAATACTCTTAAGAAGAGAAAAGGAAACTCTTATACAAGCACTTCGAGTAAAAAAAATTGAAAGTGAATACGACAGTGAAGAAGAAATTGTAAGTAATCATGCTGCGTTGATTGCTTTAAGCAGAAAAGGTTCAATTGCTTCCTTAGTAGTAACCAGTGAAGAAATTGACAAGGAAAATTTAGATGTTTTAATTCTAAACTCAAATTCATATTATGAAAGCAATAACAACGACTCAGAATTCAAAATGGAAGACATCTGTAAGGTCTATGAATTAATATATGCCATGTGTGTGAAAATGTGTAAGTTGAATGAGAAGCTAAAGAGGGAAAATTCAGCCATGAAGGATGTCATTCATGATTTAGAGATGAATTTATTGTCAATAATAGATGAACTTGATGAAACAAATCTAAAGCTGGTCAATACCAAAAAAGGAATAAGAATGTTGAATGGTGGTGCCAGAAAGCTAGATCAATTGCTGGAAATTGGTAAAAACAAAGGGGACATTCAAGGTGTCGGTTACCAAGGTGAGTTTTCTAAGTTGAATGATGTGGAAAACAATGATGGTAGGTTTATCAATGGAGAAACCTTAAGAAAGAATCGAAAGTTTATATCTACATGTCACTTTTGGGGGATAATCAAGCACATAAGGCCGAAGTGTTACAAGTTGTTACAAATGATATTTTAATGGGCTCAAAATCAAAACTCTAAAAACTCTTCATTAAATTTCCAGCAGCAGTCCATGTTATCAAAGCATACTTGGTTTAGAACACATCAACTACAAGCACTTGTAGCTCTTAAATCCATACGGGCTGCTTCTCATAATGTCTGGTACTTTGACAATGGATGTTCACGTCATATGACAGATGAAAGGAGCTACTTGATGGATTATCAAAGTTGTGTGAATGGGCATGTTACTTTTGGTGATGGAAAAAAGGCTTCGGTCATTGGAAGAGGGACTCTTTGTGTGGATGGACTGCCACACTTCAAGAATGTGCTTCACGTGGAAAGTTTAAAAACCAACTTGTTAAGTATTATTCAACTTTGTGATGATGGACTGTTAGCTAAATTTACTAATGATGGATGCAAGGTGTTGAACAAACAAGGAGAGTGCTTAGTAAGTGGTAAAATATTGGTGAATAATTGCTAAATGTTGCAGGCTATTACTTTTTACAATTCAGTCGCATATGATAATATATCGCTATAGCACCAAAAGATTACTAATGTGGTAGAAAAGAATCTTCCAAATCAGCTTCACACATCAGATAAGAGTTAATTGCTGCTGGAAAAGAAACCGGTCAGACAGAGAACCAGTTGATTGCTTCAGAGGAAGAAACCAATCAAACAGTTGATGATCGAGATGATGTGATGAGAAATAAAGCCAGGTTTGAATTTCTTCGAGGGGCACAGGGATTGTGTTCTTTACATTTTGAAGTGTATTGACATTGTAAAAAAAAAAGGGCTCGACGGAATTAATGTCCAGATTTTTTGAGTTTTTGATTTATGGGTTTTCTAAGGTTTAGGTGATTGGTCTATATTTGGCTTTTCCATACTTGTTGAATAGTAAATTTGATATGAAAAATAAGGCTCTGCTTGATGATTTAAGAATTCTGCTTTTGGATTTTGATTTACGGAGTTATGTCAAGAATATGTTGATGCTTGGTTGGAGACTTGTAGGAAGATTCAGATTTTCTATAATTTGGGTTTTTCAATTTTTATGTTGGTTTCTCTCTATATCGTGGGGTTGTATGAGTTTGGGCAATATAGTTTCATATGGTCTATGTAAGGAGGAGATTGATTAAGTTTGATTGTGATTCATTGAATGCATTTTTAGGGTTTATGAATTTAATCAGTCGTATGCGAATAGCTTTGATGTGAGTAATGATATGTTGGCTAGTGTTTTGACTGGTGGTAAATTGTCATCTTGGCCTTCTGTTGCTGCACTACGTCCTTATGATCTCTCAAAATGCTGCTGGAGCTTCAAACAGTGGAGATAGATGTGGAAGCCTCTGCGGATGGTTGAAGAGTCTAAAGAAGAAACCTCAACATTGTAGAGGTTTCGTTTCACCTTTTTTATTGTTTCCAAATCTGTTTGTTAATTGGTCCATCATTTATTTGCAGTACAGGTAATGGGATATTGCTTTTAGTTTTTTTTTTTCCTTGGTTTAAGTTTTTAGGCGCTGATGTTTATGTTAGTAGTCATTAGAATGCATTGTCTTCATATTGTCTTTTACAGTCTTTTTTGGGCCCTGCTTGTTTGCTTCTGCTTTTGCTACTAAAATTCCTTTCCTGACGCTTCTTTCTAAGAACTGAATCCTCCATCTCAGAAACTTCATTCTCTTCTCCTCATCAGAAAACATCTTGGTGTATAATTCTTTGTTCTATCATCCTCGAGAAGTGGAACCGACCATAAGGATACCTCATTTGGTAAAGATTGGATCTTTAGCACTCTCGACTCATCTTCTTTTTATTGTGCAGTATCAGCTTTTGGTTCTTCATATTGTTGTTTCTTTCTTCTTGAGGCGGTGATGAAGTGAACTGGTGAGTGTTGAGAGCTTTTTGAACTAAATTCTTGAGTTCTTCCTGATGTTAAATGTTAAATATTATCTGTAGAACAACCACTTTGCATCTATTGGTCATTGTCGTGAAGTGATCTTTACGTGATGCTTGCTACTGCTAGTCGCTACTGATTTTCCATGAGTAATTTGCGTGTTTTGATCTCAGTTTTCTAAATATCATCTTAAGTATACAGGTTGCTTTTCAGGGCTAGATTTCTTAGCTTATTGTATTGTATATTTATAAACTCATGCCATTGTTTTGTAAATTTTTGACAAGCTTTGCTTGGGTTAATATATATTATTTCTTCTTCTAAAAAAAAATTCCTTTCTTGACAAACTTTCTAAAGTGTTTATTATATGTCAACCAGTGGCTTTATTTTTGGTGCTTTGAACTCTCTTAAAAAGGTTATACAAGTTAAGTGAACCAACAGTTGAAGATCTTTCTTAAGAAAGTGAAATGACATTTACCATTCATATGTGATTCTAAAGAAGAACAAAATATTGACCATGATACTTCCATGTAAACCATTTTCTTGCATGCCCTTCTTCTGTTAGTAGAGATGATAGTTCGCATTAGTTTAAGAATACTTGATTGATGAAAGTCTACTGTTAATCGATCCTTCTATCCCCAATATAAGCGTCTTCTGTGCCTTTTTGATGTTTCGTATTACCATTGTGGCCCTTCTTGATATTACTTAGTCTCAAAACACTTGTACAGCTTTAGAGGAATGGCGTAAAAGAAAGATGGAGCGTACAAGACAGCAGGAACTAGAGAAAAATTAAACAACATCCTCCTAAGCTTAATTCCAGTTTTTTTGTCATGATCCCTTCAAGTTAAGCTGAAACTATAGTTATTTGCACAAAATTTATGCTTATCTATATGGAAGTCAAAGCTATGGTCTTGTTGCAATGCTAAAATGTACCTATAATGTCTTTGGAGCTATTAATGTTGTAATATTCTTTTAATGGTGGATAATTCCCTTATGTAAAAATGTAGTGTGTTATTTAGTGAAATTATTGTTTACTTTAACAAAGGTCATATCTACTTCTATATTACATGATTAAGTTTTATCTAAACCCATAATACTTTTGAGTAGATCCAATTCCATAAATTCAAGACGACACATGACTATGAAACCGAAAGAAAAAATGACATTTCGTATTAGTTTGAGAATACTTGATTGATGAAAGTCTACTGTTAGTTGATCCTTCTATCCCCAATATAAATATCCTTTGTGATTTTTTGATGTGCTAAATTTTGGTTTCCATGTGATAATATCTAAGCTTGTTATTCTTCTTTTTCCTTTTTTGTTGA
The DNA here is from genome assembly GCA_027563515.1 of Erythroxylum platyclados. Classification (NCBI taxonomy): domain Eukaryota; kingdom Viridiplantae; phylum Streptophyta; class Magnoliopsida; order Malpighiales; family Erythroxylaceae; genus Erythroxylum; species Erythroxylum platyclados. Next base: position 19,006,032 of record JAOQMM010000005.1, read on the forward strand.
TTATAAGGTAACTGAAATGGATGATCTGTGCTTTCCCCATTTGTTTCGTTACTAGAACTGCAAAGTATTGATTCTTTTTTTAATAGTTTCGAAAGGATTTTGTATATGATTGTTACGAATGTAATTTACGCTTGTGAGTTCATCCAATAAAGGAAAAACTAGAATTATTCTCAATTTTGAGTTGCTACAATAGTTAAACTTTATGCAACACATGTTCTACTTTATGGTATTTGGATTGATGATAAGGTTTATTAGAATCTGCTTGATGATTATAATTCAAGGAAGTGTTTTTGTTAATACTATTTTTCATTATGTGTTTTCTACTTAAATAACTAAATCATTGGAAAAAAAAGGTTCCCTGTTTGCATTCTCTATTCTTATGGTTGTTGTTTTGGTTTCAGCTTGTGCATTAAAAAAGTATCATGATTATGATTATAACGAACTTGAAAAAGTGATTTATGAAGAAAATGTATTTGTTACAATGAAAGAATTAAGAACATCTATTGACGGTCAATTCATATCTTATCTTGATCATATTTAATTTAAAAGTATAATGTATTACAAATTTACGATTGAGAATAATTTCATACGTTACTAATTTATAATTTATTTGATTGTAGTAGAAGAAATTGATATAAATACTTTGGATGAAAATATAGTTTACTAGTCTTTAGATAACATTGGGGAATTTGGAACTTTTAATGATGATGAGACAATCTCCTTTAAAAATACAATTTTGATGTTTATTGTTATTGTTATTTTAAGTTTTATATTAGACTCAGATTTATTTATTATTAGTTCATTATATAATCATAGACATTGATGTATTTTTTATTTCAATAAAATATTTTATTTTTACTTACTCTTATAATTTTTATTTCTTGTTTATTATATACCGGTTTTATAGCGATTCAAACCGGTTGAACCTTTAAACATTAAACCTTTCCTTTGACCAGTTTGATGAATGGTCCAATTTTTAAAACATTAATAGAGACGTACTTAAAATAAGTTTTGATACTAGTTGAGATCACTATCAAGATCTACTTACTTTGAATTCACCAATTCACAATCTAATAACTAATTCCTTATAATTGAACAAGCT
>JAOQMM010000005.1:19043050-19053124 GCA_027563515.1 Erythroxylum platyclados
TCCCACATGCTCAAAGGTTGGTTGGGTTATTACCCAACCGGTTTTTTGAAAAAAAGCGTCCAGTTTTCTATTAAACCAGTCAGTTTTTACTCACAAAGGTTATAAATATAAACCGGACTGGAAACCAGGCAGGTTTGATTTTTCTGATTGGATCGGCGGGTCTAGTCTGATTTTTAAAACATTATGTTTTTCACAAAGAAAGAAGTTTTGGGGTATTCAAAGAGAGCTTATAAATGACATCAAAATCCATATCAACATCTTTAAGGAAAAGCTATTGCTAAACAATTGTATTAACAATTGGAGGATTAACTATATTTATTTTGTGCTTCATGAATGTTGCTTAAATAATTAGCAAATCATTGTTAATTTTGACAGTTTCCTACAAGAGCATATGTACTGTTTTTTGTTGATTAGCCTTTCATGGCTTAATACAATTACATTCTTAAAAAAAATCACATTCTCAATGTGTACTTAATATTTAAGCGAGAGATTTAATTTATTTGTTTCATCAAATACAAAATTGCATGTAAAATATCATACATATAAAATATACAATTTAATATGCATAATTTATCAAACATATATTAAAACAAACAATTTATTCACATGTAATCAAATTACATGTATAAAATATCAAATTTTGTTTGATTCTAATTATTGATCTTCATAATGTGAAATAATATTTTCAACTCCTTGAATAATCAAATTAGATTAAGTCTATTTATTCCTAAATGGATTAAATTCTTATTCCAAATAGAAAATTAATTTGATTTGGAAATGATTTTCGAATTCAATTGGAGATTATTTCCAATTATCTTGATTCCCTCAAAAAATTTAATTGAAGATAATTTTCAATAAATTATACTTCTTACTTATTATAATTTAGGAAAACTCCTTTATTAAAATTAAACAATTAGGAAATTCTAATCTAATTAGAAAACAATTTTTAATCAAACTAGAAATAATTTTTCCTTAATCAAAAAATTATTTTCTAATATTAAGGGTAACACTTTCAAAATTAAATAAAACACCTTTTAATTTAATTAAAACAGTTTTTCCTATTATTTATTTAGAGATTAACATCTTAGTTAACTAGAAATCTTGCTCTAATGAGTTATAAAACTATTTTCAAAAATATTGAAGAAAGCTCTTTTTCTTAATTAATAAATAAAAAACCATTCTAAATTTAATTAAGAAAAATACTTTTCTATAGATCCGGAAACCTATAATATTCATAAATAAAGAAACATTTTCTAAATAAATATAATGATAATTCTCTAAACAAATAAAATTATAGATTTAATTTATGTAAATCAAAGTTAAAAAAATACATTTCTTAATTACTTAAGAAAATATTTTTCCTCATTTTATTGATTCTAATTAATTAATTTTAATCAAATTGAAATATAATTAATATTTCGAGAAACAACTTTTCTAAATTTTATTTAGGAACCAAAGTAATTATTAATCTTAAATTAAATTAAGAAAAATAATTAATATAAATTTGAAATTGATTTTGAATTTAAATCTCTTTTAAATTCTTATTAGATTGAGGGTATTCTTAAATAGTGTTGAGTTTGTTTTAATTTCGATTTTATTTAGACTTGGATTACACTAATCATTGTCACAAAATAAGCCAAAATTAGCTATGAAATACCCTTATTCTAATAACCAAACAACTTTTATTCTAGTTATGAGATATCTTACTCTAACCCTAAACTTATCTTAATTGCCAAACAATCCCATCCTAACCCTAGAATAGGTTTATTTATTTTTTTGGAAAATGAATGAGATTTTACTATAGTAGAAACTAATACAACAATTACATTGAGTTCTTGGCTTTTAGCCTACACAACAGAATAAATCAAAAACTGAAACATTAAGCAAGGTGAATTATAACACAGGAAAATACTTTAAAGTTGCCACTTATTTCTCATATAAGTGGAGAGGAGGTACTGAGCATTTTTGGCATATATGTAAGCATGGATCATATTGATGATCCTATCCGCAACTTAGTATTTGTCTTCCCGTTTGTCTGCATATCTTCTGTTATTCTGTTCTCGCCAGATGCAATAGATGGAGATGGTAAAAGTTGCTTTAAGTAGTAGTACATTTGGTTGACACCTTTGCATATGAGTGATCATCCAATTCAACATGGAATCCTAATGAAAATTGTCAAGATGCCAAGGAAGTAAATGCAATGATCAACTTCAAATAACTGAAGAAAAGGTGCAGAGGAAGAACAAATGGTCTCTAGACTCAACTGCGAAGTCACAAAGAACACAAGTATCTCTATCATTTCCATGCCATTGACTCCTAGTCTACAGGTGACTTTTAATAGCAAGCCAAGTAATAAAGGATGCTTTCGGACAGATGGGTTGCTTCTATAAAAGTTTAAACCAAGGAACTATAGGTTGGCTCTCTTGGAATAATGAGTAACATGAGCGATTGGTGAAGTTGCCATTTGGATTAAGATTCCAAGAGATACTATCTTTAGTTGTCGAGTTTCAAAAAGAGGGAAAGAAGTTCATTAGAGGTTGACAACCTCTAAAATGGCCCTGCCATTCACCATTTACTATCAGTGAAGAGACTTTGGCATGAAGAGGCAATAGATTCCTCAAGCTTGTCAGTTCTAGATGTTGTGTGAGAGGGTTGATTGGTAACCAATTATCGAACCAAAACTAGGTTTTAACCCCATCACTAATATTATGCTTTATATAAGTGTAGATAACATTCTGCAACCTCATAATTTGTCTTAAAATCGATGACCTCCTTAGAAAAATCAACTTGGTAGAAGTTACAATGTTTTATATAATATTCGTGAATCCAATTTGTCCAAAGAGCATCATAGTTTGTATATAATCTCCATAATCTTTTGCACATTAGAACATTCTGCATAATCGAAATTGAAATAATCCCTAAGCCATTAAATCTTTTAGGTGTGGTTACCTCTTTCCATTTATTATTATTGCCAAACAACCCATTCTTCTTCCTTAGTGAAACCTGAGGGATCGTTTGGTTCCATTTCTATTTTTTTGTTGTGATTTTTAGTTTTTTTAATTTTTGGTTTATTTTTTAATTAAAAAACAAAATCCTGTTTGGTTGAGATTTCTAATATAAAAATTGAAAACAAAAACCTGTTTGGTTAATATTTGTAATAAAAAACTAAAAATAAAAAAATGTTCGGTTTTATCATCCTGTTTCTATTTTTTATAATTATACTCTTATGTTAATTATTTTAATATAATATATGATGTTTTTAAAATTAATTAATTTTCATTATAGTTACAAATAAATCATATGCAAATTCATATAAATTTAAGGTTGTAGGAATCAACGAGTCTTCTAATAGATTTACATAAAACCATGGATTTATTTCATTTTTGTCTTCACTCATCGAAGGGGTTTGCATGAGTGCCTTTTTAGCCATAAATGTCATCGGAGGTGTTTTGTTGTATGATGACTTGTTTAACTACGTTAAGGCAATGTTTACCATGCTAAATGTGTGATGAAAGAAAATAAAGAAATTGATAGTGGGAAAAAAAGCTATTAAATTTATATATATCATATGACTTGTAATGTTAGCAGGGATATTAATTCACTTTTAAAATTTTGACTTATAATTACAAAAATTGAGTAAATTTTAAATTTTTTCATAATTAACCCTTTTCTTATTGACAAATTGACAAGTACAACATTAAGTATTTGTTTACTAGTGTCAGTGCGTAATTAGCAGGAATATCACTTCTTTTCTTCAAATACCAAAAAGTTTTCATTTCTTTGCCAAGTACCAGGTGAACTTGACCTTTAAATCTAAATTTGGTAGCTAGCTAGAAATTTCTCTAATTGGGATTTCCACCAAAAACATTCAAATGTTCTTTACTGGATAATCGATTTATCTTTAACAATGTTATGCCTTGGCGTATCAAGACAACATCAAAGTTTATGATCATTTGTAACAAAAAACATAAAAAGGGAAAGTGTGAACTCTATTATCAAAATCTAGATTATCCAACTTTTATGAGTAAACTTTGATGAAACAGAAGCAGTTCCACGAGGTAGCTGTTGTAATGCTTCAACAAGAGATCCATCAACTACTTTGATATTTTGTAAAACAACAACATGCTCATATCCACCCACTTCTTTTGTCAACTCATTCTTGGTTCCTGAGAATATTTAAACAAGCATAACTAAGGATAACTTGTAGATGCTTCTATAAGGAACAAAAAACCTAGTTTAGAGTGCTTAAAAATCATTAACATGAAGGGTCGAAAAGGTTGACCTTTAGCTCTAAAAACAATAATCCCCCCCTTATCTTGCTTACTGTAGATCAGTTGCATATAAAACAACAATGTAATTAAGTAAAGTAATTAGTGGAAAGCTGTTTTCAAATACTGCACAATAACCAAACTATCAACGTTCAAAACTTGAATATTCAAGTGGATCAATTAAAAAAGGCATATACACAAAAAGAAAAAAAGCAACCTGAAAACAAATCAGTAGAAAAGCTTAAAGTAATACCTTCTTTTGTATAGTAATGGAGCATAATTTTTCAACCTCAGGGAGGGTGTTGTGTATAGAGGGACCAACATTAACTGACAACATTAAACTTTCCTGTTCTAATAAACACAAAAGCTTCATGTTAATGTCTTATCTCCTAGGCAAAAAAAAGGAACATTGAGATCAAATAATTCAAAAAAGTTCAAGAAGTTGAAGATTTTTAGACAAAGAGTAAAGTGAAGTTGGTTCTAACATTTAATTGAAAATCAACAAGCAGAAATGAACTAAACGAGTTCTTTCACAATATAGGGAAAATAATAAATTGGACAAAAGAGAAAGAGTCAATACAGGCTTACCCTGTTTCGAGCCATTGGAGTGTGAGTATCAGGCAGAAGGAAGAAGAGAGCATAACAGAACAAAAGTGCATAATCAACAATTGGTATTGATTTTTTTCCTCTTCCTGCTACTTTGCTTCTTCTGGCTCTCTATAGAAGAACAAATCCACCTATACATGGAAAGTAAATCATTGGAATGGAACTTATTACCTCACACATATAAAAACACACACAAACATACACATGACCCTGGCAGCCAGTTGAAGTTTTTCCCAAGTTTTGCCAAGGTTGATGATGTAAATTCCTGGCAATAAATAACATTCACTTAAATCATAAAAGTGAAAAATTATAGGAATACCCATCCATTAGCTAAGTATTACAAATTTCTTTAGTAAACAAGACAAGTGATAAGATAATTTCAATAAGCAACGATCTACTTTAGATTTAGGTATGTGAACTTACTTCAAGATCTTTAAGCTCAAAGTATGCTCTCCAACAATTGTAAGACTCTTCTTCTTCAAGAGTCGAGCAATAATTTGTCCAACAGACATGAAAATGTACTCACCTCGGATATCAAATTGAATTAAACAAATATGTAACAACAGATAAAACATATCAACGATTAAGAAACACAACAGTGTACACCAAGAGGTCCAAGAATAGATTTAGAAAGAAAAAGTTTCAAACTTTGATGATGACCCTGTGATTCTAATGCACAGTAAAAAGATTCAAGATTTGGGACTTACCAATAAGTTCATTTTCAATCTTCTCTATAAGAGGTGGCTCCTTACGACTATCTCTAGCTTGGTTATGCTAAAAGGCTCAAGCTTTGGAATACTGCTTCTTGAAGCAGAACAAGAAGAAGAGAGAAGAACTTGAAAGAAAAGAAATACCAAATTAGAAGTTTTGAAAACTCACCTTATGAAAAACCAAAAATCAACCGCTTTCTGCACCAACAGTCACTTCGGTTAGAAAATGCTTAACATACGGGCCACTGCTGACACCATTTGCAGCTTCTCAACTTTGGTTAGTGAGGCTGCATGTTCTGAGGCAAGAATCGAAAAGAAAAAAGAAACATATAAGCGGGAAGAGAGGAGTTTGAGACAACAAAATAGATGTAAAACAGATGACTAGCACGTTTCAAGATGGGTTTGCTAAAGAGGATAACATAGATAAGAAAATAGGGATCTGTTGTTTATCTATACAAGAAAACCTGTTGTAAAAATACGGAGAAAAGTTATTTTCCTGTTTTCATAAAGCTATTGTGGATTTTTTTATTTTCAGAAACAGGAAATTGTAACAAACTTAAATAAACATGTTTTAGTCACTTATTTCTCCTTTATACAAAACCGCAACAAAAAAATGAAGAAAAAAGAGAAACAAACGGCCCTTTAGTTTGTACAACACAAACCATAGTTTCAAAACATGCTACCACCGTCGAGTCACTGCCTTTAACCAATCGCCGCCATGCCACATTTATATCTCACCACAGGTAGTTACAACTTATGATAGCTTCTCTAAGCAGACAACATCTTCTCTATTCCATACCAGTTGCCAGCTACCACACCACACAGAACTGTCAAATCACATGCAACTACTATACCTCTATGTAAGCTCCTCACCATTTGACACTCAACCACTGTAACTTCCTTCTCTGATAACTATCTTTTCCTGTCAGCAGACAAGTTAATAATGACCCAACATGAAACCAGTCGTAGCCTAGTTGAGCTTCTTGATGCCTATTGTTTGCCTATGCTATTGCCACCATCTTTTTCTCATATATTTAAGCCAATGATTCACACAAACCCAAAAGATCAACTGCTATAACGTGACATAGATCACCAACCACTTGGTTCTCTGGCATCATCCACTAAGCAACAATGCTATCCTCCAGCAACTTATTATGGTCACAAAACATGGCATAATAACAATGCCAAAAATCCTAAAACAATTATAGGTTACACAAGATAACTTCTAAATTTCCAGAAACTTATGGTTTGAAGATAAAATTTTTAGATATTAATCAAATCTAATTTGATTAATTGTTTTTAAGGTTTTATGAATTTGATCCCAAGATCTTTTTTTTTTAATTTTAGATTTTGGGTATTTGAAACCTTTTCAGATTTTGTTTTTAAGTTTCTAAAATAACTTGTGAACATTTTAGAATTAATTAAGCTTTTAGGGTGCACAACTTTTAACAATTTCAATTCTTAAAATTAATCAATAACAATCAACCCAAGCATAACAGAATAATTATGAAACCTGTTTCATATGATTTCAAAAAAGACAAAATCATTTAAATTCTATAACATGATTACCATATAAAATATAAAGTATGAATCATAATTCGTATCTTATTATAAAGTTTAATCATTTTCTTGTCATTCCCCTCAAATCATTTTTTATACTGACTCACCTCAATCATCGTAGCTACACAAATGTCTAGTATCTAACGGTATCCATATAATGAGTTAAGAGGACTCTATAACTATTATAAAGAGGTTTAGGCAAAGAGTGTTAGCTTCATTGAAGTCTAAGCCTATTTATAATAGATCATCGAGATTTTAGTAAATTAATTAAAATTACTCAAAACCCATTATACATAGGCTTAGGTTTCAATTAAAAATCTTATACAAGTCTTTATTTATTAAATATCTTATATTGAACTATAAAATTTCTCAAACTTTAAAATCAAGTCTAACTTGATTAAAATACTTTTTCTCGTTAACTCATTCTTTGCGTATTACCTATTAGGTTTTCAAACATGTTAGCAATGGATATAAATTATAACCCTAAATCATATTTAGGATTAGATAACTTAAATTCATATAATTTAGACATAGAGAATGAAATTAATGTCTACTCTATTTAAGGGAGTTCCTATTTCTTATTTAAACCTAAAGTATTCTAATTGCATACCACTCATAGAAAAGATCAATGCTAGAATCAATGCTTGGCAAAATCGATTCCTTTCTCTCACTTCAACGATCACTCTGATTTTTTATGTTCTTGGTAATCTATATGTTTATTGGATATCACATATAATTTTACCGAAGAAATTTAGCAAGGAGATTGATAGCATTCTAAAAGCTTTCTTATGGACTGAGAATTCTGAAAACTCTAAGAAAGCTAAAGTCAAATGGTTTGAGGGTGAATATTCCTAAAACGAAAGGGGGACTGGGGATCACCCCCTATCTCTTATGCAAAAAGTGATTATATGCAAAAGGATTTGGTGGCTATTTACAGATAAATAGGCTATTTGGGTAAAATGGAGCCATGAAACATGTCTTCGAATTGAAAGCTTTTGGCAATTTTCTATCTCTAGGGAGTATTCTTGGTTCTTTTTACAAATGTTAAAGCTGAGAACTAAGGTTTTTCCTTTAATTAAACATGTGTTAGGCAATGGTGAGAATATCTGGGCGTGGTTTGATAACTGGATTGATCATAGTCCTTTACTAAAAAGGTTTGAATTATCTAGTCTTATGAACAGATAATTCAAGAGGTTTTAACTTGATAGTGAGTTATGTACCCTAGATCACTGATAGCCATTGGTAGGATACTATAACCTAGGTCCCATATGACTCAGATATTTTTACTAATAAATCTTGTTATAAGGCTTTACAAGGAGGACGCGTGAATGTTCATTGATACAATCTCCTTTGGAAATGGTTCCTCAACCATAAAGCCTCTATTTTCACATGGTTGGTAACAAAAAAATAGGATCCATACAAAAAAAGATGGTTTGGAAACTATGACCCTATCTGTGTGCTTTGTAAAAAGATTGCAGAGGACCGAGAACATCTTTTCTTCCAATGCAGCTACTCTAAAATGGTTTGGAGTAGAATTTTACATTTGCTATCGAATGCCTTCCTCACTTATGATTGTCCTTTTACTCTTAACTGGATCATTAGCATTGCTAATCATAGAAAGCACGATGCCCCAATCTACAAAATTGCCTTCACTACCGTTATTTATTCAATATGGAAGGAAAGAAACAAGATGATTTAGAAAAATGAGGAACTTAACAAGTACATCTTAGCTGAAGATACCATCAATTGGATCCGAGTTGTTATGGTTGCTAAATCTAATCACTATGCTCTATCTTGAGGAATGAAGATTAAATGGAATTTGTAACATTTCTTCATATTCCTTTGTAATTTGTTTTTATCTTTAGTTTTGTAATCTGTTCTTGTTGAACTCATTGTAATGTTGGGATAGCTTAGTTACAATTCTTTTAATAATTATTCAATTTAAAAAAAATATTCCTTATGGGTTAGATAGGTCCACATATACTTCTTGAACGGGAAAAGCTCTTAGGAGCTATCTAAAACTCAATCGACATCTTAGTTTCCCTCCCAACTTCTTAAGCTAAGGAGCCAACTTACTGGAAGCTTCAAATGTATAGTTGGGGAAGGGAGAACAACTTCCCTGTATTATGAAAATTAAAGCAAAGTTAGCCACTATTCAATTTGTAAACATTTGTTGATTTCTTAGAATTAATTCCGAACACTTCCAAGGTAAACCTCTAAGTGAATGGCAATCAATGGGATAATTTTACTGCAACTGCTACTCATACAATCCTAAATTATAACCCTAACACGAATATGTGGGATAGTTATGTCTGACTTGGCTATTTGAAAAAAAACACAAATAGATCCTTAGAGCTCTTGAGAGGAGGAGGGGGAAAATGAACATGGTGCAAATTAATATCAGAGCAAAAGCTACTATCTAAGTTATCAATCTTCATATAGATTGTAGCAAAGAAGAAGCTACCTACACTAGATGGATTCAAATATCTCAATCTGCCATATATATGCTTTCTATGCAAACAACTGAAATCACAAGAACACTTATTCTTTAGATGTAACTTCTCTACTCATTTGGAAAAACATCTTGTTAATGTGCCAGTTTAACTTCCAAATCCTAGACCATGGTGATATCCTTTAGCATATAACAACATACATGAACTTTACTAAGGACGATAAAGTGGTTTTATTAACAATTTTTGCTTCTACTATGTATAAAATTTGTAGTATAAAGCTTTTATGGGAAAGGTAATAAGACTGAACAAAACATGGAGGAAATTTAAGGAACCAACTTGTAATATCCAAAACATACAAATTATGTAGTCTGAGACTAGCAACATTATGGAGACTTGATATCTATCCCACCAACAGCCTAGCTCTCTACATGTACACATAACTAGTCTGAAGGATTTAATTTAGTATGTTCCACGATC
>JAOQMM010000005.1:19072473-19089779 GCA_027563515.1 Erythroxylum platyclados
GATCTCTTGAGCCTCGAAATACCAATGGATACATCAGATGTCTCGGCTCTGGCGTCGTTGTTCCCTTACCATTTCCTTCATCACCTTAGATTTGTCAGCAAGGGTGTATGTTAGTGTTTTGATGTTTTCAGAGATTGTCGTTAACACCTTCTTCCATCCAGGCTCTTCTTCTTATTCTTCCTCTTCGGACTCCTCCCTGGTCGAGTCCTCCCCTGGCTGCTGCGGTGGTGCTGTGCTAGAACTCGCCCGACTAGCCCTGATCTTTATATGAGATTTAGCATTGACCTCTCTTAATTCCAAACAATGGGAACTTATGATCTCAGCGCGCAATAAATGGCAAATGTTTAAGAATTCAGGACGGTGGACGGTTAGATCCCTACAATCCACACCATAGCACTCTGCAATGGCGAAAACCAAATAACCCATCCCTAGATTATTGCTCCTCTTCTGTAGAGTCACAACAATAGCATTGAAAACATGTGTGGAGGTGCACACTGGAATGCTATTGTCCATGCACCACAACAGAAAAAGTTCCTTTGTTGAGCACTTGTTGGTTTCTGATTTATCAAAAACCATATGACACATGAATTTGTGTAATAACAAGTGCTCATGACTTCATATAATATTGTTGTGGGCGTTCTTGACGTCGAATTGCTCCATCCCAGTGAGCTCGTTCCAATAGCAGGAAGCACGAAAGTCATCATGCTCATACACAATGGAAGAATTGGGGAACTCACAAATATCATTCATAATTTCTAGGTTTAGTTCATAAGGGTATCCCCGTAACCTAAACCACATTTCATTCGGGTTACCTGTTTCAAATTAAAGGGTAATAAAGAATTCGTGGGCAAGCTCCTGGTAGATAGGATATTGAAAGTGTATGAACTTACTCCACTGAATTCTTTCAGCCAAATTCTGGACCCTATCGCGAAATTCTAGCCTATCTAATGTGTCAAAGTCAAAGTACTTAGGGACTACTATTTGTTTAACACTAAGGGTTTGAAAAAGAATACCTTCCTCCTCTGGATATATGGGGAAAAGTGTTTCAAAATCTACAGCCCTAGTCCGTCAGCCCCGTCTCAATGCTTGGACTCTACTTGCAGTTTGAGTGTGCTTAGCTGACTGTTTAATTCATGGCATGTTAATTGCTCGATGGTGGGAGTTTGAAAAGATTTGAAAGTTTTTAAGGTTAGAGAGAAGTGAGAGCGTTCGGAGGATTTGAATCTAGAGAGAGAAAGTAAAAGTGAAGGTGAACTTTCAAATATGCCTTTAAATGCTACTTTGTTAATTCAAAATTTAACACTTTTTTTTTATTAATTCAAGTTATTAAAATTTTTGAAAGATTAAGCATCTTGCTCACTTGTTTCTACTTTATGTATTAAGTTGAGTTTTGTAGATTAACTCATTGTTTGAAGGATTATTGGGTTAAATAGAATTCATTTATGACTTAATGCAACTATTAAAGGTTTAACTAATTGATGAACAATGCAATTGAGTGAATGGTGTATAATCTTGATTACTCTGATTGATTTGTGAAATTCTTTCTTGGAATTTCTACCTTTTAAGTTAAGAATGACTGAATTGATTTGCTTGAGGACAAGCAAAAGCTTAAGTAACATGGCCTGAGCCATGGTCCTGTATGAGACTATGTGGAGGCTAGAGAAGAGATAGGAAGATACATGATTTAGTGACATAGTCATACCAAAGGTTGTGTCCTCACCTAGAAAAAATAGTAAGTTCCACCATCCGGGCTACGACATACCTCGAATTGTGTCATAATCAAAACAAAACGTATTCAAGTATGAAAACCCTTGGGGAAGTTAGATAACTTTTGGACAACACACATTAGAGACATCTTTTTCTTTTTGAGTTAGGGTTAGTAGATAAAAGGCCCTAAAACCCTCAAAAAGGTGGTTTTAAGTAGGCTTTCATTAGATAATCAAAATCCAAACATCATCTCATCAGATGAAAATGTTAGTAGAAATCATGATTTCATATAGATTTATATCCATCACTTTTTATTTGTCATTTGATTTTGTTAATTTGGATATGGCTAAGTGCTTTTCTATGTTTAGATAGGGAAAGCCTTAGTCATTAATTTTTTGGATTGATTTAATTTAATTTATGATATGGGATATATTTATTTGAACTATTTTTTATTATTCTTAACATTGATTTTGTCATGTCGACATCTAAATCTAATTTGAATTCACTTATGGATGACTCATGAGAATCTTCTTATAAATGGACCTTGAATTAGGTAGAGGGGGTTAAAGTCGGTTCTCGATAGAGACCTAAACAATCTGTCTAGTGTTTTTGTCAAACCCTTCATGGAATTTCAGAGATCTTGGTGCATTTAGAGGGTTGTTAGCAAAAAGATATGAGTTAACTAATTGAAGAGTAGAAGGTTATAACTCGAGAGAGTTTAGTTTTAGTGTTTAGAGAATCATGCCAATCCAAAGAATATATTTATTCTAGGTTAATTGAATCATAAATTAAAAATATTATTAGGGGAAGTACTAATCTAAATATAGATATTTGATTTAATTATCTTTTGATAATTTTTTATCATTGATTTCCTCGACTATTATCCATGTTTTCATTTTATCTTTATATTATAATTTTTTATAAACCATAAAAATTAGTTAGATGTATTTAGATAAATCTCTATATGTTAACTATCTGAATAGAGTGGATTGTTAAAATGTTCACAAATGTTGAAAAAGATATAGAGCTAACTTGAATTCACTAATGCTCTATCAAGTTTTTTCTAAGTAACAATTCTCGACTTTGATTGTTAATCTAAGTGAATAAACTTCATTCAAACCTAAGGTTTGTTGCACCTTTTTGACTCAAGCAGTTCATGAAATCCAAATTATTATACTTTATGCTAGTCCTCTAACTATTGATGTGAAAAATCACAATTGAAGTCCCCAAGAATAAGCCAAAATATTAGGCCTACTAACTATTGAGCTACTAAGTCTTTCTAAAATTGTTTCTTTTGAAGTTCTAGATTGGCAACATAAACTACTATTATATTTATTCCTATCATACAGTTCAGTAATGTAACTTAACAAAGAATTCATTGATCTAATTGACTATTGTAATGAAGTTGGATATGATTCAAGTCAAAAGTTATAATGCAAATATGGTTAGTGATAGTTTGACATCTTTTATCAATAAACCAAAATCTCTTTTTTTTTAATTAAAGAATAATTTATTCAAAAACCATAAAAGGCATCAAGAAGTAGCATTACTAGGTAGTAAGGCGTTACAAGTCAGAATAACTACAAAAAGTAGATATAACAAGATTTATCTATTATCTTGTAAGAAGCTGAAAGTTTATAAGCTCTATTGTCTTCTTAAATATAAACTCAATTTCTTAACAACTTGATAAGCTGCCAAGGTTTCTCTAATCCAACAATATATCCTTTGAGCTAGAGCATGTATGTCTGTTTTGTTCTTATTGGAAATTCTTTGATTTCTCTTTATCCAAATTGAGAAAACAAAACAATTCAGACTAAGAAAAAGACATATCTTGTCTTGTCCCAAGGTAAGGTACTTATCTTTAGCCTACCTCAAAATGTTATCACATTCTGTTTTATAATAAAAAAGATTCAGAGTGTGTTGCATTCTAGCCTAAATAGAAGTTGTATATTAACATTTGAAGTAGAGATGATCAATTCTTTCAGCTTCCAAATTGCATAACTCACATAGGTGATCATTCGAGCCAATGATCCTGTTTCCTAACTGCCAACCATGTGATGAAGGATGCCTTAGGCTTCAAAGAACCTTTCCAAACAATATTAAACTAAGAGACTAGAGGAATGTTTGGCCTAAGGGCTTTGAGACATGAAGCATTAAAGAAATCTCCCTTTATGCTTAAGACCATATAGGTTAATCATTTGAGAAAGTATTGGGCAAGTAATTAGGAAAGTAACTTTGAAATCTTTCAACCCCTCTTCCTAAGAAGTTCTAAGAGATGTGATGTGTAACATCAATTGACTCTATCTTGAGTAGAGATTCTATTAGTGAGATTTGAGATGTCTTCTTTTAGAAATAGAGGACTAAGAGAGGTCTAATTGTCAAACCAAAACTAGGTATTATCCACCTTGATTTTTATAAAAGGATACACCACCTGTCTCTTTCTTAAGAATTAGATGAAAGGCCAAGAGTATTCTTTCTTTTTTAGGTAATTGCCATAAGCTAGAATCGTTGAAATAGAATTCATTCATCCATTTTCACCGCAGGGATTTTTTGTCTTTAAAGAGCTTCCAAATCCTTTGGCTATTTGCATGTTTTGGAAAGTTTGTATTGAGGTGAATCCAAGTCCCCCATATTGTTTTCTCCAACATGATTGCTTCCATTTGATCTTAGCACCTCTTGAACTGTCACTCTTTCTAGACGAAAGGAAGTTTTTAATATATTTCTCAATCTCCTTGATTTTTCTCCTAGGTAGAATTAGGTGAGAGCTCCAATGTGTATACAGGTTGTTTAACATTGAAATAATAAGTTGAACTCTTCCAGCTTGTGAAAGCGCTCGATTATGCCAAGCAGTAATCAACTTTCTATATCTCTCCAATATCAACAGACAATCTTAATATTTTAGTCTCATAGAAGAAATGGGAACTCCAAGATACTTTAAATGAAGACTTCGAAACCTCAAACCAAAGATCTGTTGAAGGCTTCCATGATTGCTTATATAAGATGAGAAATAGGAGTAACTCTTAGAAAAATTGATAGACAATCTAGAGATCCTGTAAAAAGCTATGAGGGATTGATGTAGTATGGAAATTGAGAGTTGATCTACT
The DNA here is from genome assembly GCA_027563515.1 of Erythroxylum platyclados. NCBI lineage: Eukaryota > Viridiplantae > Streptophyta > Magnoliopsida > Malpighiales > Erythroxylaceae > Erythroxylum > Erythroxylum platyclados. Next base: position 19,077,285 of record JAOQMM010000005.1, read on the forward strand.
CCATAGGAAAGTAAGAGGTCATTTGCAAAATATAAATGTGTGATAGCAAGTTGCTTGCATTTGTGATGATATCTGAATTCTAGACTTCTAACAACCAAGGGACAGTAATTTTATTAAGAACTTTTATAGAAATAATAAAGAGACAAGGAGAAAGGGCATCTCCTTGCCTTATTCCCATAGATCCCTTGAATAGGTTGGTAGGTGAACCATTGATAAGAATGCTATATAAAGGAGTAGAAATACAAGTGTTTATCCACTCAATGAAGAAGTTAGGAAAGCTAAACCATTTCTATTATAACAGTGGTTTTTTTTTGTTTCATAAACCTTTAAAGAGGTTTTCGGGCTAGCCTCCACTGGTATGAGATTCATTATTTTATCTTACCATATTGTTCAATTCAACACATGTTCCAATAACAATCATTTTACTTATGAGCTTCCACTCATTGTTCTTTATCTCAAGCTTCTAAGTACAAGAGAGTTTGATCAGGCCTTAACCAGTTCATCATCCTTTTTCAACTTCATTATAGATAGGTTATTTTGTAACTTCATATCCTTCTTAACTTCAACACATATTTGAGGATAACAAAACCTTTCCATTTTAACTGTTGGAGAATATAGACAAATAGGTTTGCCAATTGCACTGGCTAAATAGCCGAGTTCTTGTATAGTCTAATATTCCAAAGGAACATTATGAAAATTGATCCAAATTAGGAAGAGTTCAATTCCATTTCTATCTAACTCCAAGCCAGGTTTCCATCTTTTAAAAAACATTGACTACCTTGCTACATGACATAGACCTAGTTTTAGTGGCTCATGTAATTTTTCTTCTGAGTTAAATTTGAAGATAATACTGTCATCTTTTGCGAGTAAAGTTTTTATTAAACCTTTTCTACCCTATCTGGTGATTACCTAACTATGAAACAGTGGAAAAGAAAGCCATTTACCATGGAAAAAACCCACAAGGGTGGTAGACTAAGAAACAGCACTTACTTGAAAAAGTTGTTTGGGAGAAGTGACAGTTCCTTCCACATTCACCTCTTGAAGGTGTGTGAGTTCAATTTTAGGAGGTTGAGAGACTACTTGATTTCTCTAGCTTTAAGAATGGCATACTTTCCTGTGTTGATTAGTCCCATTGGTCTCTTTCAATTATTTGTCATTAAGTTACAAAGGAGGAAAATCTTCCTTTGTTAAGTTGGAAGTGTCTAACCTATCTTTTGTTTCCTTATTTAAGGTTTTGAGGTGTTCATCCCTCCGTAGATACTTCTTCACCATGGTCTATGGTGTTTATACAAATCTCCTCTTGGAGTTGGAGGAACCTTTTCAATGTGTGCTTCCTCCTACAAGTCCTCGACTAGTAGATCTCCATAGAGTTTTAGAAACTTGTCGATGTTAGAAGTCTATCCATGCCAAAGATGGGAGAGGTTTCTAGAGGTCTGCCTTTTCCACAACTCACCTACTAGAAGATCTCCTAGAAGTCTGTTGTTGGCACAACTTGCCTGGTAGTAAATTTCGTCATTGCCATCGTTATGAAATAATGCATTTTGCTTGTTTATTTAAGTTTTTTTATTATTTTTATACTTATTTTGTTCATATTTCATTTTGCAAGTCATAATTCACTTACTTAAAGCAAAAGGGATGAATTTAAACAAGTTTGGACTAATTTGAAAATGTTTAACCAAGTTATAAAGTTAGAGAGTAGGAAGATGGTCTAGTACATGCTCATGTACTTGTTCATATTCTCTATTATTTCTTAATTTCAACTTATATGGTCATGTTTGAAGAATTTGAGGTGTGTTGATGGATTTAGTGTGTTCTAAGTCTATGTTCAACAGGTTCACGCTCGTGTTCACATTATAGGTTATATTTATGAGTGTGTTTACTCTGAAAGGGGTTTTATGTTTACTTTAAGTACACGACCATGTACTTACCTGTGTTCCATCTAAAAACCTAATTTTCAAATTATAAAAGGCAAAACTAAAGGGGTAGAGGAAAAAGATGCTCGGGAGGCATAATTAGACAACTTATAATATTAGAGAAAATGAAGAACAAGCAGAGAGATTCATTTGGAGTGGATTGGAACTAAAGTGCATTTCATCAAGATTAAAACTATATTTCATCATGGTTCTTTTAGTTTTCTATTTTTCCTTTAGTTTTGGTGTTATGTCTTCCATGATTAAGAACTAAATCTTTATAGTGCCTAGATATGATAATTCTCGGGATGGATTTTGTATTGATTTCATTTTAATCTAGTTTATTCTTCAGTTTCATTAATATTCGACTATGTGTTCATTATTATTCTTGAATTAATTTATGTCAATATATTGATTCATGTTTGATTTCATACATTTGGGATTAAGAAATCCTTTATATGAACTGGTTTAACATAATAAACAAGAATTCCATGCAATCCTATAGATAGTTTAACCTAAATCTTCTAGATTAGGGTCAATCCTAATCAAGGAATTCATAAATTAGTTAATATAATTCTAAAGGTTTTAATCAGAAAGATTTTCAATTAGTTATTAATATTCTAGAGAAATATATTTACATAATTGAGAAATTTTCACAATTCGATGAACTTTAGGCTAAATTAATTTGTGAAGTCTTATTTGCACGAGAAGTCCCAGGGAGATCCGCTATCCAAATACTGCTATTTTTATTGATTTTTTCTTAATTTAATCTTGTTCTAGTTAGTCAACTATGTTGATTTGTTTTAGTTTATTACCTTAATTTTCAATTTGGATTAATCATTATCCCTATTATTTTTTGGTTAGATAATACGAAAAGGTTACAATTGTGCCTTAACTCGTGTCTAATTCCATAAAAGTTGAAAAAAAAAAGATCTAAACACAAAGTTTGGGCGATAATCATGTCTTAGACCATGTCTAGGATTCTTAGATCCTAGAAAGAACAATTTACTAACTCAAATGTAGATGATTGGCTTATGTTTTTCTATTTCATCGATCTTTAATTCTTAAAGATCTTTAAGTCTTGGGTTTCTTTGTTAAGGAAGAGCTAAGCCTTAAATGTAACATCTTTCTTCTATCAATATATTTCTTTAATTTTTCAAAAAAAAAGTTATTACTAGAATAAATTGTCATGCGCTTAGCTTAGATTGCTTGGTAATTAGGGTTAATTAGGGTTAGGGTCAATCATATTTGCCTTTTCTATTATCTCACTTTTTCTTTCGTTTATTTCATTATTAGTGATTTTTTGTGCTATTTGTTCTCTTTTGGATCTTTAGTTTTCACATTAAGGATAATAAGATTTAAGCATGGGGGAAAAATGCCTTAGGATGTGCTTAAATTGGAAAGTTTGTTTTAATTTATTCCTAATATCTTAAATTATTATGCATTGAATGAGGTTTAATTAGTTGAGAATGAAAGTGACATGTATTGAGTTGTTGAATTAACTCAGGATATAAACTTTAATAAACACTTATAGTGAGTTTAAAAGGAAAATATAGACATTTTTAGTTATGTAACATAACCTTTCAATATTTTGAGCCATATAAGATTGAAACATCTATATCAATATGTAATTTCTCTTTATATGTGGTGTTCTTCTATATGAGTGTATCTCTAAAACCTACTTTAAAACCATTTTGATATTACATTAATATGTGCTTGTATGAAAATATAAAGGTCATCTTTGACCTAACCTTTTAGTTTAATATCCCTTGTCAGTCCTTTTGAGCTTTGTAATTCCCTTTCTTTCGTTCAAACCCATCATATGAGCCTAAGATTAAAGTTGAATATCTTTACCTCACCTTGGAGGTATATAGGAAGCTAAATTGGTGTTATGTTGAATGTCAATGGAAGTTAGGTTTTGAACAGTAAACTATGTATTTATAGCTGAAATGTTCACATATATGAAAAAGAAAAGAAAAGAAAAGACAAGAAATTTTTTTATATAATATGAAAACAATAGTCTATGTTCTCGATGAGTGAGAATTGAATAAGGATATTATTGACTATTTGAAAGTGTAATGTTAATTATAGGTTCCTAATTACTTTATTTATGATGTCGTTTTCAAGTGTTTTACTAATCTCTTTGATTTTAACCTTCTTTATCTAGAAAATTTCTTACCTTTGACCTTAGGCCCATTATAACCAAGAAATAAAGACCTTTTGATACACACAATCATATAATCTAAGTAGTGGAGATTTAATGTATTATCAAGCCTATGGTAGTGCATTTTTACAAGAACAACATGATAGAAGCATTTGTCCCGTGTAACACTTGAGTGACTAGTGTCAATTATATAAAGAAGTTAAGGATTTTTGCGCTCAATTTTGGATAAACTTATTTTTGCGCTCAATTTTGGATAAACTTGCTGTGTTAATTTTTGTTCATGTTTTCTAATAAACCTCAACTATAAGATATTGTGTTTATGTGAGTCTTAATTTGAATTATATCTTATAGTGTACATGTTCTTTATATCATGAGGAATGAATCGAAGGAGACCATTTTTTTATAGTTGTTAAATGTAGTATGTTTGCTCGAGGATAACCAAAAGTTAAAAGTGGGGGAATTTGATAGGAACAAAATATGACATGCTTGCCCCTTTTTTGACTAAATATAGCATGGTATTGATTATTAGTATACGATTCTCGTGGTAGATGTGGACTTAGACTAAGCATAAACTTGGTCTATATATTCTCTATAGGATCAACCCTTCCCTAAGATACTACATAGACATTTAGAAATAAGTTATTATTTTTGGGTGTAAGAAAAGACACCATTTACCTAAGGAGAGCCAAAGAAAAAACACCTTTGAAGGTAGTTTTCAACAAAGAGATAAATTTAAAGGCATCTTATAGTAGTGATCAATAATAGAGGATAAAGCATATTATTAATGATATCTTAGAATGAGTTTTCCCTTTCTTTCAACTTTTGTTTTGTATTTGTAAGGATGATTTTTGGTTAAATACTTTTACATCTTGAATAAATGAAAACCTAGTGGGTTTCTATGTGCTTTGATTCAATTTCATTAAGGTTTTTATGATTAAGAATTATACATGTTGTTCTTAATACTGACCAAATATAAGCGTGAGCTAAGGTATGACTTGGTTTACTTGTAGATATAGCCCACAGAACCTATATGTAAATTGTCTTCAGTATGTATATTAAGGATTTAATAAAGATCTAAAGCTAGAGCTACATAACCCTTCTAGTATTAAGGTGACCTATTGTAGGGTTTGAAAGATCGTAATGCATTATGAGAGATGTTAATCTAATGGAGACATTGGTTGAACCTATTTAGGAATAGATGGCTTTATATTGTGAGGTGGCATATCATTGCTTTACGAGACATTGTCAATCCAAACCATAAAATTCCTATAATTAACTAAAAATATAAGAGGAAGTTGTAGAAAACCTAGTCTCGAGTAAACAACTAGACACAACCAACAGTGTGCATGCTCTCTAATTATTCACTAGATGTCCAAAGATATGAATATCTGAAATCCTAACCTTTTATACCCAATAGGACTATGGATTAGGTGGCTTTGGATACTATAGGAATAACAAATGAAGTTCGGGGATATATTAAGAAAGTAGGTTGGACTATGTTCTTTAAAATGAAGGAACTTTCAACCTTAGATATATTATCTACTATTGAAATAGATAAAAACGACTAGTATAGATGATGTGGGTGCCATTAATTTTGAGCTTTTGTTTGAGAAAAGGGAGATTTCATTTAAAGAGTTTATATTAAAATGCAAGTTTCATTCATTTGAACATGTTGAGAAGACCTCATTTAATTATTATAAAACTAACTTTCCATTTGAAGACCTTATTATTACTCTTAGCTATTTTTGGAAATCTATCTCATAGAGTAATTTTTAACTATGATCCCATCAATTCTATGAATAATGATATAATATCTCTTGTAAGTTATCATATATATCAAGTTATTACTCGTTCAATTTTAGGAAGAGCAAAAACAATGAGATAGTTACAATTTAGGATTTATTTTATCTATAGTGTGCCATATAACAAAACCTATGTAACGTCAATTAATACTTTGCCACCTATTTAGAACAAAACTATCTATGGAGGGTTGTTCTTGGCCTTGCTAGAAAAGAACTTGAGTGTCCTTCCTATACTCCCTCATTTATTATTAGGGTTTCTTATGTATATCATCAACCTTGAGTTGATGATTTCCGTGGGTATAGTGAGGAAGGTCCACAAACTATATGTGTTGACTATAATGGATAGGGACTAGACAAGGGATGATATAGGTGCAATAAGTGGAAGAATAGTGTCAACATCCATAGCAAGTGCACTAAAAAATATGTAGGAAAAGATCAATGAAATAATAATGTCCATAATAAAAAATCAATAGAATGAACAAAGACAAATCTTAAGGAGACTACAAAGGCACTTTGATGCATATAAGCAACAATTGGGCTAATTGGAGGAGCAATTATAAGTATATTTTCTAGAGAAGTGATCTTCAAAGTAACCACCGAATCCTTTTTCACATTAGCCATCAATAGTGCCTACTACAGATAGCACTGATGATGAAGAGGTTGTTGTAGTTTAAGTTGTTAATTTTACTATTTTCTTTCTTTGTACTTAGGATATTATCTTTTTTTCTTTTTTTCCTTACACATGTATAATTTTACATTTTAATAATTTCAGCATTTATGTTTTGTTTTCAATTAACACTTCCTTATTTTTGGTTATTTCTATTGTTTGTATACACTTTCTTTTCTTTATATTGTGTTGCTATTATTCTTCTTATAAGGTATAGCATCAGCTTATAGAACTTTCTTGAACTAACTTACCATATGTCCATTGAAGACAATTTACAATTTAAAGTAGTGATTTTGAGCCTCATATCTCTTGACTATATTAATTCAATCACAATTAGCTTAATAGGTAACAATTACAAGAAAATAAACAGTAAAGTGAAAGTGATTAGAACTCATCAAAAGTTAGATTGTTATATGATTCAAGAGAGAAGGTTAATATATATGAACACTGATAAGTAGTTTAGTTTTAATTTGATTTGATGATTGTGATATTGATGCTTTATTTGAATATATTGACCTTCTGTTTAATTTTAACATGTATTGAGTTTGAGTTAAACTTATCAAGTAGACCTTGTATGTGATTTAATAATTCATATGTAATAAAAATAAAATAACAAAAATATGAATAAATAGATTCGCTACGTTGACTTTCACCTAAAAAAGGGGTCAAAGATAAGAGTGATGTTAGTAACTATTTGAAAAATCATACCTTACTAAATAATTAGGACTATTCATGACAAGTTAGTGTTTATCTTTATGTCAAAAAGTTGGTGTTACATTTCAAGCATACCTCTCATGCTTCATAAAAAATTAAAAAATACATGAGTAAATTGTTTTTTTATATGGTTTATTAAATGCTTGTAAGTAGAACCTTGTTACTTAATTATGTTTATTTTATATGCAAGGTCAAGAATTGTTGTTGTGGGTTTAACTAAAGTGTAAGTTAGTACAAGTATTTTGATGAATAATGTGATTAGGCTGATGACGAGTACTTTAATTGTTTTGATGGATTTGCTAAGCTTCCCTAAAATAGAGACTTCATTAGGTTCATAATGATTGAAATTGACTTGCCTGAGAACTAAAACAAGAGGAGTAATGATTGTTTCAATTGGTACTTTTGTCCGGAGGTAATGGTACTTACATGAACAAGTAGATAACTAAGCGTATTCAAGCTATATAACTATACAATCTGTAGCCCACTCAAACTAGAGAATAAATATTCCTGATACCAACTCATACAGAATAATTAACCTGAACTCCATTTAGAGCATTTATGAAAATATCTCCAAGTTGTTATCCAATTTTCAAACATGTTGTAGAGAACAAGTTATTTCAAATTTTTTCAGAAACAAAATGATAGTTAACCTAAATATGTTTAGATTAGGATATAGATGATAATAGCCTAAGAAATATACTTTAAAGATTCAAGATTTAACTTAGTTACTTGTAAATGAACATCACAAACAAAACAAGTACTACCAAACATTTGGGTGTAACAGGGAACAAGGATTTAGTAGGAAAAGAACACTAACAAATCTCACCACAGAGAACATATGAGAGCAAGCAATTAACCCAAAAACATTTGTGGACATTAAATAAACCTAAAATTATTTGGGAACATGCATTTAAAATAAGAGTACTCTAATGATTTCAGTATGCCAATTTTTTTCTTTCAACCACATTGTTTTGAGATAGTGTGTCATGACCATTGATGAAGAACGTCATTATAAAATATGTAAGTTTAAAACGAAGTGAAAAAAATATATTTTTTAGCATTATCACTTCTTAAAATATGTTAAGATGGACAAAGACATTAAAGTGTATTCTTGTTTTGGCATAAAAAGCAATAAAATAGAAAAATAATTCTAAATGACTCTTGGTAAATAAATTAAGTTATGCGAGAGAAATCATTAACAAAAGTAACAAAATATCAGAATTTAGTTTTTGACACAACATGACATAAACCCCAAACATCATAATTAAATAACTTAAAAAGAAAATTATAAGCTCATTTAGTGACACAAAGGATTAAGGACACGATGATATTTAATAACTGGACTCACAATCTAAACAAGATACACTATGGAACTAAAAACATAACTTCTTCAATAGAAATAAGGAGAGATGTCCTCATCCAATCGTGATGTACTTCCATTGTGGTTAGAGGCACAAAAGAGTCATTATGTACTTCAAATGTAGATAAATTTTGGCCTTTTTCGTAGATGGACTTCTAAAGAAGTACTTGGTATCCTCTCAAGGATAAAGTTCTCCCAACAGCGCTTTTGTTGTCAAGAAGAAAAAACAACCGTTGCTTCCACAGTTTCCTTCTATAGGCTCTACAACTTCATATAACCAAACCCTCCTTTGAATGAACCATAAAGAGGCTGTGATCTCTTAAATGAAAATATATCCTCTATTTGAAATGAGTTGGGTGGAAATGGTTCAGTTGTATCTGATTTGTATTCAGTTGAATGTGGGCTCCCATAAACACGTACACTTAATGTCCTCTTCTTAGGTGCATCGATTTTAATATATTCGTTGAAGAAATCTATCAATTCCTGTTGCTTGAGCTCCCTTAGTGCTGCCACCTAATGTCATGCCATTAATAAAAATGACTTCTGTGCAATGTTGAAATAGCTTCACTATGGTCAATGAAAATTTTCTTCAATTTTCAAAAAAAAAAAAAAAGACTTAACTGTTGCTATGCGACATCTTTATCAACCAAAAAGTTAATTCTATACTAACATTGCACAGATCTCATGATAGACACGGAAGTCGAGTATTACCTCTGGTTTTATTGCGCTTGCCTTCATTCCCTATTTCCTAATCTCAAGTGAGGAGTGACACCAAGTTTTTAGATAGCAGAGAATCATACCTCACATTTTCTTCTATCAAACTTGAGAGTTCCATCAGCAATCTCTCGCCAGTAAAATCCAGATTCTTCCATCAAATTCTTGTGCTTCTCAAGTTTCATATCAATTAATGCATTAACATTGCTCTGCATTATACCCAATACAAATATGTTGACAATGATTCATTAGAACTGCAATTTCTGGTAGGTCATAAAAATGATTCACAAAGAAGATGGTTTACATGCAACATGTAACTTTGATCAATGAAAAAAATATCAAATAGTCATGTAAAGCTCATATTTCAAGGCTGATATATGGATAAGCTAGACTGTTTCACCAGGAAAGTCATCTCCAAATTAGTCCAACCACCTGCAACTAATAATTATATCTACTGTGTTTCTTCTCAGCAAGTTCATGTTTCTTGCGACCAGAATTTTGCTTCAAATTTATTCTCTTGACTGGCAGGGTCAACAATAAGATGATGTTCTAAAAATTTAATCTGAATCTTAGAACCATTCACATGATAACACCATCAACTTCACTTAGAGGTTTCTTATTTGCCACGCAAGATGATGAGTACAACTTCTCACACATCTGAAATCATGCATCTATACCCCAAACCCTGTCCCACACGTTGAGCATGCTAAATGTTACATGCTGAACTTGAATGCATACGCAACTGTACAAGCACAGGTATACAAAGCGCTCAATAAGAGGATACAATGAGATGTTCAATTACTGTTAACTAAATTCATTGGGAAATTTTAGGCAGTGCAGGTTTAAGGGGCAAGTGCGAGATTCCTGTGTTAGTATGACAATGAGTAGCTTGGTTCCGTCGACCTTAAGATTTGGAACAAAAGAAGAATTTGCTTTAGACACAAACTTAGATCAGAAATAAGGCTAGTTTTCAATGTTCATATTTTCATAGTGAATAATTCTCTGGCGGTGAGAAGAAATTTGATTGCACATGTATTTTTGCAACAAGTTAGTATCCAAGAGAAAGCAAATCCCCTTGAGAGTAGATTTACCAGCAGCAATGGTTAAAGAATTTGGGATCATAAGCTACAGATCTTTCCAACATTTGATTACCTACACACCAGTGACAGCCTCTGCTTTTTCCATATCAGAAAAGTACCAATGATAGGGCTGTTTGTTCTTCTAATTTATGGGAACTATTCAGAGAATTACCATGTTAACATCATTAAGGCAAAGACGGATTGAAATGCATTACAGTTATGATTATTGGTGATTTAATATTGATATAGTTATTTCACCTTGAATTCATCAGCAGTCATCTCATACAGTTTAGCTTCAAACATCAGGAGGAATGACTTGACTCTAGAATCAATATTTCCAGGACCCTGTCAAGATTACCAAAATCACCTATGGTTCAAGATGAATGAGGCCATGTGAAGAGAAAGTTCAGAAAGAAAGCCACATACTTTCACTGTTGATTGAATAATGAACTGTGCTCCGCGAATACCAGAATCATTCCTATATCAATAAAGATCTGTTGTAACTTTCTAACACAGAAATACTGTAGGAAACATTTTCATGACAAAAACACTTTGAATACCTCTGGCCGAGTGCAGTGATATAACCCAGTTGCTCAACTGATCTCAATTGGTGGAAAGCAGGTTGCTTTGCAATTAAAGCAAAAAGCTGAAGTTTCACGTTCATAATAAGATCATCTTGATGAACCTATAAAATATATTCTTTCATCAAAAATAGATCGAGATCATCAGAACTGGTTCACCCATTAACACTGAAACTGCAACAATGGTCAAATGAATAGAATGTTCTCAATTATAATTCATGCAACAGAAAATATGTGTAGATCACTTTTCAAGCAAAAACATCAAATGATGATGTTGTCATGGTTGGTTGAACCTTGAAAGTAGGACTGACAATATCAAGTAGAGGAGGCTTGGACATGGACTTTGAGAGAAATTTCAAACAGAAACAAGATAAAATATGAACAAAAACAAAAAGCCCCCTTCCCACTTGCACTCCTCGCACTCCTCTATGATCTGATGCAAATTCCGCTATTTCCATCAAACAACAAAAATCTCTCACAAGTCAATAATCCACTAAAATGATAATCTTCCATTCAAGTGTATGAACTGTCATCATTCATAGGCCAGGATCCAACCTGAGGTACACACATTCATTCTACAACAAAGAATTTTGAAAGAGTGTCCACAAAATTTAGAACAACATATAATAGGACAATAAGAGACCATGTCAATGCAACTTACAATAAAAGTTTTAACATTTTATCAAATCATGTTGTCTTCACATACCAGAAACATTTCTCGTTTACAACATCAATCTACATGAACAATTGCTGGATTCTTTCAGTTGAAGAATCATCCGGAAAGAAAAACTTCAGATATACATAGTTTAATTCAATATTTGAGTTGAATTCAGACAATGCAGTTGCATTTGTCAAAAGTAACATCATAAGAGACCATAGACAGCACAGATGGTTTGACCCAAAGCAACTGAACAGCGGGCTTGACATGAATTTTGTTGGATAACTGTTGACTAGAGTTATTTCAGTGTATATTTATATAGAAATAATATCTGTAGTGATCTCTTCCTATAATTGAGAGATCTCTCCTATAATTAGGAGATTTGATTGTCCCTTAATTACTCCTAGGACACTTGTGTACATACGATAGAAATCCTATGTACAAAGACATTGATTCAAATAGAATTCTTTTCTTCATTGTTTTTCTTCATGGTGTCAGAGCCCCGTCTGATTTAAAAGCTGCTCTTTTAAAATTTTTTCGTCACTGTTCCTCACTGTTTGGAACAGTGCACACGGCTGAGTTGTACTCGCCCAAACTGTGTCGTTTCCTCTAAAACTCCTTCACATCAACAACATTTCAGCCAAATGCCTACGCTTCTCCTCCTTACTGCTCTGCGTTTTGCTCTCTGTTCTAATTAATTATTGGTCCATCTTACTGTTCATGTGGGCATGCATGCAACATCCGTGTGATTCTATCATTTTGGTTGTCCCTCCATGCTGCTACGTTGCCGTTTAGCTCCATGTCTCCATCTACGCTGCTACGTCATTCCTCTTCCTTGGCTGTGCA
>JAOQMM010000005.1:19148694-19163219 GCA_027563515.1 Erythroxylum platyclados
ACAATCTGAAAAGAGATTACAACTTTAATAGGATGAAATAGCTTAAACATGACTTAGTATCAACATCCTAGTTGAACCAACATCCAGAAGTTAGCCCTCCATCTTCATTCTCAAGCTCTAAGCATTAACCATCTTCTTTATAGCTATTTCGGTGGTGAAGAATAAAGGGAGAACCAGCGCCTCCACTGTTTTGTCTCCCAAAACCCTCTCGAAAAAGAAAACGAAGACTACGCTCATACCTCCCACTCTTCTTTTTATTCACACTAAAACCTATTTTTTGTGTTTTGTTCTTGGCATGGTGCTGTGTGTTTTGTCCTTCTCCATCTGCACGTCGTTTTGGTCATTTCACCAGTTGTTGCATTTTGGTCATTTTAATCATCTCCAATATTGCTGCATTTTTTTCCTTAATTGTGCATTTCATGCTCCACATCCCTTGCATGCAAAAACATGCACGTGCTGCCATCCATCATGCTGTTGTTGTTTCTGGTCCAATATTCTTGCATGCAAAAACATGCAATTTCCATGCTTATGCCAGTTGATTTCTAACAGCCCTCTTCTATGGGTTTTATGCTTTATCTTGTTTTCTTTTGCTCTAATTTTTTCTTCTTACCTATGCTCCATAAATAAAAAAAGTATGGAATTTAAGAAGACGACCTCAATGGACATGCTTTCGGGTCACTTTAGCTTCTTTAGTTTCGACATGTACCTAAAATCAAATATGAACCAAAGTGAGTATCCTAAGCATTTTTAAGGCATTAATCACTAAGTGTAGAATATCAATTGAATCAACATTTAAACACATATCAAGTTCTCCCACATTTAGCTTTTGACCATCCTCAGGCAAATCATCAAAATCAAAATAAAAAACCCAAACTTTTACTCATTTTCCAAATTTCCTAAGAATAGATAACCATAAGTAAAGATGAATGACTTTCAAAACCTATAGCAATTAATCAACAGTCAAAGCTTTTACTCATGATCAATCAACATTTATCACCTTTAGAAACTGAGTAACCTAGAGGTAGACTTGGACAAAAGGTGTTTAAACAAGATATTTCCTTAGGTACAATCAAACACCATTCATGATCACAACAATCCACAATTTTGCATATCGTTTCATTTCTCCATTGCTAAAAGTCACATGCATAATTATGAATCAAAGGACTTTTCTAGGGTTGTAATGTAGGCAAAGGTAAGGTGAGATGTATTTTGGTTAATGTAGCATAAAAGCCATCAAGCTAGTGAAGCAAAAGTGATACTTAATGAGATATCAAGTGCACAAGTTAATATTCATTCAAAACTGGGTACCATCAGCTAAAAAGAATGCAAAAATTATGTTTCACAACTCAATTCAGCTCTCACACCTTAATCTATATGAACATAACACAAAAAGTGCTCCATCCAAAACCACATTCGCCGCATTTGTAATATATTCAATCACTTAATCAATATAACTTAAGGAGGCAACTTTTCGCAACAATTGTATATTTGTAATATATTCAATCACTTAATCAATATAACTTAAGGAGGCAACTTTTCGCAACAATTGTATTTCCTCCTCGATACTTTTATTCAAACTCAGATATTTTTTCCTTTTTTTCTTTTTTTTAGAAATATAAAAGTGATAGAAGCTACATCAATATAGGATTCATAACATGGAATTTTAATAGATATAACCAACCCACATATATATGCATACCCCCTCCTCCATTTAGGATTTTGTACAATAACATTCATCAAGAATTAACAAATGCTCCACTAGCTTTAAGGCTTGGGCAGGGCATTTGGGTAGGTGCATGTAATGTAGTTTATACAAAAGAAAAGGATAATAAAGCTCAAAGGGGGTTAGCAAAGGAAAATTCACATAAATGGGTGGGCTATTTGGCTAATGTAGCTCATAATAAAAAAAGAATGCCTAATCATTTTCATAAAAATGCATGTGATAAAAATTTGGTCTTGAATAGAAAATCAAAGCAAAGTAAGGATGTAAATGTCAGGAAGGTCGCACATAACAAAAGACAGTGAGACTGATATGAGTGTGTCAGTCTAATATGGCTCAAAATCTCACTGGTTTTTATCTACCACTAGTCATCGCTCTTATAAGAATAATGCATATTAACCAATCACAAGAGAAAAAGCACATGCTAAGGTTGTTATGGATTTTACTAGTTAATTCACACTCTAATTATGAATAAATAATCTTAAAAGCAATAGAAAAGAAGAAAATTTTCGATTTAGTTTGTATGATTTTGAAAACTGCCTAAGAAGTCACATAAGCTACAATTAAGCTCAAAGACATGCATAAAACTTAATATACCCCACCCCTACATCTAAAACTTACATTGTCCTCAATGTAAAATCAAATGCAAGAAATGGTGCAGTTCACGAAAATAGTAAAAGCAAAAATGTAAATAAAAAGATTAATTTCCCTTGGGTTGCCTCCCAAGCAGTGCCTTTGTTTATCGTCGTTGGCTCAACTTCCTGTCACGCGCATCAAGTGAAAAAACTTTTGATCTCCAAGAATCGCAACTTTGACCTTTCCCACTTGACCTTCATCCAAACAAACCTTGAGTCGATGACCACTTACTTGCAATGTCTTCCTTGTTTTTAAACTATTGATCTCTACTGTACCATAAGGAAGAACATTAGTTATGACAAAAGGATTGACCCAATAAGGACGACAGTTATGTGGAGACATTTTATATTTAACACAATAAAGAAGCATTTTTTTGCAGTTGATAAAGCTTTTTAGTGAGACATTAAAAGCTTTGGTCTTCTCTTTTGTGGAAGTTACTTCTTGTTTATTTGTATGTTTTTGCTTACAATCTTCCTGCATCGAAGGGTTAATCACATTAACTAAAAAAACAGAGTGTTCATTAATGGAGCGATTGTTGACATCAAAAATATTGAAACAAGTAACTTCCCAATCGAACTCCATCGTGAGGGTAATGTCACGCAAATCTATCTTAGTTTAGGCCGTGTTGAGAAATGGCCTCCTTAATAAGATAGGTACAAACTTATAGGAAGTTTCATCGTTCATGTCAATCACATAAAAATCAACAGGAAATATTAGGTCATTTACCTGCACAAACACATCCTTAATCACCCCATCTGGGTAAACATTAAAACGATCAACCAATTGTATGATAATGCTAGTTTCTTTTATTGGACCAAAATTCGAAGAAGCATACATGGAAAGAGGCATAACATTAATCGATGCTCCTAAATCTAGTATGGCTTGCTTAATCTCAGTGTTACCAATTTTGCAAGGAATAGTAAACATGTCTGGGTCTTTACACTTAGGAGGTATTTTCTTTTTGAAAACTGCAGAGACAGTTTCACTCATCCTAATCATTTCATTACCTCTTAACTTTCGCTTATTTGTACATAATTCTTTAAGGAATTTTGCATACCTCGACATTTGTTTATCTTTGAGCTTGATGGTCTATCCCTGTCTTCTTCAAGGTTCCTCTTAATGTCTTCTGTAGTAGCCATCCTGCGAGTGATTCTTTTGGGATCCTCAAGCTTCTTACCACTTTTCAAGGTGATTGCACTAGCATTTTGCACATTCATCTCTGGTTGTGATGGCAATTATCCTCGATTTTGTGACTCCAAATGGTTGAGCCTCACTGCCATCTAACCTACTTGGGTTTCCACATTATGTATGCTTGATTTTTTACTTTGCTCAAGTTGTTACATATTTTGACTGAGCTGCAGTATATTTTGATTAAACTGCTAGACATTCTAATTAAGCTGCTGCATAGTCTAACTAAGCTAAAGATTTTTAGCATTAGAGATTTTGATAAATTCATCGATAGTTGTACCTGAACTAGACAAGGAGGCTCCTTGTGCTCCTTGTGACCGATTTTGGAAGTATTTTTGCTGTCTATTCCCTCCATAACTCAAGTTGGGATGGTCCCTCCAGCCTGGGTTATACGCCTGTAAGTATGAGTTATACTGATTTGAGAAGTTCCCACTTATATCATTCACATATTCTATGTTTCCCTCTTGCAGCGTCGGGCACTCATCAGTTGAATGACTTGCGTTTGAACATATCTGGCATACTTTCACTTATGCCTGTCCAACTGTAATTTGTTTCACAAAAGATGTTATCTCATCTAAACAATGTTCGATAGATGAATTACTTACGTTGTTTACTCGTTGAACATCATTGTGAGTGTCGAATTGTTGTGTGTTAGTGGCCATTTACTCAAGTAGGATCCTGGCCTCGAGGGGAGTCTTCTTACAAAGTGCTCCACTACTCGTTGGATCAACCAAACTCCTCTCCATTAGTAATAGTCCTTCATAAAAATACTAGATGAGAAGTTGCTTCGGAATGTTGTGGTGCAGACAACTGCCACATAACTTCTTGAGCCACTCCCAGTTCTCATAAAGATACTCCCCATTATGCGGCTTGTTGCCATATATCTCCTTCTGAATACTTGTCGTCTTTGAGGCTGGAAGTATTTCTTCACGAACAATCTCTTCATCTCCAACCAACTATTCACACTTCCAGCTGGCAAATCAAACAACCAATCTTTCGTTGCATCTTTGAGTGAGAACGGGAAGGCTCTCAATATGATTTGCTCGTCGGTAACTCCATGAGGCTTTATGCTAAAATAAACCACATCGAGCTCCGTGAGATGCTTATATGCATCCTCACCTGCAAGACCATGAAATTTAGGCAATAAATGTATTAGTCCAGATTTTAAATCAAAGATAACATGTTCAGTAAAATTAGGAAATGTTATGCATAATGATCTTTGAGTTAAATCCAGTGCAGCCAACTCCCTAAGCATCCTTAGATTAGCCATCGCGTCTTCAGATTCAGATTCTGATTCTCCTACCAAACTTCACCTTGCTTCCTTACGCAATCTCTGCAATGTTCTCTCGATCTCTCGATCAAATTACTCAAGTTCTCTATGAGGAGATCTTGTAACTACCACGGACCAACACTAAGAAACGTTTAAAAATTAAAAATAACAAAAAGAAACAATTATAAAAAATATATTCACAAAACACCAACTAAAATCAAAAACAAAAATTAAACTACTACAATCCCTGACAACGATGCCAAAATTTGATAGCACCTATCGAGTGCACTGTAAAATTTATTCACTTTGTGAACAAAACTTTGTAGTTATGGTGAGTCGGGATCAAATCCACAGGGAATGTTCGGTTAATTCCTGTAATAAAATTAATTAATGCAAGGAAAATATAAAAGGGAGGTTTTAGATTTTTTGTAATTTAGAAAATAAAATAAAAGTAAACACGATTAAGCATTGGGAAATCTTGATGGTCTATCCCTATCTTCTTCAAGCTCCCTCTCAATGTCTTTTGTAGTAGCCATCTTGTGAGTGATTCTTTTGGGATCCTCAAGCTTCTTACCACTCTTCAAGGTGATTGCATTAACATATTGCACATTCATCTCCGGTTGTGATGACAATCGTCCTTGATTTTGTGACTCCAAACGGTTGAGCCTCACTGCCATATAACCCACTTGGGTTTCCACGTTATGTATGCTCGATTTTGTACTTTTCTCAAGTTATTGCATATTCTGACTGAGTTGCAACATATTCTGACTAAACTACTAGACATTTTGATTAAGCTGCTGCATAGTCTGACTGAGTTGAAGATTTTTAGCATTAGAGATCTTGATAAATTTATCGATAGTTGTACCTGAACTAGACAAGGAGGCTCCTTGTGATCCTTGCAACCAATTTTGGAAGTAATTTTGTGACCTGTTCCGTCTATAACTCAAGTTGGGATGGTCCCTCCAACCTAGGTTATACGTTAGTGAGTATGGGTTGTATTGATTTGGGAAGTTCCCACCTACAACATTCACATATTCCATGTTTCCCTCTTGCAGCGTCGGACACTCATCAGTTGGATGGCTTAAGTTTGAACATATTCTGCATACTTTTACTTGTGCCTGTCCAACTATAATTTGTCTCACAAAAGATGTTATCTCATGTAAATGATGTTTAATAGATGAATTACTTACCTCTTTTACTCATTGAACATCATTGCGAGTGCTGAATTGTTGTGTGTTAGCGGCCATTTGCTCAAGTAGGATCTTGGCCTCGAGGGGAGTCTTCTCACAAAGTGCTCCACCACTCACCGCATCAACCAAACTCCTCTCCATCGGTAATAGTCCTTCATAGAAATATTGGATGAGAAGTTTCTTCGAAATGTTGTGGTGAAGACAACTAGCACATAATTTTTTGAACCGCTCTCAGTACTCGTAAAGAGACTCTCTATTATGTTGCTTGATGCCACATATCTCCTTTCGAATACTTTCCGTCTTTGAGTTTGGAAAGTATTTCTCCAAGAACAATCTCTTCGTCTCCAACCAACTATTCACACTTCTAGCTGGCAAATCAAACAACCAATCTTTCGCTACATCTTTGAGTAAGAACGGGGAGGCTCTCAACATGATTTGCTTGTCGATAACTCCCTGAGGCTTCATGCTCAAACAAACCACATCGAGCTCCTTGAGATGCTTATGTGCATCCTCACTTGCAAGACCATGAAAGTTAGGCAATAATTGTATTAATCTAGATTTTAAATTAAAGGTAACATGTTCAGCAAAATTAGGAAATGTTATACATAATGGTCTTTGAGTTAAATCCGGTGCAACTAACTCCCTAAGCGTCCTCAAATTTGCCATCATGTCTTCGGATTCAGATTCCAAATTCTCTTACCAAAGTTGACCTTGCTTCCCTATGCAATCTCTGTAATGTTCTCTCGATCTCTATATCAAGTTACTCAAGTTCTCTATGAGGAGATCTCGTAACTACCATACACCAACACTAAGAAACGTCTAAAAATTAAAATAATAACAAAAAGAAACAATTATAAACAAATATATTCACAAAAAGCCAACTAAAATCAAAAACAAAAATTAAACTACTACAATCCCCGGCAACGACGCTAAAATTTGACAGCACGTGTCGAGTGCACTGCAAAAGTTACCTGACTCTATACACTAAAATTTGTAGTTATGGTGTGTCGGGATCGAATCCATAGGGAATGTTTGATTAATTCCCGTAATGAAATTAATTGATGCAAGGAAAATATAAAAAGGGGGTTTTGGATTTTTTGCAATTTAGAAAATAAAATAAAAGTAAACTATCGAAAACAAATTAAAACAAGCAATCGAAAATGATTAAAGTGTCGAATATACGTAAGGTCCAGTTCTAGGTTCAATCTCGACCTAAAAACGATCAAGTATTTCCATCATCCTAACGTCTTTACATCTCTCTTCGGATTATTGATCTGAGACTAATAAAACGCTCTACTAATCCCAGTTTTCCCTTAGGTTGTGTTTAATTAAGATACGATCATTAATTAAACCTAACTACCGAATAACTAGGGACATGATCTCTAGATTTAATTTGGCAGCTACATTACGATGTAGAAAATGATCAATATAAGTAGTAACCTTTCACGTTCGGGTTATCTAACCTAAGTTATGTTGTTCCTAATGATACGGGATCATTAGATGCTACTAACAAACATCAAAAGTAACAATTACAGATTACATTCAATGTTTTAGCAATAAGTTTGAAATAGAACAATCAAAATAACATATTAAGATCATTCATCTCAAAACCCAATCTGATAAACATAAACAACACAACAATCCGAAAAGAGATTACCACATTAATAGGATGAAATAGCTTAACCGTGGCTTGGCGTCGACATCCCCGTTAAACCGGCGTCGGGAAGTTAGCCCTCCATCTCCATCCTCAAGCTCCAAGCATTAGCTATTTTCTCCATAGTTGTTTCAGTGGTGAGGAATAAAGGGAGAACCAACGCCTCCGCTGCTTTGTCTCTTAAAACCCTTCTCAGAAAATAAAACAAAGACCACGCTCATGCCTCCCACTCTTCTTTTTATTAACGCTAAAACCTATCTCCTCTTTTCTTTTAGCCCACGTATCCCACATCTACATTTTGATCTTGACGTGGTGCTGTGTGTTTTGTCCTCCTCCTGTTGCACGTCGTTTTGATCATTTCACTAGCTACTACATTTTGGTCAAATTAATCACCTCTAATGTTGCTGCGTTTTGGTCATTTTAATCATCTCCAATGCTGCTGCATTTTTTTCCTTAGTTGTACACTTCATGTTCCACATCCCCTGCATGCAAAAACATGCACGTGCTACAACCCATCATGCTACTGTCGTTTTTGGTCCAACATGCTTGCATGCAAAAACATGCAATTCCCATGCACGTGCCAGTTGATTTCCAACAACCCTCTTCCGTGGGTTTTATGATTTATCTTATCTTCTCTTGCTCTAATTTTCTTCTTCTTACTCATGCTCCATGAATCAATAAAGTGTGGAATTTAAGAAGATGGCCTCAATGGACATGCTTTTGGGTCACTTTAGCTTCTTTACTTCCGACATGTACCTAAAACCAAATATGAGCTAAAGTTAGTATCCTAAGCATTTTTACGGCGTTAATCACTAGGTTTAGTATATCAAATGAATCATAAACACATATCAAAAACCAACATCGAAGGGCTTGTCGCAAGCCATAAAGGGATTTCTACAATTTACACCTTTTTCATATCTGTTGTTAAGAATCCCAAGGGCAGTTTTATATAAAATTTCTCATCCAGATTGTCATGCAAAAATGCATTATGGATGTCCATTTAATGTAACTCCTAGTTCTTTATTGCTGCAATTGCTAAAAATGTCCTCACCATCTTAGCTACCAGGGCAAAATTCTTATTATAGTCTAAACCTTTCACTTGTCTATTTTCAAGAATTACCAAATGAGCTTTATAGTGCCTAACTGTCCCATCTTAATTGTATTTGATCTTGTAACCCATTTACAACCCATTGCCTTTTTTCCTGGAGGCAAAGGTTCAAAAATCCATGTTCCATTGTCTTCTAAAGCTTGTATCTCCTTTTTCATAGCATATCTCCATTTGTCATCTTTCACTGCCTCAAAAAATCAAGTAAGTTCAATCCCTGTTGTAAATGTTGCCAAGAAAGCATGATATCTGGAGAAAAATAAGCACACATTATAGAATTGACTATGGAATAAGGAGTAGCACCTAAGGATTATGGCTTGGATTCGGCTTGAGTATAAGTGGGGTCTAATAAACAAGCGCACTCTATGCATCACATACTCCTTCAACAATATAGATAGCTTACACTTTTGATGTCCCCTACAAAGTGTTTCCATAGTCTCTGTAACAACTACACTTTGACCACCATTCCTTAGGTCAACCCTGAGGTTATTTTAAACCCCATGTCTCATCTCCTCTTTCCCCTCCTAACTCTTAGACGAGTTCTATTAAAGACATCATTTTGTCTTTTGTCGTTATTACCACTATCATTCTTCATTAGGCTCCCCTTTACTTTTACGCCACCATCATCTTTGACAACCCTTATCTCCAGTACTTCATTGCCTTCCAATTCATCAACATCATTAAATATGGTAGCATTAGGTGTAATAGGCAAAATTTCTACTTCACTCACACTATGCTTCATAGGATTAATATATGGAAAATATTTTCATAAAATACCACATCATGAGAAACAAAACATTATCCTTTTTCATGATCATAAACATGCCAACCCTTCTTACCATGTGGGTACCCAAAAATAAATATTTCCTACTTCTTTCACCAAACTTATCTTTATCATGAGCATTCCGATGTGCATGACAAAGACAATTGAAAACTCGTAACTGGTTATACTGAGATGCCTTCCAAAACAAAATCTTATAAGAAGTTTACCATTAAGATTAGGGGAGGGAGTTTTATTTATCAAGTAACCAATAGTTAACACACATTTCCCAAAATTGTATAGGCAAGCTTACCTAAAAACGTCATGCCCTAGCTATATTTAGGATATGTCTATATTTTCGTTTCACTCGTCCTTTCTGTAAGGGGTGTCTATGCATAATGTTTGATGCAGTATACCGTATTCTTTAAAATATAATTTTAGATAAGTAAATTATTTCCTATTGTCACTACAAACAATTTTCACTTGTTTCTTAAATTATCGTTCAGTTATGGCAAAAAATTCTTAATGACTTGTGGAACTTCACTTTTTTCAAGAAACAAATAGACCTACACTACACATAAGAAGTCATCAACAATAGTCAAGAGATAAATTGCACCACAAGACATAAGCACTCTATACAGCTCCTATAAATCACAATGTATCAAAGAAAAATAGTCAATGGCTTTATTTTTACTATCTGGAAAAACGACTCAAGTTTGTTTACCTTATAACATGCATCACAAGGTTCGATTGTATTTAAGATCCAAGCAAGTAGCATCAAATTCACCATATATCAATCTTCAATTTTTGGTGAATTTTCTACTGGTTTAGACAAATTTCCATTAATAAACCTGAGCTTTTTTTAGCCCATAGTTCATTCCACATTGTTCTTCCCCATTCTTCATAGTTTTTACCTCTGAATTATAGACTCTTTGTTATTCCCTCACTATTATCCTCATTGACTTCTTCACTAGCCATAGTGGTTAAAGTTCGAGTCTAATTTTTGTGATTCTAGCATTCAATGGGAATTTGGCTTTGATACCATAAGAATTTCACAGTGCTTTTGGTGGAGTGAAATTTGATTCTCGTTGATTCTCAATACAATTTTGTGTACATTAATATTTACATCTATGCCTTCCCATCTTAAACCTAAAATGGAGGAATCAACTTCCTAAATGGATACTAAGAATAATTTGTTTCCTATAATACACACAGAAAATATTTACACCTAATTACATTTGGTAATGTCTAAAAAAATAATAATATCCATCAAAGAGACCATCTAATCCAATTTCTTACGAATATTAATGATTCATACAATACTTTTAAGGGTCAAAATTCTGCTCATGTTTTCAAAACTTATTATCTTTTATTGGAGGAAGAAAGACAACAATCAATCCTCACGATCAATTCTGCTACTCATCAAGAACAATTAACCTTGGCTACTTTTTCAAGTAAATCACATGATGGTAAAACAAAATATTATTGTGACTATTGTGAACTTGAAGTTAATTCAAAATCATGTTGTCAGAAAAAACCTAGAAATCTAAACTTTAATAAGATGGTGTTTAATATCATTGTTACTATTATGTACTTAATGGGATTTCAAAATCAAAATATCAAAAGAAACCCAAAATTTAAACTTCCATCAAGATGGAACTCAAATTAAACATGATACTTCCAATGAATCAATTGCAGCAGTCAGTAAGAGTACCACTATTGGTTCAACCTTACCTTTTAAATCAGAAGAAATCCAATAAAATATTGCTCTAATTTAACCAAGTGTTTCTAATCCTCTTATCAACTTTGCAAGTATAGCTTCAAATCTCCCTTCTTAAAATGATGACTGCTTTATAGACTTTTGTTGTACATATAACCTATAATGTAGATGCTTTGCCTACCAAAATAGACCACTGTGGTCCATACATTACATTACCAAATGGTGATAATGTCTCCCTATCACATATAAGCTCATAAAAGATCACAGATGGCATAACTTTAAAAGATGTTCTATAAATTTCTTGCTTTAAATTTAACTTATTATATGCTAGTATAATTACCAAGGATTTTATTGTTCTGTTTAGTTTTTTTACTAACTATAGTATATTTTAAGACCTTCAATCAAAGAAAGTGATTGACAATAGGGTTAGAAAAAATAGCCTAGTCTAGCCTAACCTGAGCTGAACTTTTTTTTGGAAACTTTCAAGCTTTAGACCAAACTCAGGCTTGGACTGTCCGGTCTGAAGTCTAAAATCTTTACATAAAATGATGTCTTTTAATTAGAATGATATTATTTTTAATTTTGATAAACTTTTAAATAAATTTAATCGAGTCCAATTGTACTTATACTCGAGCTTAGGCTCGAGTCTTTTTCAGGCCTATAAAATGATGTTGTTTTAAGTATAATGATGTTATTTTTAATTTTAAAAATTTTGAAAATAATTTTAATCGAGTCCGATTGGACTTGAACTCAAGCTCACGTCTAGAGCCTCAGGCCCAGAAAAGACTCGAACTCAGCCTGACCTATATGGATTTATAGCCTTAGCATCTTAGTCATCCAATTTCTAGTATGTCATTTAAGTTTTTTAATTTAGACTCTAATCCTATACCATATGCCCATTAACTAAACAATGTCGTTAACCTTTTACTTGTAGTAATACAAAATCTTATGCTTATTTCTATTTAATTTATATTGATGTTAAAGGGCTTTACATAAGCCGTCAATTATTGGTGCACATTACTTTCTTAAACATTGTTGATGATTTCTATCGCACTACATGGATATACTTAATGCAATAAAAATCTCAAGTTTTTACTCATATTCAATTTTTCTATGATTAAAACTCAATTTAATGTTTCTATTAGACAAGTGCGCATTGATAATGATCTTGAATTTTTTAATACAATTAATAATAATTTCTTTATTTCTCTTGGTGTTATTCCTTAGCATAGTTGTGCTCACACATCTCAACAAAATGGTGTGGTAGAGCACAAACATCATCATTTGCTTAATGTTGCACAAGTACTTCATTTTTAAGCATATTTACATTTAAATTTTTTAGAGTGAGTGATAAGATGGTATTTGGTTATGTTAATTAGAATTATCTCTTCTTTTGGCTATATTTTGGTGTTTAAGTATGAAAATTATTTTTTTTCTTTTAGAAAGTGATAAGTGGAGATTGCATCAAATTAAAGCATTATCATTCAAAATCACATATTTTGGAAATAGTGGACGAATTATTGCAGTGTATAAGGCGATACCACGCTTACTGCTAGATTCACTCCAAGAGTTTGAATTCAATTAGGAAACTTATTTGTATCCCTAGGGATTTGGATTTGTTTTAGATAAGAATCTTTGCAAGATAGAAGTAGGGTAGGTTTTGACTAGGAATAGAATGGAAAAACACATCTAACACCTTCATTATTATTCCATTTTCATTTCTTTGTAGTTTTTTCTCAATCTTTGATCTTTTATTTTATTTTTAGTGTTGGAACACAAGACATATGTGGCCAAATCTAGATATTATGATCCAAAGAGATTCAAAACTCTAGTTGTAACCTTTTGAGTTTTTATTCTAAACTTATATTCATGTTTTAATTCAAGTGTTTCTTGTTTTATGTTCTTATATTTTATGAATAATTAATATTGATTGATCTGACAAAATAATGTTGATTATTCTATAGTTATCTATGAATTCAATGATCCGTAATTGTTACAAAGAATTGGTACAAGTGGCTAATATGTTATTTATGAATTTGCATTTTTAACTTATAAGAAAAAAATTAAATTGAATAGTTATAACTATCTCAATTATTTAATTTAAGGTTTAGTCTTTATCACTAAATTTATTGCTATCATTTAGCTGATATGAAATGCTATTATACATAATCAATTTGTGGTAAGTTTTGGTTTGAATGGTAGGTTTGAACCAATTAATTTAAGAAAATTTGAGACTTATTATGGCTATCCTAATATATTTCAAGCTAATTGCTTGAATTATGAAAATTATTCTTTTTAGACCAATGATCAATGTTACAATTGGATGAGATATTTCCCTTTAATTGGAGTTAAGTTTCATGGAATTCCTCACTTTAATATTTAGTTAATTTATTTTGATAAATTTTTATTAGTTAGTTAAATATAAACTCCAATTTTTTGAACAATTGAAATTAAGAAACTAGTTTTAGTTCTCTTGAGATTCAACCTGTTCAAAATTTTGGCATCACTACTGGGAGCTATTTTAGTTTCTTAGGGCCTATTTGTTTCTTTTTTTTTATTTTTAGTTTTCCATTTTTGTTTTCAAATTTGATAAAAAAAACTTGTTTTTTTTTAGTTTTTGGTTTTGGTTTCTTCTGGTTTTCAAAAATTATGAAAACCATAATTTTTATTTTCTATTTCTATTTTTTTTAATAAAGGATCCCTCATAAACAGATCCCTAAAAAACTTATTATGTTTTCATAAGTCTTTTAAGTCTTCCATCTTGTGGTTAGCCTATACTTGTAAATAGGTAGTACTTACCTCTTAGAAATTTAATATAAGCTTTTTTATTAATAATAATAATAATATTATTATTATTATTATTATTATTAAGTTTCTTATTATTATTTATTTGTTTATTATTATCGTTAGTATTATTTTATTACTTTATTTTATTTTATTCCATTCTCTCTTTCTTTCTCTCCTCTTATGTGGGTCATTTGGAAATAGTCTCTCTACTAGTTAGGAGTAAGACTACGTACTATTGGATCTCTCTAGACCTCACGTATCAGCGGGATTGTTACTGCGAATTGTTATTGTTGTTGTTGTTGTTATTGTTGTTGTTTAATAATCTGATTTACTATCGACTAAATATATATTATTTAATTATTTAATATATTAATTATTAATAAGAAGTATGAATAATTTAATTTAATATTATATATTTAATTAATTAATAATAATAATTATGAATAATTTAATTTTAGTTAATAATTTTATTTAATTTTTGAAAGTAAATTAAAT
>JAOQMM010000005.1:19176164-19187297 GCA_027563515.1 Erythroxylum platyclados
AATGATAATTTATTAATAAATATTATACAAAAGATTAAAATAAATTTAATTATTTAAAAATAATTTTTCTTTAATTTTTATCTAATATGTAATTATCATTAGTAATAAAAATATAACTACATTGACATTAACAACCAAATAGATTTTTGTTTTTATTTAAAATAAAAAACTACAAACTACAACCCAAAAATAGAAGTAAAACTAAACGGCTCCTAAAACTAAAAATAGAAATCAAAACCACAACCAAACAAGATTTTTTACTAAATTTGAAAACATAAACAAAAAATCAAAAATAGAAATAGAATCAAATAAGCCTTAAAAGAACAACTAAACTAATTTTACCCTGAACCACGTTACTTGAAGGGTCTAAGCTATTTGTACACAATAGAGCATTGATCATTAAACTTTAGTTTTGCAGTGCTATTTGACTAAAAGTTTGTGGGAGCATATTTGTGACATATTCTACTTGGTAATTGTAAGTCATTAGAAGCAATTAATGAGCCTAGAAAGTATCCCAATGTGCATAAATTAAAGGGACAATCATGTATTGATCCATTCAAGGTATATAAATCATTAGCTAGAACCATTTCAACAAGTAAAAACAATCTCTTCACTACCTCATATAGGTGGTTTGTCAATGATCAACTATAATGATTGAGGGTTAACTCTTTTGTAGCACTCAACTGTTTTGCATTTTCTATTGTGCAGATAATCTTTTTATTTTATCAAAAGTAACTTAAACCATAAATGAAGATACTGATATACTGCTATCTTGTCTCCTAGTTTATTTCTGGTTGGAAAAAGAAGGGGCCAAGTTATTGAACATTAAATCTGTAAGTGCTAGACCATGGCAACACATAAAATTGATATCAATCATTCATAGATATAACAAAGCACAAATATTATCCATCAGAGTGAACTGTATAGGATTACGTGAAGTATAGCTTAAGAACACAAGAATTGAACTTATACCTCCAATATGATCAAAAGTAGTATTTATAGCAGCAACCCATTTCTCTCTTTCAGCATTTGCACGATCAATTAGCATTCGCCGATTAACATCTTCAGCTAGCTTTGCTTCATGGGCTCTCCCCTCAGCTTCTGCCATTGCTCGAACTTTGATTGTTTCACGTTCAATCTCAGCTTTCTCCCTCTCTGTTTGTCGTCGTTGTGCTTGAATTTGTTCTTCAGTTGCTCTTCGAGCTTGTTCCTGCCTTATTGCTGATTCTTCTTGTAGTTTAACAAGCTCTTGATTCCTTGCTCTTTGGTATTCATTATCTGCCTGCAACAAGAATATATTAAAGCTCCTCCTATCTAACAACTTATGTGATCACGAAATGATAAACATGCCTGCATCCTCTTCCTCGCTAACTCATCCTCATAACGAAGCATCTGAGATTTTGTTTGTGCCTGATGCTGAGCCAACTTTTTCTGTTCATCATATATTACTCTTTGCCTCTCCTGCCAATCAAGAAAAGAGCACATGATTACAAAACTAAAATGTGGCAACAAAAGACAAGAATCAAAATACTAGACATGAAGTACACTAAGGTAAACTTGTGTTGTTCCATGAACCAACACTAAAGATAAGGCTACCTGCCCTAGATGATTCTTGGTATATCAAAATTCATAAAACTACATGATATGTAGAATGACATTAATAAAACTACATAGAATGATAATTGCACAACGCACTGGGAAAAAAAAATACTACATGTAATAAGTACACACAATTTTTTATGTTGTAGGGAACATATTATTCTAAACTATCTGTTCTGGATAAGTATTGGTAAATCATAATTCATAAAGTAGATTAATTTTCCAGCATTCATCCATAAAACCTTAATCCTAGTGAATCCTAATGGTAGTATTTCCCATTATAGGAAATCACTTTGAGTGAGAATGCTATTAAAAAATTTGTGTTACATCGCATGCTACTAACAGATGAATCTATTTTCTCACCAGTAACACCACAAGAAGCCTTATGACAAATTTTCCATCACAAGAATTAGTTTTAAGAACTTCAATAAATAGTCTATATAAATTATACCAATAAAATATATGGAAATAGAGTCTGATTCCAGACCATTTTCACAATATGGTCTAATGGCGAAGCTACAAACACTATCTACTTTATGCCAATACAATTGTAGAACAGTTATGAGAATAAGACATTTAAGAGCAACAATGCCATTGGATAAATGTTCCATATGCACCATGACTGCAGTGGTTTATGGTTTACATATATAGAAAAACATTTGATGAAATTTAGAGATATCGCAACTCTCAAACATTCACTTAACATGTACAGTTTCTAACCGTTTCAGCTTGTGCTTGCATGGCTTTGAACTCTGCCGCCCTTGCAGCCAATTCTGATTGTCTTGTTGCTTCTTGTGTTTTCAAAACTTCAAACAACTACAATTGAGAATTCGAAAAAAATATTGAGGCGAGTCCATCAGGCAATGAATCAAAATAATAAAAATATATGAGAAAATAATTTAAAAAGAAATAAAGGGATGAATCAGACGATGGGGATAAAACCAATTTAAAATATATATTTCCAAACGGAGAACATATTAGGCCAGAATAACAAGATAACCAGAAATCTGATAGATAGAAATTAGAAGAAAAACCCAACATTTCCCACACGAGTGCTAAAAAAAGGAACTTCATGAATGAAATCTAAAAGCAAAACAACAGCAGCCTCAAAACTCAATCAAAGGCACCAATTATACCTTATGTGGAAAAGGGAAAAAAAAAACCACTTCCAATAACAGCCCAGCTTTCAGCTCACACAATGAAGAAACAATCCCAAGAACAAACAAAAACAATAACAGAACAAGCGGATTTTCAAAACATTTCCTATAACACAGGGAAAACGCGGACCAAAAAAAGAAATCCGGAATGGGAAAATGAAAAGAAATTGATACAACATAGAACCTTTTTAGCATGAGAAGAGGAAGTTATCTCCTTCAAGGCCTCGGCGCCTCTTTCAAGGGCCGTCGGATCAAATCCAGCAGACGTTGTTCTTGGGTTATCATTCCTAACAGCTTTGGGAGCAGGAGAATCACTGGTAGTCTCAGGCAAATTGGAGGTTTGAGGCTGCCCAGATGACGGCGAAGTTGCGGAAGAAGAAGAGGAAAAGGGAGTGAAGTTAAAATGCGCATCGGAGTAAGCAATGAAATTCGATTGACACACAGAAGCAGAGGCCGCAATTGCTGAGATTAAACCTATTGCAGAGGTCTTCCCCATTCTCTTATTTTAAGCGATCAAAAAGTGTTTAAATAAATAAACTCCTAAGGTTTGCTTCTGGGATGAGGAAGGGAAGGTTATGGCGGATGTTAGAAATGTTTCATAGCTTGAGGAGCACGAAATTTGCATGTATATAAATATATGGCTTTTGGTAGGGTTTTGGCTGGGTTCTACGGGTTCTTTCAGGACGGTGAAACAAGACATATAGAAGAGTTCTTAGGGGTTTAGCAGACCGGACATTTAGTGAACCCGGTTTTTTTATAAAAAAAATTAAAAGTAAAAGCAATTATTATAAGGCTAAAATACATTTAACTCCTCTGTGTGTTTTATGCTTTAGTACATTATGCCCTCCTCTATTTTAAAAATAAACTTATTACCCCCTTTGACTGGTGACCAGTCAAAGAAGCTTAGAATTAAAAAGACTTTTTACCCTTATATTATGATGACATCACCACAATTGTATATATTGCATTTATTTTGACTAAAATACCCTTTAAGTCTTCTTTAGACTAAAATACATTAAAACCCTATATTTTTTGCTTTATTTCATTATGCTCTTTATTTCAAAAATAAAAATTATTTTAAGCATAGATTTCATTTTGATCATTAATAAATAAATAAAATTACTAAAAATATCATTGTCTTCACAATTGTATTTCATGACTATTAATTTATAGAAAAAAATTAAAAGAATTAATGAAATAAATGGATTTATGGAAATAACTTTGTAAGAGTAATGCACACTAACAGTTGCTCAACAGGGATCAACTCCCTTGTCTTGATTCAAATATCGATTGCTAATAATCAATCCAATATTGTCATATAAAAATTTGTACAAGTATTAACTTTTCATCATTCTTTTAACAATATATCAACAAAATTTAGTAATATTCATTTGTAACAAATAGTAGCTCTTTAAAATCTACATTTTAACTTTAAAAAGTCCTTAATTCCATTTCATTATGTCACTTAGCTTTATATAAAATATATTTTTGACCTATTTAAATAGTTTAAATAACTTAATAAATTAGAATGAAGTGATAGTTGAATATTTATTTTATAACGTATCAATAATTTCAAAAAATCTAGATATATATATATTTTTTTGTTCACCTTTTAATTTGTTACAGAAATAATCAATATTTACATTTTATTGCAACGTATTTAATTAGATATATTAACAGTTTTGCATAAAATGGATGATAAACTCTCCACTTAAAAAATTAAGAAAATTTTAAAAGTTAATGAAATAAATTGATTACATTTAAAAAAAATAAAAACTAAAAATTAAAAATTAAGACTTTTTTATTTTTTAATTTTTCCCATAAATTAACGGTCATGAAGTACAATTGTGAAGATAATAGTATTTTTATTAATTTTTCTTTTTTATTAACTTTCAAAATATAATTCGTGCTTAAAATAATTTTCTTTTTTGAAATAGAGGGCATAATGAAATAAAGCAAAAAATATAGGGATTTAATGTATTTTAGTCAACAAAAGACTTAAAGGGTATTTTTGTCCAAAAAATGTAACATGTACAGTTGTGGTAATGTCATCATAATGTAGGGGTAAAAAAGTACTTTTGAATTCTAAATTCCTTTGACTAGTGACCAAAGGAGATAATAAGTCTATTTTTAAAATAGAAGGGAACATAATGTACCAAAACATAAAATACAGGAGGTTAAATATATTTTGACCTTTCTTTTATTTTGGCATGTTGACTATAACATGCTGTGTCTTAATTACCACTTTCATTTCTGACTATTGCACTGTCTTATATACTCTATCCCTGTTTTTTTTTCCCCTAAATAAATGGTTTTATCGTACTCTTCAGAGCATCATACTAAATGTCATCTTAATGTTAACTACAATGGATGAAGATGATCACTTGTTTTCTTTTAATTGATTCGTTCTATAGATTTTGCTTCCAGATTGGTGCATGAGTGCTCTCGTACTCAATCATATATGTTTATAATAAGTGGAATTTCTGGCTACCTAATCATAGAAAAAGTCGGTGAGGATAAAATATTGGACATCATCCTTAAAGATTGCGACAAGAAATGTTTCAATCAATTAAGAACTCTGGTTTGACACTGAAAAACTACGTCTATTCTCCACAAACACAATTTTGGCAAGTCCCTACCAAACATTGCACCAATTCAGCATGATTTGATTTTAGAGAAGTCTTTTGAATCTTGCCATATTTGTTTTAGTAATTGGGATTGGAATTAGAAACAACAAGAAGTTACATTAGGTCGGGTGCGGTGATTTAAATCTATTATGAAAATCGATTGATCTCGAATAACATAATTTGGGTCCGAACTTAAACTAGTTTAGATCGTTTTAAATAATATTATTTTTAAAACTTTGAAATGACGTCATTTTGATCTTAAATTTCTTAAATCTTAAAATGAAAACAATGCTATTTTAAAATATTTGGAGACGCTAGCTATTGAAACAATTAGATCGAGTCTTGAGCTGACCTTTGAAATCTAAGTTCGTTAAAAAAATTTATCAACTTGAATCTGATCCATTAATTTCGAGCAAAACGAATGTGAACCCTTTTATCATTCTTAATTAGAATAAGAGTTTATATATTGTAGAAAAGAAAGTAAATGTTTATATCACATCTCTTTTATGTTTTGAGTTTTCTCTAATTATACTTTGAATCTTCCTTACTTAGTCATCAGTTATTGTGAAACTGATGGTAAATGTGAATATTAGGCAGCAGTTATTGTGTAGTAGATAAACATCAGTAGAAACTTTAGGCTGAGCTTGCTTAGCCATTCTCTGTTCTATATGGATATCTTGAGCTCTCTTGGTCTTTAAATTTCTAGTGTTCTTCAACAACTTAGTTAAGAGGGTGTGCCGAGTATGGAAGTTGTTTGCCTCATTTAGACGTTACCTTAATTTTTTTGAAATTAACAGCCGTTTGGCAATAGGCTGAGCCCCGACTCGTTAAGGCTGGAGCTCAAGTCTTAACTTTTCTTAAAGTCCAAGCCGAAGTCGGAGTTTCATTTTAATCAAATTTATTTTGCATTGTTGACTTTAATTTGACTTGACTTGATTTTGAGTAATTTATCAACGATTAATCATGATCGAAAGCAAATATTAAGTCTGAGTCTAGTTGAGGTTGAATATATGAATTTGAATTCGGTTAAATTGAGTTTAGCTCAAATTGATATCAAGTTGAGATGATCTAATTTGCCATATTATCAAATATATTTGTTGACCTAATTAACATTTTTACCAACCTAGCTACAATGAAAAGTAATGATTAAATTTGATCGGTAAAAATTTTGAACTAATTAACTTTTTAGTTTGATTTGTTTTAATAATTTTTTTAATTTTATTCAATCTTTAACTAATTTTATAATAATCTGGTATAACGTTCAGTCCTATTTTTAAAAAAGTGATAAAAATGAAAAAAATATTAATCTAAGAAAACCAATTCTAGGTCATGAACTTCACAACATGCCATTCATATTCTAGTAAATAATAACTTTAATTTTTAAAGTTGAGCTCTTTCCATCCTTAAAAAATAAATATTAAGAAGAATTTAATAATTTTTTATATAGATAGAGTTTAAGATTTTTTTAAGTTTTTATAAATTTATATAATAATTTGTAAATTATAAATATTTTAAATAAATTATTTAATTAAGTTACGGGTGAGTTGATTGTGTACAATTCAAATTAAAAAAATTGATAGACTTCGACTAATTTTATCCATTGTATCTTAGGAAGCTAAAATTATAAATTTACAATTTCCCTTTCGTTAAGCAGCAAAAGTCTTCATTTATTCAATATTAGCAAATTTCATTATGGAAAATCACATATATCTTATTATTCCATCCATAAAATATCATTATCGGATTTTCTTAATTTACTTGCTTTTTAATTAATTGATTTAAAATGTATAAATTAATAATGTTTTAAAAATCAGACCATAAGTTAAATTAGTAAGATAAGAAATTTTTAAAAGGTTCAACTGATATCAAGTCCTCAAAAAATCAATTAAAAATTAAATAAAATTAAAATTTAGAAATATAATCGAAAGATAATGTTTTTACAAATTTGTTAAAAATATTTTAAGAAAAGCGTAAAAGATACAACTCATATCGAAACGTTTCGTTACTCAAAACTCCTTGTGCTATCCATCAAGCTCACTTAGCTTATCCAAAACATACAGAGAAACGCACGATTGTAACTCTATGAATCAAATACTCCATGAAAGTGCATGAACATCAGATTTTATACAAAATTTGAAAGCAAATGTCTCTCCTTTTCTTCTCCAATCCTTTTCCTCCACTTGCTTCTTCTTCTTCTTCTTCATTTTCATGCTCATCTTCATCGTTTTTCCCCACTGTTGCCTCAGGTACTGTCTCTTTCTTTCTGTTTATGCCTTCGTTTTTATCTTCCCTCTTCTGGGTCAATATAAATATATTGATATTAATAATCAAATATGTTTTTATTTTTATTTTACAAAATATAATTTAAAAAAAGTCAAAATAAAAATCATACAAAAATAAAAATAAAAATAGTAGAATATAGGACCTATCTGATTAATAATAAAATTATGTAGGATAATAAAAAGTTATGATCTTGCGCAATTGCATATTATAGTTAGTAATATAGAAATTATAAATGAGTTAATAAGAAGGCCCTATTCTTGTTGACATGATTATTATATTTAATAATAAACAAGTTACAGAAATATAAATTATAATTGCCATACTATTATCATATAAATCTACTACATTTTATTTAAATAAATAATTTAATAACCAAATTATATAAAAACAATATTTTTATTATATATGTTAATTATTAGAGTAATTAATTTGAAGTTTATACATTTTAAAGATATTATATACTTAAAGTATATTTATTGAATATTTTTTTATTTTTTGAAAATAATTTAAAGTAATTATAAAAATTAAAAATAAATAATTTAATTACATTGACTATAACTTTTACCTAAAGTGTTTCCTTCACATTCCTCAAATACAAAAACATAAAATAAAAATTTATATTTTATTTTATTGGATTTTGCAACTAAACCGCTCATGCAGGATGCTAAGCAGGAAGGGGATGGTCCAACTTGGATGGACCAGTATATACAGTCAAAGGTTCTATTACATATAAAAAGCTTTCAAAACCCGCAACACAAAGAGAGCAGCAAACACATAGCAGTCAAAAATATATAAAACACGCAAAACTCATAATAAGAAACCTAAAAGCCAATTTACGTCAACACCTTTTTTCACCAACTCTGAAACAAGTAAAGCGAATAATAAATTACCTGTTTATTGATCTCGACATTATATTCTTTATTAAAATATTATAACGATTTTTACTTATCTGTTTGAATTGTGAGTTTATTAATCCAATTTAAATTTTCAACTGTTATATCTTTTCCTCTTTCTCTTTACAAAATTATATCTTGCATCATACATTTTCAAATTTTTCCTCCAAAATCTAACTATAATAATATTCATTTACAAGTAAGAATTTTCTCAATAAAAATGGATGAATTGGACCTAAAAAAGTCATTTAGGTTCATTATCGATTATGTATCAGTAGGAACATGAAGATAAAAAGACTTAGATGATTTCAAGTTCTTTATCTTTTTTATCTTTTTTCTTGTTATCATATTTCTTTTTGTGAGCATGCGTTATACAGCATCAAATTTGTGTATTAACTTACACCTATTTTCTTTGTGTCTATCAAATAGGAAGTTTAGAGTATGATGTATGGCTCAATCACAGACAGGCATGGAAGTTGAAACCTGCTGCTATTATAGAACCTCCAGTAAATTTTTTTGCAACTTCTCATACAAAAGGAAAGAAAAGGTAATTAGTCCTATCAGACTTCTAAAATATTACTTGAGCTATGGATGGCAATGCTGATGCTTTAACATGTTGAACTGTCTCTATTTTATTGATAACTATTATCGAAGCGTATTTCTCCTATATTCTGTCTTATATAGTTGATCTCTTATTCTCGTTCTATTTGCTCAGTCAGTAATTCCTTTTTAATTCACATATGTATTGGTTTTTTTCTACCTTAATCAGAATTTTCCTTTTAAATTTTCATTGATTTAATTTAATTTATATCAAATTTTACAATTGCTCTATTCTTTACTAAAATATTATAACGAATTTTATTTTATCTGTTTAAATTATCAGTTTTTCCTTTTCACTTTTATTAATCCAATTTAAATATTCATCTATTATATCTTTTCCTCTTTTCCCTTATAAAATTTTATCCTATATCATATATTTGTAACTTTTCCTTCAAATTCTAACTTTAACAATATTCACTTACACATTTTAACTATTCATCAACAATCTATATATACTTACTCTTTAATTCTAAAAAATAACTGGGCATTATACATAAATGCACAGTGACCACCTGCTAGTCAAGCTTTAAAGATTCAAGGGGTTCATGTTGATAGAAATGAAGTGTTCAAAAAATGACGTAATATACAGTCGGTGTTGAAAAAATGACGTAGCATATAGTCGGTGTTCAAAAAATAACGTAGTGTGTTCAAAAAATAACGTAGGAACATCATCATGATTTAAATATCCAAGGGAATGATAGAGTCAAAAAAATGACTGCGAACGGAGGGGTGGCTTGGTTGCCGCTGCCTATTGAAATCCTCTGTGCCATGATTGCCGTTACATCCCTGTGCTAAATAATGTCCTGTGAACCTACACAAATGACGTATGTCATACTCAATGATATGTTCATTATAAGTGGAAATTTTGACTACTTACTCATAGAAAAAAATCAATAAGGATAAAATGTTAGACATATTAATCCTTAAAGATTGCGACAAGAGAAGCTTCATTCAATTAAGAATTTTGGTTTCACATTAGAACGCTGCAACGTTATCTCTTTTGGCTATAATTCTTGCACCAACCGAGTATGACCATAATTTTTGAGAGGTCTTTTAAATCTTGGCATACTTTTTCCTGGCACCTGGAATTGGGAATTTGGGATGGGAGCTCATATATTATTGAGAAGGAAGTAAAGTTCTTTGTTTTTTTTTTCCTTAAATTGTATATGATAAATGCAAATTTTCATAAATATATCGTGTGATATCTCTTTTATATTTAATGTTTTAAAAATTAAAGAAAAATTTTAAAGTTTAAAGTTCCACCAGTATTAAACCGTTATAAAATCGGTATATAATAAATAAGAAGTAAAAAATATAAGAATAGGTAAAAATATAGTATAAAATAAAATATTTTATTGGAATAAAAAATGCACTAATAATACCTATTAATATATAATAAGCAAATAATAAATATAATAATTTAAACTAAGATTGAATCTAACATAAATTTTTAAATAATAATAAAAATAAAAATTATTTTTCTATATTATCATTTATTTAAACATTCATAAAAGTTGAAGTATATTTAAAAAAAGTTAATAGAAAGAACTCTAACTTTATTCTAACTTCTTTTCTAATGTCCTTTAAATATACTTCTTTATAGTTTAAATATTATTTTTAACACATTCTTAAATTATCTTAAGCAAAATTACTCATATATACTAATTAACTATTTAATTTATTAAACAAATTCGTGATAAAAATAATGATTAGTTTTTAACAATAATAATTTAAAATTTTTAATTAAAATACAAGGAGATAAATAAATAACTTAAATTTTGATAAATATAATTTATTAATGAGATTAAATAAATTTAGTATTTTTTAAGAATAAAAATAGTAGACATTTTTAAAATAATAATTTAAAACAAAATTTTTAATTAAAATATAAAAAATAATTTTTAAAAATATACTTTATTAGTTAGATTATTTGAAAAGAAAAGATTTCATTAAAAATTCATAAATATACTCGCT
>JAOQMM010000005.1:19187397-19198014 GCA_027563515.1 Erythroxylum platyclados
ATTAACAAATAGTAACTCTTTAAAATCTACATTTTAACTTTAAAAAGTCCTTAATTCCATTTTATTATGTCACTTAGCTTTATATAAAATATATTTTTGACCTGTTAAAATAGTTTAAATAACTTAATAAATTATAATAAAGTGGTAGTTGAATATTTATTTTATAACGTATCAATAATTTCAAAAAATCTAGATATATATATATATATTTGTTCACCTTTTAATTTGTTACAGAAATAATCAATATTCATATTTTATTGCAATGTATTTAACTAGATATATTAACAGTTTTGCATAAAATAGACGATAAACTCTCCACTTAAAAAAATTAAGAAAATT
This sequence comes from Erythroxylum platyclados, assembly GCA_027563515.1. Taxonomy (NCBI): domain Eukaryota; kingdom Viridiplantae; phylum Streptophyta; class Magnoliopsida; order Malpighiales; family Erythroxylaceae; genus Erythroxylum; species Erythroxylum platyclados. The sequence goes on from JAOQMM010000005.1 coordinate 19,187,737, forward strand.
TTAAAAATATACTTAAAAAGTTAATGAAATAAATTGATTACATTTTAAAAAATTAAAAGTTAAAAATTAAAAATTAAGACTTTTTTATATCTTTTTTTAATTTTCCATAAATTAATGGTCATGAAGTACAATTGTGAAGATAATGATATTTAAAGTAATTTTTCCTTTTTTTATTTATTAACATTCAAAATATAATTCGTGCTTAAAATAATTTTCCTTTGGAAATAGAGAGCATAATGAAATAAAGCAAAAAATATAGGGATTTAATGTATTTTAGTCAACAAAAGACTAAAAGGATATTTTTGTTTAAAAAATGTAACATGTACAATTGTGGTAATGTCATCATAATGTAGGGGTAAAAAAGTCTTTTTGAATTCTAAACTTCTTTGACTAGTGGTCAAAGGGGGTAATAAGTCTATTTTTAAAATAGAGGGGGGCATAATGTACCAATGCATAAAATACATGGGATTAAATGTATTTTAGCCTTATTATAAGCATAAATCATCTCATCATTATGAATGGGCTAACAAAACATCACGGAAGAATTAGAATGGGTCAAAAAAACAAGTGCACATGTTAGTCATTAATCCCATACTAGTCATTTAGTGAACCCAACTTTGTCTTTTCTTTTCGTGGGTTTTTATTAGTAAGTATGTGTTATTTAACTCAAAGTGAATAAATTCAATAAGAGCTCATTAAATTTTAGATTGAATATTATTTTTTAAAAAAAATCAAGTCCATAACCAATCTGAAATTCAAATGTATTATATAATATAAAATAACATTATTTTGTCATACATTTATCGCTACTTATAATGATTTATAAAAACCATTTTATGTAGTGATAAATGGTTGTCGATCCAAAATTATTAAAAAATATCGTATACAACAAAATTTCTCAAAGGTATATATTTCTCACACTCTTTCTTTCTCTAATTCAACTTTGTTTGCTTCTTTGATCTCTCCTCCTGTCTTTTTCTCTCTTATTGTTCTTTGCTAATTCTACTATCAATAGTTTGACGCTTCTCTTTATCTCTTATGTTTACTAACTCTCTTATTTTTTTAGGCCTAATCCAACGTGATTGAGATTCAGATCGAAAGAAACTTGATTAAACTCAAGTTTAAACTTAATTATTTAAGTCTAATCAAACTTTGGAGATCAGGCTTAGGCTTAGGTCGTATAATCCTGGCCCAATCAAGCCTTAGATTGGACTCAGATCAGAATAAAAATTTTTGGCTGAGCTCTGACCATAAGTAGCCTATGCCTAACCTAGTTCATTACTAACCTTACTCAAACACAATCCACAAGAAATAATCAATTTCACTTTTATTTCTTTAATTAAGAGTAAATATCATTGTAGAATTAAATTAAGGGGAGGAAAAAACAAAGTGTCTATTGTACTTAAGTTACAAACTCTTAAAAATCGTTATGTTTGTTTAGTTTCTAGCATGCAAATGTGTTTCTATTCTTTATGTGGACCTTCTAAGTAATAAGTCAACGACATTTCAAATCAAATTTAACTCGTGATCAATTTTAATATATGTAAACTGCCAAATTCAAGAAATATTGATTACTAGGCATAATATAGAGATAAAGTGTGTTGGGAGAGAATGTGTATCTTAAACTTCTTTAGGATTCTTTCCTTGGAGGAAACTTCTCATGCCATCCTAAATTTCAATCTTTTTTTTATCTTTTTAACTTTCCTTAATCATGGCTTCCTATTTATCCTATATCCCTCCTTTGACCTCTTCCCATCCCTTGCTTTGCCTTTACTTAGCCAACAACACTCGTCGCTAAAGTTGCTCTGCTTCAAATTTTTGGGATAGTTTCTTTAAATGTTGATAATTTTTTTTGAAAAATTGTAAATTAAATTTAGTCATTAAAGACAATAACAATTGTTACAAGCATAAACCATCCCATCATTATGAATGGGTGAACAAAACATCATAAAAGTATTACAAAGGATCAAAATAAGTGTACAAGCTAGTCATTAATCTAAAGCTGATAAAAAATAGATCCAATCTGCATTTTGTCTTCAAAAGTGACAAAGTGTAAATTAATTTCCTTAAGTACTTCTTTTTGTATCCTTGAATGTTGCTTCTCAATGTCCTTGAAGATTCTCATATTTCTTTCATCCTACACAGCATGCACCATATAAGATAGAGTAATGAAGAGGCAGCATTGATGTTTTATCAAGCATGTTTAAGGTTGAATACCAAGCTACAATATGTTCCCATTCATCTAGTGTGTCTCTGAACGAACATCTTCTAATAATGTCCTTCCACACAGATTGAGTGAACTGGAATTTGAAGAATAAATGAGTGATATTCTTTTGCTCCTGCTTGCATAATACATGCCTAATTGGTATAGCCACAAATTTGTTCAATCTATCAATTGTAGGCAGTCTGTTTTTGATAGCTCTCCACATTGTGATTGAAGCTCTAGGCTACATATACTTGCACCATACAAGTTTATGCCATGCTACTATGTTTTTGCGCTCTTGAGTTAGCTTTCTACAAGACACATTGGTGAATTTACCATGCCTAGAGAAAGTTCAACGGTTGGTATCTATCTTATTTTCCTTGAGTTCACTGTTGTTGATCTGATTATACAAACCAGGATCTTGAATCCTTAATAAGATCTCAGTTTTGTTTGCTAAAGCACAAGAAACATATTTATCATCACTAAAGATATTATTAATTGAATTGAGCTCACCAATATCTTCACAAACTCCAGTAGTTAACCATCTATCATACCAAAAGGATGTATTGATACCATTTCCCAATATTTTAAGTAAATATGGCTTGACTTTGCCTTGAAGATTTTTTTGTTGTGTTTGAATTAGTTTTAGGTATGTTAACCTTTTATAAGTAAGCATTTATCTACTTAACCTATAAGGATTGCTTATCTTCAAAGATCATCTACCAACTTTTGGCAAACATGACCAAATTACAAATCTTCAAAAGGATCACGTTCAAACCACCATGCTTATTCAAAGGGCATACCTCAGACCATTTAATGGGAGTGGAGTGTTTTCCTATTTTATTTCTAGTCTACATAAATTTCTTGAGAATATTATCAACTGTCTTGATAACATCCTTGGGAAAATACATATGAGTTGCCTAATGTAGACCTAGTGCATTGAGTACAGAGGAAAGAAGTTGTAAAGAAAGCATGGTTAAGAGTAATTAATGATGAGCAATTAAACTCTTGTCTTGATTATATTATTTGTAAATACTTGACTTTGCTCAAGCTTTAATTAGTTGATTTTGCTCAAGCTTTAATTAGTTTGTCTAAAGCATCTAAAGCTCTATCTTAAATAATGCACTTTTGTTTTATCAAAATTTTCTATATTTTAATTAAAAACAATCAAGAATTATCATAAAATCAATAAATTCTATTTAAATTTCTACACTTCTTATAAATTCATAATCCATGATATTTGTACTTAATTAGGTCATTTAATAGTCTTTTGATCTTTTGATTATTTTTTCTTGAAATTAAATAATGATAATAAAATATAAATATGATTTAAAAAGTATTTAGGCTTAATAAAAATTTTTTGGAAATAGAACAATTAAATTTAGAAAGCTAAAGAAATTAGTGATTGGAAAACAATTAACTTCCACGGGATACCTAGTCGTAATTACGGAATGATTACTTGCAAAATCAAGAAAAAAAAGACTGATTAAGGAACAAGAGAGACCAAACTTTCATTTAAGCCATCAAATGGTGGTGAAAAAGGGCTTAAGTAGAAGGAAGCTAAATGTAATATAAGAGGCTTGGGAGTTAGAAAAGAAGAATAAAGTGTGAGCAACAAAGAAGAAAAATGACACACAATAAGGAAAATACAAAATGGTGTGAAAAAAATTAAAAGTCAAATGAGAAATAATCTATAAGGCCAAAATATGTTTTAAAGGAAAACATGCCACCTTGCAAGCAAGAATGGACTTTCCAAAGGGACGTGAATCAAGAATTTCTAATAATGTGCATGAAATACATTTTCTTAAGTATTTTGTTTAGTTTTGATGTTAAATTTTCCTTTTTTAAACTTATTTTTTGATTTTTTTTCAAGTGATTGTGACATAATGATTATGTGATGAGATTATTCAAGAACTAAAGGCTATTTCAAGAAAAAATATGAAGAAAATTACAATTTTTGGAGATATAAGGTCTAGCCCACACTTGTGTGCCAATATATATCCTATATGGATTAAGTGCAAGAAGAGACATGGCCTAGCGCATGTCCTGGGGAAAGATTATGTGACATTTTAAAAAATTCATAGAGCAACATGACTTAAGTCATAATCATGCCAGAGATTATATGCAATTCATATAAGAAATAGACAGATCCATAGTCTAGGAATATGATCATGCTGGAGACCTTATCTTTCCCTAAGAGGAAATAGGAGGATCCATGGCATAGGCCACAGTGGTGGTCTAATCCATGTCCATAGGTATTAAAATGTATATAAAGTATGGAAACATTAAAGTTTCAAATATTTTTAAAGCCTTTACACTTCTCACACATTTGTTTCTCTTTAAAGGTTAGGGTTAGCCATCAAGAGGTTCTGAAACCCTTAGAAGGATAATTCCAAAGGTATCTTCATCAAAGAATCAAGATCCAAATATCATCTCTATGGATCGAGTCATTATTAAAATTAAGATTTTCATTTAGATTTATTTCTACTATGGTTTCCTTTTTTATTCTATTCCTTTCTTTTTTTTTGACTATGATCGTGGCTAAGCACTTTTCTATGTTTATATATGAAAAGTCCTAGTTTTATTTTTGTATGGATTGATTTATTTTAATTTATGAAATGTAGTATATTTTGTAATTACCTTTGATTAATCTTAATCCATAATTTAGTTATGCTAGTGGCTAAATCTAATCTAAATTCACTAGTAAACGCTTTTAGAGACGAAGAGAGTCTAATTGCAAGTGGACTACAACATAGCTAATAGGGGTTGAATGGAATGCTCGAGAGAGTCCTATGTGATATTTTTTATGCTAGGGTGAAATCTTTCATAGGATTTAGTAGATGTTAATGCATTCAAAGGGTATTAGATTGGTAGATATATGAGTTAACTAACATGAGACTTAATGGTTGAAAGAGACACTATTTTAACAAATTTATCAATAACTCATTTTTAGGATTTTAACTATTCTACTTGTTTTCTTTTTCTTTTTCCTTTTCCACTTCTAAACAAATGCTTTTTAAGCAATATATATAAAATAATTATAATACAATTGAACTAGAAAAAGAATAAAAGTGCATATGTATAGAACTGGAAAAAGTATATAGGCACAGCAAAATAACAATAACTTGACCATTTATATAAAAAAATATCAATGATAATATATATCTACGACAAAGAAAAAAACAACTAGCCAAATTTAATATCCTGTATTAAAAATAAAAAATAAAGAGTAAACTTTTATAATAAAAGCTATCATACTCATAATTCATTTTTTAAAAAGTAATTCTAAAATATCAAAAACTAACAATGATCCATTTTTCACCAAATAGAATAGAGATTAATAACAATATCTACATTATATAAATATTCAAACCAAATTTCATCAATAATTTACAAAATTAAATTTATACATACAAAATCTCTTAAACTCGTAAATCAAAAAATGCTAATTATAACTTAATAAATGAAAGAGAGATAAATTGCAATTGAAGAAAGAAAAAAGGTATAAAAACTATCAACTATGATATGTGCGAAATGAAGGAGAGAGAATTTACAGAAAAATTCAATTAGAAATGAAATTATACCTAAAATTGCAATTGACAAATATCTTATATATTCAAATTGACATATTTCAATTTACTTGGATAAATTGCAATTGAAATAAAAAAAAAGAAAGCTAAATTATACCTGAAATTTAATCTGAGTTTTAATTTAAAAATAGAAAATTCAGCCTAGATTGGAAAATTTATTATCCTCATAATCAAATTGTACTCAATCTTTAGATCATGTACTCAATCTTTAGATCAAAAGAGCTACTAAAAAAATCTAAAATTTAAAGCAAGAAAAATAAAAAAATAAGAATTGAGAGAATAAATGAAATGTGTTTCCTACCTTGATGAGATCGATGTTGATGGAGGCAAGACTAAGGCAAAATTTTTGAACTTAAAGCCTTCTTTTATTCGATTTTCGTTTAGAAAAATGTGAATTTAGCTAGAGCAATTTTATTTTGAAACGTTTGCTTTCAGTGCTATTTTACACCTTAAAAAGAAGTTTTTGCATATATGATGACAGATCAAATTTTTACCAAATTGAGATTGGTATTTCCTCCTTAAATAAATTCCTTTAAATCTTTGAAAAAGAAAAACTCTTTGTACTGTTTATTTAAGTGAAAAATTCCTATGTTATAAAATAACTTGTAACTAGTAGGCCCTAATGAGTGTAAGCCCTGGGCGAGAGCCCATCCTTCCCTTGCTTGGCCCTGTTGAACAACTCTTATAAAAATTTTGACTCCAAAAACAAGTCGCAACTGTGATAATCTGATTAAAATATTATTCAAATTGCACCAGATCATATTTCTTCAAATTATAGGAATAGATTTCGATTGAATGGTAATTCTATGTTTAGGAAGATTAAAGAAAAGCGGTTACGATAGATGTTATTTAGTGAAACAAAATGGAGTACAAGCAAATTTATAACTAATTTGTTTAATGGAGTAACGAAAAGCTGAAATCCTAAAAATTTAAACTGTAAAAGTTGGCTTATTTCAAAAAAAAAAAAAAAAGTTGGCTAATTACTTGTCCCTTATCTAGCTTGGGTCCTTTTAATATCTTGCTTGTGACCCAATTGCAAGACATATAATATCGCATGCATTTATTGATAGACTACATTAAGATGATGCAAATCTATAAATAAATTCCTCAATATTTATACCCCAACTGAAGTCTAAACGTTGTGGCCTGTAGTAGTTAAAGAATATATTAGAAAATTAAATTTTCTATTTGATAATAAAAAGAAAAAGGGAAAAGAAAAGAACTGCATCTAGTAGATTATGTACTCTTCTAAGCCTTGGTTTGGCCCTTACAAACCATTATACAGTAATTTGTAGACAAAGATGACCTTTGCACCTTGCTGTTAGGATTAGGAAAGCTTCACCTGGACAGGGATACTAAGAAGAAGAAAACTGAGAGGGAGGAATAAAAGCAGAAAGTAACTTTCGAGTGCTGAAGTGACCGGTAGAACCTTGTAAATTTGCTATTTGGGCTATAAATAGTTTTACAAAAAAAAAAAAAAAAAAGAAGACCCCAGCTCCCTTCCCATCAATTGGTATATGGATCATAAACTAGGAAGATATTAGGACCTTTTTTGTTTTTCATTGAAAGGGAATCCCCCATATGGTAAATGAATCAATACAAAGGTAATCTACACAAGAAGTTACAGAAGGGGAAATTACATGAAGGAATAAAAACAAAAATTGAGCAGCTTCCCCCCTCAATAGAAACTGGAAACTGGAAACTGGAAACATTAACGATAAAGAACTTACAAAGAAGGAAAAGAAAAAATGAAGTAGCATTTACTATAGGAGTTACAATGTGGTATTCTTTTACCTTTTTCTTCCGCTCTACCATGTTTCTCTGTAACTTTTAGATGTTGCCTTTACCTTCACACTAACTCCATCAGAAGAGGGTCACCTTGTGCCATTATTCTTATGAGTTTTATGAATTCCTGTTCACTTGATACTTTCCATGGGTGAACTGCAGCTACTTGTGCAGAGTACAGAGTCGAATTTGAAGATGGTGGCTGTGTCTCATACACCATTGTACCTAGTATAGGATCAAAATTCTGAGGCGAATCCATTGAGACGAAGAACATGGGAATGGCAACCTTGTTATGAATGTCAAAATCACCAACCAGACTGACAAGATCTACAAAGTCAGCAACAAAGTGGCGAGGAATGTAGAATATTTCAGAACTGCATATTAAGAGACTCTGGTCATTTTTAAAAGCTTCTTTGTAGTTGACTTGAAAATGAACTCGCATTGAACTCACTACATTCTGCACCATCTCCCCTTGTTTAGTAAACCACTCGGATTTTTCATTTGTTGATACAATAGTCCATGATTTCGATACCTAAATCCCAAGGAGCATGTTAAACACACATTTATGCACAGAACACAAAAACCGAACAGATAGAATGATGTTAAGTATCTCAAATACTCCCATCGGCAAAGAACAAGAATTAAGAATAATTTGTTTTACTAGAATGAGTCCATAACTCAACATTTTAAAGTTTTGAGTTGAAGATGGAGTCCCTCCTTATACATAAACCACTTTTCTTTCAAACATGAAAACTACAAAATTTAAGCCCAGCCCTAGATGTGGAAAAATATCTCTTAAGGTTTTGAGTTGAAGATAAAGTCCCTATTACATTTAGGGTGTTCCAATGGGTATAAGTAAGCAAAGGTTCACAGTTCGGTAACTTTCATCGTTGACAGTTCTATTGCATGTACCAAAGTATCATTTGGTATAATCCAACACAATCCATGTCTTGATGACAATTCTATTGCATGTACCGAAGTATCATTTTGTATAATTCAACACAATCCATGTCTTGATTTGAAACATATAATACATTGGAAACAAGCCCCTCACTGGGTTGGTCCATCAACAAACAATAAAGAATAGACAGGAAATGGAAAAAAGAAAAAGTACCTTGTCAGTAATCCATAGCTTTTTCTTGTCCGCTTGAAGTAAATTCCAATAGTTAAGGATAGTATCATCCTGAAGGAATAAAAAGCCTTCTGCACTGGTATATCGATCAAATATCTTCGGCAAATGCCTGCACTCAATATCGTAAAAATACCTGAGCAACGAAGATGTCTACCAGATACCAGCCAAATCTAGCCTCTAAAAGGACTCAAAACTTAAAAGCCAACAAGAAATGCAGAACAATACAACTAACAATTGGAGTTTGAATAAACTAGAGAAAGATGGATACTTTACAGAAGGGTGATAAATTGGAAATTTGTGCACAATAGCTCGTCTTCTGATCTTACATATGCAAATACTTGAAACAAATGCTTGTCTATCATATGATGATACATGTAATGGCATCTTGTCCATCTACAACATAAACCAATGTCATACTTCCTTTAGATGCTATCGCTTTCAATTTGGGCAACTTACTTAGGGTCAACTACGAGCATGCCAGAGAACTTTCAATTCTTTTTATTTTTGTGAAACAAAGAGTGGAAAGATATTTCAATCAATGTGTATGTACAGAGGTAAAGGTACATATTCATACTAATTACTCAACTACTAATTAGGCAAGCAAATCAAGTGGATCCCTATAATTAAGCTATACATAATCTACACCCATTCAGATACAATCTATACTATACAATATGTAATAATCACCCAGCCAAATAAATATAATTGATCCAAACTCCATTTAGAGCCTTTGTGAGGTTATATCCAAGTCGTTCTCTAGTTTTCACATATCTTATAGAGATCAAGTTTTGTTGCACTTTTTTACGAATGAAATGACAATCAATTTTAATATGTTTAGTTTTTTTATGAAACACAGGATCAGCAGCAATATGCAGAAAAATTTGGATATCGCATCATAACTTTATTGGTGCTGAGACTTTTAAGACCAATTTTAATTAAGAGTTGATAGATCCATATTGTCTCACATGTCGACTATATCATAGCTCTATATTCAGATCTGCACTAGACTTGGACATAACATCTTGCTTCTTGTCTTTCTACGAGATCAAATTTTCTCTAACAAAGACAAAGTAACCAATTGTGGATTTCGAATCAATCCTGAAACTTGCCTAATCTACATATGAAAAACATTCGACGTATGTCTATGGTTTTCATATAGTATCCCTTGTCTAGGAGCTCCCTTTAACTAACATAGGATCTATTCTAGAGCAGCCCAATAATGAACGGTTAGAACAGTTGGGAAAGATATGAATTTACTTACAATATTGACATAATATACAATATCCTAACAAATTATTGTAAGGTAGTTTAATTTTTTAACCAATCGTCTATATTTCTCAAAATCTTCAAATAAGTTTTCATCTTTGATGAGCTGTAAATTAGGAAACATTATATTACTAAATGGCTTAACCCCTATGTTAGGAAATACCTATATAGGAAATAACTATATTAGATGATAGGAATATCTATATTAGGAAGAGCATGATCTTTCTCATTAGTTTGAGGGATTCCTATTTATTACTAAGATTATTTCCTTATGTAATCACTTCTATATAAACAGCACAAGG
>JAOQMM010000005.1:19206533-19227944 GCA_027563515.1 Erythroxylum platyclados
ACATTCTTTTTATCTAAAAGAAAACCAAAAGGAGGATTTCTAATATCTAAAAGAAAAGTAAAATCATCCTAGATTTTAAATAATGTGTTGTAAGATACACTACAATCATAAAGTGATGCAAGTGTTATCAAACAAATATTTTCTTTTTGACGTTAATCATTAGCATATCGGTAGACGATGCTTCATATCTTTACTTAATTCAATGATGGTAACCGATTTTACCTTTTCAATAGCCAACTTCCCTGGCGTATCCATCCCGATTGGTCCATCTCTGCATTGGCATCGATACCCTCGACCCTTCCAATTATTGAATTATGTACAATTAGCATCTTGCAGTCACGTCGAAGCCACCACGTTAGCTCCATTGCCTCTTAACATTCAAAGACATAAAGAATGGCGTTTGTTGATTTTGGTTGGTAGTTATTGGAACAGAGAGTTTTGAGAACTTGAACATGTTTGTTACCATTGTTTTCAAGATTGTTCTTTATACTTACAAAGTAGACTGGAAACTCTTTCATGAATAAATCGCCAGTTAAGCTACGATTCGAGCGAATAAGGCAATCAAGCGAGAATCCAAAAGGGTATGGAAGATGGTTTTTGCTATATTGATTTGCATCATGAATATGTATCAGCTGGGACCAATAAGGTGGTTTTTTGGATATGGGTTTATGAATACTTGTCTACATTTTAGGGAATTTAAAAAGATAAAAAAAACTATATAAAACAAAGAAAAAGACACTCCGATTTAGAAGAAAATAATAATCTTTTTATTTTGGATGAGAGATGGAAAATAATTGAAAAATAAGGAACTAACACTTAAAAGGGATTTGACTTATTTAAATAATATAAGTCCTAAAGTGATCTTAATGAAATGCATCTAAATTGGAAATAAGTTATAAAATAAATAAGATTAAATGAATTGGGATTTTTTAATTTAAACTAAATGATGGATTATAAGATGAATATGAATCTACAAATTGGGCTTATCTTAAATGATATGAATTCTAAGATAAATTGAATTATACGAATAATAATAAAGTAAATGATATGAATGTATAACCTAATGAGACTAGATAAATTGAGCTTGGGGGTAAAATATATGATTCAATAAATTCGACTGTATGTATTTGGTACAACAAAATGATAAGATTGAGTGAATTTTAAAATAAATTGAACTATATTTATTTGGCATAATTAAAGGTTATGCTCGAATAAATTTGGGCCTTCGAATGGTTAAGTTTGACTGCTAATATTGATATTTGTCACATGCAAACACCACCGTTAGAAACCCCTTCTCGGTAGTGGTGTAATTTAGTTAGGACCCCATTAATGTCCTGCTTGTATAATAAACCACATGCAACCTTTTGTCCTTCCATTGGCCCTACACACAACCCACAGCTTGGTCGCTAGTGTCATACATGACTTTGAATGGAAATAACTAATCTAGTGACGTTAAGATTGGTGCTAAAATTAGTGCCTCCTTTAATCTGTTAAATGTAAATAAACAACTATCATTAAAATTAGAAGGCACATCTTTGACTAATAAATTTGTAAAAGGCCTAGAAATTAATGAGAAGTCCTTAATAAAGGGTCGATAGAAACCTACATGTCCTAAAAATGCTCGCTCGCCATTGACATTAACTGGTGGTGGAAGATTCTCTGTAACCTCCATCTTGGTTCTATCCACTTCAATTCTTTGGCACGATATCTTGTGTCCCAATACTACGCCTTCATCCACCATGAAGTGACACTTCTCATAGTTTAAAACCAAGCAAGATTCTTTACATCTTTGGAATACTCTGTCCAAATTTGTTAAACATTACTCAAAAGAATCTCCAAAGGTTGAAAAATAATCCATAAAAATTTCCGCTAGGTCCTCTATCATATCTACAGAGATAGACATCATACACCTTTGAAGTGTAGCTAGAGTATTGCATAACCCGAAAGGCATATCTATAAGCAAATGTTCTATAAGGAAATGTGAAGGTGGTCTTTTCCTGATCCTCCGAATCGATAAAAATCTAATTGTAGCATGAATATCCATCCAGGAAACAGTAGAATGCATGACCAACAACACTTTCTATCATTTGATCTACGAATAGAAGAGGAAAGTAATATTTTTTAGTCACTTTGTTGAGCTTGCGATAGTCAATAAATACTCACTAACCTGTGACTGTTCGTGTGGAAATCATCTCCCACTTTCACTCTACATTACAGTCAATCCTCCTTTCTTCGATACATACTATATCAAGCTGACCCATTCACTATCTGATATTAGGTATATGATATCAGCGTCTAAAAGTTTGACTACTTCCTTCTTGACCATTTATGTCATATGAGGGTTTAACCTTCGTTGACATTCCCTGACCCGCTCTAATTCCTTCTTCAAGGTTGATCCTATGCATAACTATGTTTGGGCTTATACCTCATATGTCAGATATCTGCCATCCCATGGCCTTCATCCACTTTTTAATGATTTTCACCACCTTACTCTCTTATTCCCCATCCATTTGGTTGGAAATAATGATAGGTAAAGTTTGTTCCTCACTTAGAAAAGTATATCTGAAGTGTATGTGTAAAGGCTTCAACTCTAAAGTTGGTGGCTTTTCAATGGAGGGTGGTATAGGTGCTTCAGTTCTCACTGGTATGTCTTGATATGTTAGAGCACCCAACTCCTTCGTCCTCCATCTCAGTTTTCTCAAATTTTACTTTTTCAAAGTAGCTCTCCTCTTGTTCTTTGATACATTCATCCATTATATCTATCTTCATGCAAGAGCTACTTTCTTTTGAATTTTTCAAGACTTTGTTCATATTGGATTCCATGTGATCATCACCAATTCGAAGAATTAATTTGCCTTTATTAACATCTATCTATGCTCTCCCAGTGTTCATGAATGGTCGTCTAAGAATTAGTGGATAATTCGTATCCTCTTCAAAATCTAATAGCATGAAATCCACATGAATAATGAATTTATCCACCTTAACTATAAAATCTTCCACCACACCAAACAGTTTCTTAATTGATTGATTTGCTAATTGAATAGGCATTGAAGTTGACTTTATATCGCCTAGCCCCAGTTTTCTAAAGATCGACAAAGGCATAAGGTTGATACTTACGCCTAAGTTGTAGGGACATTTAGCAAATTCTAACTTACTAACTACAAAGGGTATCATAAAGCTCCCTAGGTCCTTTAATTTAGAAGGCATATAGCTGGTGATAATGGAACTACAACTTTTTGTCAATACTACTATTTGGTTATCTTCCAAGTCTACTTGTTTGATAATATGTCTTTCAGGAACTTTGCGTACTTGCGAATATGTTCCAATACCTCCATAAAAGATAAGTTGATTTGCAAAGTCTTCAGCTTCTCTTCGAACTTTGCAAATTGTGCATCCAATTTATTCTTCTATAATCTTTGTGGGAATGGAATCTTAAGTAGGGAAGGAGGGGCAATGTAGGGAGGGTCCTTACTCTTTTTTCCATCCTTTTTCTAATTTTCTTGGTCCTTTACAAGATGGTTTTTAGCTTGTTTATCCGCTAGTTATTCTAGCTTTTTCTCACTCTTAAGTGTGATCACTTTGAGTTGCTCCTTTATATTTGCTTTGGTTAATCTCGAGAGACTTCCCACACTTCTTATAAATAATGCATTTAAGAGCTAGCCCACTTGAACCTCTAGGTTGTGAATAGAAGAGGCTTGGTTCTTCACTACTTGCTCGAACTTCCCTTCCATCCTCTTCTGGGCCTCATCCATACTCATAATCTTGTCCAATTTTAAATCGTTGACATTGGGCTTGTCTTATTGAAATCCAAGTAGACCTTGATTTCTTAATTGAGTGCTTGCATTTTTAGACCAAGAAAAATTTGGGTCATTCTTCCACCCCGGATTATATATGCTTAAATATAGGTTATTCCCTCCTTGACCAAATCTTGTGCCCATATAGTTGAGTTGCTCTACATTGTTGTTTTGCATAAGAAGCAATCAGCTGTAACATGATTATACTGCTCACATAAATCGCATCCATGCTGAACTGCTTTAAGTGGAACAGAAGAGGAGGCTTTCAGGCTATTGAGATGCTTTGTTAAATTATCGATTTTAGACTATAGTGCTTTCATGAAATCCACAACAATCACTCCCTTCTGATCCCAAAAGGTTAACTGCTATCTGCTTCTATCCGATTTCCTAAGATAGCTATCATTCGCCATCTCCTCTAGTAACTCTCTGCTTCCTCAATTGTTTTCTACATTAGGGATTCTCTAGTAGCTGCATCTATGGTGCCTTTCCTGGGTGGATTAACTCCATTGTAAAAAGTTTACAATAGGAATTCCTTTGGCAGGTTGTGGTGAGGACATCTTCTTTGCAAATTTTTGTACCGCTCCGATGCTTTGTATAATGATTTCCCCATGTTTTGTTGGAAATTTGTAATTTCTTTGATAAGTCTTGTCGTCTTCGTCAAAGGAAAGTGCTTGGCTAGGAAAGCATGCACCAATTGCTCTCATATTATTGCATTAGCTGGGATGAGTGAATGGTACCATATCTTGGCTCTATGCCTAAGTGTCAAGGGCTTTTCATATCCTAATAGCATCTTCCGACATACAATTATATCAGAAGGTATCACATATTTACTAAAAAGTTCACTAGATAACTGCTGGGATCTTCATTAGCCAACCTATGGAATTGCAAGTTGGTTTGTAGCATATTTCACAACGCTTATTTGATCCCGAATAAAGTTGCTTGCATCAATGGTCGAGTGATGACTTGTTATGCCGCATTAAACTCTAGTCTCATGAAGTCCATAAGAGTTCTCTTCTGGTCTCTATGATGGAATTCTTCTCCCATCATTCTTTCAATAGCTTCTTAGAGTTCCATTCTTCAGATTTATCTTTCTTGCCTTGTGATATCAAGAGATGGAGTTTTTTCAACTTTGCTTGAACTATGAGTAATTCTTGTGTTCATGCAATCGCAAGCACACAAGAATGCCATTGATATTGAATTTATAGAACTAAAGGATTGGAAATAAGTTAAAATTATTTAACTGAACTACTATAAATTAATTTTGCATCTCTTTCTTTTACTATCTTTTATTTTTGTTATGATTGTTTTGTTATTATTATTCATCACGTTGTCATAACTATTCATGAAATTAAGTAATCCTTTAATCAAAATTTTAAGCATTCATTGGTCCCCATCTTGCGTGACATATGAAGACAGACAATTTGCATAATAGATAAAATACATAGGCTCAAGATTATTTTAAAATGCAATCGGTTGACACTAATTAAAATTTTGATTTTATTTTTGACAAATTACAAAAATTTAAAATATTTAAGTGCATGATATAATTAATCTAAATATAATATTTAAAAAAAATAATAAGGTGGACAAATAAATGTTATCAACCCTACATTCTTGAATATTTATTCTGTCAAAAATTCTTAATCAATCCTTTTGGTAGAACTCAAATGATTAGCTATTGAATAGAATTAAAGCAAATCATTTTCATAACGCATAGCTCCTAGAACCAACATGCGATAGAGCCTTTCTTTTAAAAGGGAACAAAACGTCTTTCTGTCTATGCCTAACACTGTTATAGGAAAAAGGGTGCATGTCCTCCAGATGCAAATTTAAAACAAAGTAAATAGAAGCTTCAGGCCTACACACTCATTAGTAGTTAAAACACGGGACAAAAACATAATCAGGTAGCAGTATCAAAAGTTCACAATTTTAAACTAATTTTCCAAATCTCCTGCTAAATACACAGGCAAACTTCTTCAGTCTGGAACAAAAAGAAAGATAAAACGAGGAGGAGGCCAGGAACTGACTTAAATAATACCAATCTTGTTTGCCACATCCAAGGCATCATAATCTGGTGTCAACCTAACATACGCCTTCTTTGTGCCATCAGGCCTGGAACACAATAATTTAACTCAGAAGAACATTTATAGTTCCACAAGGGAAGTGGGAAAGGTTGAAATAATGTAGTCAGCTTTTGAGAAATGAAATGTCACATGACAAATAGCATCTCAAAGATCAAAGTATATTAGTGTCTATGATATAATTGCCGGGTCCCAAAACAGTGTAAACCTTAAGATCGTAAATGCTTAAAGATAACCTATGGATAGTATCAATGCCAGGCAAATTGCAACTGAGAAGGAAAAATGAACGAACGAAAGAGAGCAGCAAGTATTTCTAGAATTCAACATGAACACAATAAGATATCACAAGAGAGCATAAGTGCAAGGAGACAGTGATAGTTGTTTTACGTTCAATTGATTAACCATCAAAACTATCTCTCCCGGTTCAAAACTTTCAATTGATTAGCCATCAGCATTGATTGCAAATGGACACAAAGATAATTTGGGATGCATGTATCTATGCATTCATATGTAATCCTAGCAGCCTCCTAACAGCCACTTTCCATATTTGAACTCGCAGCATCAAACAGTAATTGAGTCTACTCTTCAATCAAGTCTCACAGGGAAAAGACAAAATATGTATAAGCTCAAAAATGAAGTCAATTGCAAAATTCTCTAACAAAAGTGAAAAAAAAAAGCTCATATATATGTGACAGAGACTACCTGATGAGGGTGTTCACTTTCTTAGCATGAATATCATACATCTTTTTGACTGCATCCTTGATCTTCTTCTTGTCAGCACGAATGTCAACAATGAAAACCAAAGTATTGTTGTCTTCAATCTTCTTCATTGCAGACTCGGTTGTCAGAGGAAACTTCAAAATCTGATAATGGTCAAGTTTGTTCCTTGGTGGAGCACTAATACGAGGATATCTGGGATTCCTTTCCTTCTTCAATGTCCTTGGCCTATGAAATGTAACCTTAGTTCTGATCCTCTTGGCCTTCTTCTTAAATGTTGGACCTGACTTCACTGCTTTTGCAGTTTTCACCGCCTGTGCCTTTGGATCGGCCTTTTTGGTATTATCTGCCACACATGTGTGCATATCGAACAAAAATAGAATCATAGAGATAAACAAAAAAAGAAAGCTTAAACCAATTAGAAATATCAGAATAAAAACTTCAGTTCAGCATAATTCCTTCCACCATATCACCGTATAAGGCACGAAGCACTAAACATAAATAACTATAATGGACACATACCAAACAAGAAAAGAAAAAAGACCGTCTCAGGACACAAATTCTGAAATCCCATGTCACAGCATCTTCTTCAACATTGTTAAAAATTGACAAGCATATCTCATTCAAAGGAAATTTTGATAAAAATGGGCTTATTTCAGAAACAATATGATCAAATTATAAAAGAATGATTATGAAAACAAAGGAAAATCCACACCTTTAGGAGGTGCCATTTCTCACCAAAGAGCTTGAAACCTGAAAATTAAAACAAAAAACTATTATTATTAGCGATGGAGAGTGAGCGATTGATAATGACACAACAGTAATGAATAACAGAAGCTGCGAGAGATAAAGAGCAAAACCAAATATGCGGAAAGTAGGGTTTCAGGGTTCTGTATGCTTAGGGCCGGCTTTTGGTTATGTTGGAGGAAAGGAGCATTTATAGGGTCGACTTGTGTCGGGTCGGGCACTTCTTTTATATTTTATTATTTTGCTTGACGCCAAAATCAAAATGTTGGTTTTATCATTTATCGTTTTCTTACTATAAAATATATATTTAATTATTTTTGTTAATATAATTACATTTTTATTGTCGATAATTATTAACATTAAATAAAATATCAAGATAAATAAATTTTATAAATAAATTAAATGGCTTTATTTTAATCTCTTATATAATATTTATAAATAAATATTAACAAAACTATTATTTTATTAAAAATAACTAATGTAGTTACACTTTTATTATTGGTAATAATTAAATATTAAATAAAGTATAGAAATAGATTAATTTTATAATTTAATTTTAATTTTCATATAATAAATATTAATAAAATTATTGTTTTCATTTAAACAAATAACTAAATAAAGTAAACAATTTGTACGAAATTATTTATATTAATATTTATTTTTAATATATTTTTAATTATAAAAATTAAATATTTGATGTTTTGATAAAATATATTATAAATTTGAAATTAATTATCAAATTTTAAATAAATTAAATAATTAATATTAATCATAATTCTTATTAATAATTAATATTAAATACTTATATTATCATATAAAAACAAAAATAGAAAATCAAATATTTTTATAAAAAATTAAAATTCAACTAAACATTATTTTAACAAATATAGAAACAAAAACAACAAAAACAAAAATTACAATAGAACAAAATAGGTCCTAGAAAAAGGAGCTAATTTTTGTAAAAACTATTTGCCTGTTAGCAATAAGTCATCTCCTCACCTAAATCCTGATGCCTATAATCCTAAACAGTTAATTACAATGCCAGATGTCACATAAATTTCTACACTAATTCTTTTATAGGTTTTTTATTTTTGATTTTGTGTAAGCTGTAAATTGACCTATATACATAACTAACTCTTTTTAATTACATATGTACAATTGTTTACAACTTACAACTTTAGGAAACCTTTTAGTTGTCTAGCTCACTTGACTATATCTTATAAACCCTTTATAGATATACTTCCTAACAGTATGGCAATCAGATGCTTTATGCATTTACCAAACACTGATTTATTCAAAATGTGTATATTTGCCTTGTCACAGTATAGTGGCGCTTGAACATAAAAATCACTCAATAGATAAGACAACCATAGTAATTCAGTCAACTAAGTGTCTATATCCCTATGTTTTTTCTTTCCAAAAAAACATGAAATTGTAGACTACACAACCAAGAAACTCACAAAAGCCTAACAATAATTTTTCAAAAATCTTACAAGTAGTATAGCCTTCATCACAATATGTTACCTAATTGCAAATCATTTTCAATCTAGAAAATAAGCCTTTTAAAGGATATTTACTCGTGCATTTCATCACTAATCTGAAGGATGAGGTTATTTTTATGGACATCTATCAAAGCTGTTCCAGTGTTTAAAAGGGTCTACCAAGAATTAGTAGATAATTTTGATCCTCTTCAAATTTTAGCATAAGGAAATCTATAGGAATAATAAACTTGTTTATTTTTAAAGGCACATCCTCCACCACTCCAAACAGTTTCTTTATCGAATGATCCTCCAACTGAATAAGCATAGAAGTTGGCTGCACATCTCATAGCCCCAATTTCCTAAAAATTGACAGATGCATAAGATTAATACTTGCAATATAATTGATAGCTTAATATATGCACATGTTTGTATAATACCTAATATTGCATATACAATAGGAATGTTGGGAAGATAATAGAGCAACTCAATGACAAAGCATTTAAAAATTGTAAGGAAAGCTATTAGGTGGCTATAAGGAGTTAAGAACTAAAGGTTCACATATAAGCATTCTCAAAACTTAGAGGTGATAGGCTATTCAAATTCAAAATTTGCAAGATGCAAAGGTAGTAAAAATTCCACATCTAAATACTTTTTTTTTTCTTGTTGTAGGTTCAATTTTATAGAGAAGCATTAAGTAGACTATAATTGCCCCATCCACCATGGAAGTAGAGTTTATAGCTTTCCATAAAGCTATAGTACAGGCATTATAGTTAAGGAATTTTATCACAGATTAAGGGTTATGGACAGTATTATATAACCATTAAAAATTTACTATGATATTTTAGATGCAATATCTTCATGAAGAATAATATAAGTGAAATTTGAAATAAGCATATTGATATAAAGTATTAAATATTCAGAGATCATGTTAAGGAAAAGAAAATCACATCGAGCATATTAGTTCTAATATTATGATAGTTGATCTGAGGATGCTTTGTTGGATGTGCAACCATACTAAAAGGGGATAAGGTCAGGAATGTAATGGTAAGGGAAAAAAATAAAGGTAGCTAATATTATGAACAAATTAAGAGAGATAAGGCTTAGGTAGTTTAGACATATTAAAAGTAGACACCTAGACGCTCCAGTGAGAAGATGCAAGAGGATCGTACTTAAAGATTGTAAGAGAAAATTAGAGAGACCTAAGAAGAATTAGAGGGAGGTGATCGAGAATGATTTGTTAATGTTGGAACTTATCAAGGATATGACCCACAATAGAAAGCTTTGACGTGCTAGGATTCAAGTAAAGGATCCCTTATAAAGAGATCTCGGTAGCTCTCGTATATCTTTTACCTATTACCTATTGTAGTTAACCTAAATGTTAATTATTTATTACTCGCATTAGTATTATTATTATTAGTATTATTATTAGAATATTTAGTATTCTCTTTAGTGGTATTATTATCATTTTGTCTATGATTATTAGTGTCACCATGATTTTTACTTTTAATAATATTTTTATTTTATTTTATCTCTTTTATTTCTTTTAGTATTATATATCATTTATATTTGTTTTTATCTATTTATTCATTTTTCCCCAATATTTTTATTTTATTTCATTTTTCATTTTTTTCTTTTCTAATTTTATGGTTGTTTATTTATTTATATTTTATTTATATTCTTTGTTATTATTTGTATTTGTATTTGTATTTGTATTTTTTATTCATACATATGGGTTATTTGAAAACAACCTCTCTACTAGTTAGGGTTAAGATTGCGTACTACAGGACCTCCCCAGACTCTGCGTACTAACGAGATTTATACTTGGTGTTGTTGTTGTTGTTATTATTGTGATAGTTGATCATATAACTAAAGGTTTGACAACATATTCATATAAGGAACGTGTACATTATTTGTAATTTTCCTTTTAGTTTCAAATCTAGATTTCTCACTTTGTTAAATTAAAAATGATTAATTTTGCACATATAAAATTTAATTTTTTCATCTTATTTGGATGAACCTGAAAGGAATAAAATTTGTGTTTTTATTCAAAAAGTCAAAGTGTTCAATTTGTATTTTCTTTGATATAGTAATACATTGAAGGAAGTATTCACGTTCATATTAATGGAAGTTTGAATTGAGAACTTTTGAATACTCAATTTTTTTTCATTGATTATCTGATAAAGGACTTGTGGGCTTAGTAGAAGAATATTAAATTAAGTAAAAAAAATTTCCCTTTACATGTGGCGCATATATACACTTTTAATAAAGTGATTAACGAGTTATTTATGTTTCTTCTAATTCATCAGCATCGTTTAGCTTCATCAAGTTTATGAAATCTAGTAACTCCTTTTCCATCTTTATTTTTATGCATATTCTTGCATAACTTAGTATTTTTAGTGAGGTGGTATGTTCATCTAAGCAAATAGGTGTACCAAGTGAGCTTGCTATATAATTCAAACCTAATGTAGATTAGTACTCTAATGGTAAAATTTGAAAATTAGCCTATATAGGAATTTTCTTGATCATATATTTTAAAAATATTTTGTCAAGTTTTTATTTTTGTAGGGAGATTGGTTTTTCTTACATATGCAAAGGGTCTGCCTCTAATAATTTCATCAAGTTTGCCTATCTATTGACCTTGAAGATAAACATATCTTTTTCATTCATGCAAGTGTTTTTCAATCCCATCTTGCTCTAATTAGTAAGATCCCATGTTTGCATAAAGGGAAAGTGGTTCTCTTATCTACAAAATATCCAACCAAAGAGGAATGCCATTTAGATGTCTAAATCTATAAAATCTCAAAAGGGGGAGCTACTTGCCCACACTTAGCTTTTGACCGTCCTCGGGCAAAACATCAAAATCAAAGTCACAGACCCAAAACATTTACTCATTTTCTATATTTCCCAACAATATATAGTCATAAGTAAAGAGAAACAACTTTTAAAACTATAGCAAGAACTTAACATTCAACGCTTCTACTCATGACTAATCAACATTCATCACCTTTAGAAATTGAACAATCTAGAGGTAGACATAGACAAAATGTGTTTAAATAAGATAGATTCACGGGTACACTCAAATACCATTCATAATCATGACATTCTACAACTTTGTAAATCATTTCATTTCTCCACCACTAAGAGTCACATGCATAATCATGAATCAAAAGACTTTTCTAAGGTTGTAAAATGGGTAAGGGTAAGGTGAGATTTATTTGGGTAATGTAGCATAAAAGTCATTAAGCTAGTGAAGCAAAAGTAACACTAAATGAAACATCAAGCGCACATGCTAACATTCATTCAAAACTAGGTACCTTTAGCTATGATGAATGCAATAATTATATTTCACAACTTAAATTCAAGCTCTTACACTATGAGCCAATGAAGCATAACCAATTATAAGGAATCACTCATAAAAATCGATGATATCAGTACATTGAAACTATAAGGAGTGATCCTTCAAAACCAAATCTACCTCATGTACATTATAAGAAAATCATCCATTCAATAAAACTTTAGGAGGAGAAACCAATCATGCACAACTTTTCAAAACAAATATATTTCTTGGATATTTTTATTCAAACATTTTTTCTTCCTTTTCTTTTTCTTTTTCTTTTTTTCTCTTTTTCTTTACAGTTAAAAATTGAAAGAAGCTACTTGAACATGGGAATTTCATTGATAAGACATAAAATAACATCCCAACAATCATAAACATCCCACACATATGCACACCCCCACATTTATACTTTTATACATCCACAATCATCAACAATCAACAAATGCTCCATTAGCTTTATGGCTTAGGTAGGACATTTGTTAAGTTTAAAAGTATGTAATGTGGTTAGTACACAAAGAAAAGCTAATAAAGCTTAAGAGGGCTTATCAAAAGGAAAATCATATAAATAGGTGGGCTATTTGGTCAATGTAGCTTATGAGACAAAGAATGCCTATATCATTTCCATGTCCATGCATGTGATAAAAATGTGGTCTTGAATAAAAAATCAAAACAAAGTCAGGATGCACATGTCATGAAGGTCACACATAAACAAAAGACAATGAGACTGATATGAATGTGTCATTCTAATAAGGCTTAAAATCTCACTAGCTTTTGTCTACCACTAGTCACTTCTCTTCTAAAGATAATACATATTGACCAATTATAAGAGTAAAAGTACATGCTAAAGTTGCCATGGATTCTTCTAGTCAATTTACACTCTAATCATGACTATATAATCCTAGAAACAATAGAAAAAGAGAAATTGTTTGTTTGTTTGTTTTATTCTCTCTCTCATTTTGTTGAAAGCTTAAAAACAAGTAAGAACAAACAAACTTAAAAATACACATGCATATAAGAAAGAAATGCGAAAATGGAAAGGAAAAGAAATTAACTTCCCTTGGGTTGCCTCCCAAGTAGCAACTTTGTTTATTGCCGCTAGCTTAACTCCTTATATTTCTCATCACGTGACAAAATTGTAATCTTCAGGTGTCACATGCGCTTCCTCCACATGAGGTTGTTCCGGATAAGGTCTAGGTTGATGATCATCCACCTCCAGTGTCTTTCCTATCTTTAAACTTCCAATCTCTACTGAGTGCATACACTCTGAAAATATCTCAAATGTCTCTTCACCTTTTTCTTCTTCGTTTAATTTCTCCAATCTGCTATGTAAAGGTGAAGGGTTAGTCTTAAAAATAATTATGGACTCAGTACTCACCTTCGAGTTGAATGATGTATCATTTCCTACTTCGAGCTCTTTCTCCACTTCTTCGACACAAACGATTCCTTGAGTACTATTCTCAAGATTCTTAAGCTCCTCTTCACTTTGTAAAGCCTCTACATTAATGTCCCTTGGGTACACCTCAGGTTGAGATAGTTGTGCTCTTTGTTTTGTGATGCTAGGCGGTTGATAGCTTTTACCAGTTGACCCCCTAGCTTGCTAAGTTCTGGAGTCTAAACATTGTATCTTGATGGAATTGTATCATATTCTCTTAGAACTACTATAATTGCAAAGTATTAGCAACAACAACATTAATTGATTCTTCTAGAAAACTACTTGAGTTTTGCTGTCGCTTTAAATCTTGGAAGCTGGACCAAAATTATCTTTCCTCCTGCTGAAATTGTAAAGTGTTAGTAGCGATAACATTAACTAGTTCTTTTAGAGATGGACCTAAGTTGTAATAAGAAGCTTTTGTTCTATACAGGAATTGCTGTGCGTCCTGCAAATTATCATGGAAGTAATTCTATTGGTTATCTCATCCATAACTAAAGTTAGTATGATCATTCCAAACATGGTTATATGATTAAGAATATGAGTTATAGAAAACATTACTTCCGTCTATGAACAATTTTTTTTAACACACAAATACTAAACAAAAAATTGAAAAGATAATAAAATAACTAAACAAATTAATTATGAACAAATATATACAAAACATAAATTAAAATAAAAAACTAAAACTAAAATACTGCACTCCTTAGCAACGACGTCAAAAATTAATGTAGTGCATCGTTACACTAGTCAAAATAACTAGATCTACAACTATAACAGTGATGAGTCCAGGTCGATCCTACAGAGAGTGTGTGTAAAGCTTTTGTTATGAAAAGAATTGGTGTTTAGGTTTAAGGGGGGGCTTGTTTTGGTTTTCAAATAAGAAAAGAAAACTAAACTACTAAAGACAAATTAAAGAAAGCATTCAAAACTGATGAAAGTGATGAATTCGTTAAGGACCCAGTCATCGGTTCTATCTCCGCCTACACTCATTTAAACAAACTTCATTGAATTGTTGTTCTCTTACCTCTTCTAGCAACTATTAATCATAGGTTAACAATAGGCTCTGTTAACTCCGTTTTTTCCCTTAGATCGTGTTTAATTAAGAAGAGCTCCTTAATTAAACCTAGCTATTGAACAACTTAGAACAATCTCTCTACAATTAATTGGAAATATGAATTAGGAAAACAAATTAATCAAGGCAACAACCACATAAGCTCAGGTCATTTAACTTAGGTTATGTTATCCGTAATGATTTGAAACTATTAGTTGCCACAAATGAATTTCAACATAGCAATTACATATTATATTGATGATTCTAGCAATGGGTTCTTACATAAAAACAATCAAAGAGAATTCAATCATTTTTACACAACACCCAAACATTAAACATAGGATAACATAATCAAACCCTAAGAGAAAGAACAACAAACAATGAGAGAAATGCTGAACCAGTCTCCAAAGGAATGGAGCTTATCCCCTTTTCTTCTTCAAAACCGAGAGCTCACACCCTTAAAACGAAAATCTCGAACAAAAACATAATGTTTTTGCAGACAGAACAATATTTTTATACCAAAAAGCAGGATTTTTGGGTGAGCTATCAACATGTCATGGGTGTGACTTGGTGTGTCACGCCCATGACATGATACATTTGTCATGGCTGTGAGATTTTCTCAAGCCATGACATATGCTATTCTTCATTTTTTTTGGCATTTTCTTGTCTCCTCTTGCTCTAATCCTTCTTGTACTTGCTCTATGAAGACAAGTAAGTATGAATCTCAAGAAGACGACTCAAATATTGTGTTTTTGACTCACTTTAGCTCTTTCGCTTCCCAATTGTAGCTAAAGTCAAATATGAACTAAAGTGAGTGTCTTAACCATTTTAAAGCATTAATCACTAAGTGTTAAGGGTTAAATGTATTAACAATTAAGCACATATCAACTACCTCTTGTCTTACTACTATTTAGCGTAGGAGAAAAAAAACTTTTTGAAAGGTGAGTTATCGCCCACCATTTGACATGATGTGAGCATAACACCATGGGGAGGAGAGGAAAAGGAGATTCTAGGTGTTGGAACAAATGAGACTCTAGAGGGACCTAATGCACTAAAAAGGGTTGCCCAGAAAGAACCAAACTAGCTTGATTTGGTACCTAAGTGAGGAATGGAGGAGAGGCAGTTTGATGAGTTGCCATAGGTTGGATGAGGACCAAAGGAAAGCGATTTGCCTGAGGGTAAGGCAATAGTTGGTAAAAGAAGTAAAGAAGAGAGAGTTAAGTGAATTGATATTGAGCAAAATCATCATGACTAGAAGAAGTGGCCTTGAAAGCCAGAGAGGAGAAAGAAGGAGCTCCAAAAGAACTTGCTTGCGTTTGGTGGTCCATTCCTACAAAAGGAATGAACCTAACAAAGGTTCATGCAAGAAAGGACTTGCTTAAATTAATTAATCAAATAAAATGATTTAAAAAAATCTGAAGAAAAGAAAGAAAAAGCTAAAGAGAGTTTACTATCTATTTTCAAATATTAAAAAAAATGATATTTGTATAACATTACATATTTGTCATATACTTAATAAGGTTTTCTATTGTTTATATTTCAATCAACTTAAGTTGTATAACATTACATATTTGTCATATATTTCATAAGGAAATTTGATATACATAATCAAAATAAATGATATAAGATTAATAGCACATTATACAGTTATACTAATAATTTACTTGAAATCTTATATCCATTAAAAATAGAATATATTTATAAAATAAAATCATAAATTTATCCTGCAAGGTGCATGCCAGAAGTGACTACAGCAATAAGTCAGATTCAGAGCATTGTCGGATACCATTCACCGTCAACAAAAGAAAGGGTGGATGTACAACAAAGCTTTCGCGTTGCGAAGCTCAATACTCCGAGATAAGGATTCCATTAAAGCTTTTAGTCTCGCAAACGAATGTTACATTCCTGCAGCATCTGAGAGGAAGAGCTCAGATGAATTTACATATTCAAATGATCTTCAGCTATCTTCTTAAGAGCGTTGTTCCCTGTCTACCGATCAATGCCTTCAATTCTGTCTTCAACTTCAGAGTACAACTGCCTCAACTTCTCAATGTTCTCCGGCGAAGTTTCCCAGTATCCACGACCATTGGCTTCTAAGAATGTTTGCACCAACTTCCTAAATGAATTTGGGTTCTTATTCATCAGTCTGTTCAGCATCTCCTCATCCTGAATGAAAGTTGAATTAGCCTCTTCATAGACCCAATTGTCAACTTGTCCTGAAGTTGCACTCCATCCAACTGTATTCGTTAGTCGCTTCTCAATTTCACGGACACCCTCATAGCCAGTAGAAAGCATTCCTTCATACCATTTAGGGTTCAAAAGCTTGGTTCGAGCATCTAGCCTCACAGTCTCAGCTAGTGTACGTACCTGGTGCATCACACATTTTATAGTTGTTCAGTGAAAAAAGCAAAGCTGCTGAGAAAATATGCATTTTCAGCAACCGAAACAAAGTTTCTTGACTGTGAGTAATTAAGCAACCATCAAAGGACTGAAATTGTCCAGTCACCAACCTGAGCATTGGCTGTTGTTGTGTCTGCAATGTATGCATTAGGCTTCTTGTTGTCCTTTCTTAAGTTCTGGACCAGGTTTGTTGGGTCAGAGTCGAAGTAATGGCTGACATCAGTAAGTGATATTTCCGAGGAATCAAGGTTTTGGAAAGTCGCATCTGCGGTGCTTAAAGCCATCTCAAAAACCTTCTTCTTCTCCATCATGCCTGCACCTGGGGCATCACTATCGAAAGCAAATGACTTCCTGCTCAAATACATGTCCTGAAGTTGCTTCTCATCATTCCATGATGAATTCTCCACCGCAAGGTTGATGTTCGAGGAGTAAGATCCCGAAGCATTAGAGAACACCCGTGTCGCAGCTTCCCGAACACCAATGCCAAGGGCCTCAGCTTGTTCCAAAGCATGCTTCCTAACATAGTTTTGCTCTACTGGCTCATCTAGCTCAGCCACCATCTTGACTGCACGATCGAGGAGGTTCATCTACGGAAAAGGTTCATCAAACATAGATAATCAGTAAAAGGAACAAATGAAGGTTCATCTATGGATTTAGTAAAAATTGGTAACAGAAAATCGCTGACAAGGACAGAAAAACAATCGCATTACAGGATTAAGGGAACATAATAAGTGAAATGCAGCAGTCACGAATATATGAATATATCCCGATACGTGATACCTGATTGATAAAGAGATCTCTGAAAACTCCTGAGCAATTAACAACAACATCAATCCTAGGCCTTCCAAGCTCCTCAAGGCTGACAGGTTCCACCCGGTTAACCCTACCAAAGGTATCAGCGACTGGCATCACTCCTATCATCCACAAGACCTGAGCCAGGGACTCACCATATGTCTTGATATTATCCGTTCCCCATAGTACAAGTGCAATTGTCTCTGTATAATTTCCACCATTATCTGCCTTTTGTCTCTCAATCAATCTATCAACGACAATTTTTGCACTCTGCATTGCCGCTGCCGTAGGGATTGCTTGTGGGTCCAATGCATGAATGTTCTTGCCTGTTGGCAACACCTTAGGATTTCTGATTGGGTCACCACCTGGCCCTGGCTCTACATATTTTCCCTCCAATGCTTGTTTCAGACTCCCCAACTCATTATCAGCAACTACCAGTTTCAAACACTCCCCTAGGAACCGAAACAATGTTCTAAGCTTATCCCTATCGGCCCTGTAAAACTTTGTATTTGACAAGTACTGAACCCATGGTTCATTGATACCAAAACCAAGAATCACAGTAAGCTTATCAGTCACATCCACAACTTGACCCTTCTTATTTGTTGTTTGTTGGACAAATGCAGAGATGGCACCACGTGATGCTTCAGTTATTTGGCGAAGCAGCTCAACATCCTTCAAGATGCCCTTGTCACTGCCTCTATAAACTTCTTCTATATCTCTTCCAACAGTTTCAGCTAATATGGCTGGAAGAGAGGAAATCCCATCCTCTGGACGATCCAAAGCTGCAATGTTAACTAAAGTTGCAACTGCTTCCATGGCAGATGGGGGCTCACCAATGACATGAAGTCCACAAGGCAAAAGTCGGGACTCAATCTCCATAATCTTGGAGTATACCTTACCAACCACAAGATCTCGATCTTTTGCAGATATCTGCTCTCCCTCATCAGGAAGTTTGATATCCTTGTCAAGATTGCACCTCTTAGCTGTACTAATAATGGAGCTCACTATCTGTTGCCCACGGCCTGTGTCTTTAAGTGACTGGTACGAGGATATGAGCTCACTCAACTCCTTGAGACCCTTGTAAAGCCCAGCATTTTCAGCTGGTGGAGTCAGATAGCTTATGGTATTTGCATAACTCCTACGCTTGGCAATGGTTGCTTCAGAAGGGTTATTAGCAGCATAATAGTAAACATTGGGAATGTTTCCAATCAGACTGTCAGGATAACAAACATCACTCATCCCCACCTGCTTTCCTGGCATGAATTCAAGAGAACCATGAGTTCCAAAATGAAGAACTGCATCAGCTCCAAATATCTTCTCCACATATGAGTAATAAGCTGCAAACCCATGATGGGGACTAGCTGATTTGGAGAATAATAAACGCATTGGATCACCCTCATAGCCAAAAGTCGGCTGGACACCAATGAATACATTACCATACTCTTTCCCATACACTAATAGACTTTCGCCATCAGAGTTCAAACTGCCTGGAGGTTTTCCCCAGTTTTCCTCCAATGCTGTGGCATAGGGAGTAAGTCTTTGGTACTCCCTAACACCCATTTTGTAAGCAATGTTAAGATTCGGACTGCTAAATTGGGCTTCTTTATCATGAATGATCTCTTCGATTAAGGCCTCTGAAGTCTCTGGAAGGCCCTCCACATTATATCCATCTTTTTTCAGCTCTTTTAGAACTGAGTAAATGGAGGAGAAGACATTGAGATATGCTGCTGTACCAACATTTCCTTTATCAGGAGGAAAACTGAAGACTGTGATTGCCAACTTCTTCTCTGCCTGTGTAACAAGGGCTTGTCATGAGATAGTCAAAAACTGTAAACTTCTTAGGTACTCTTCATTAGGATATAATGAAATGAGAAAGAAAAAAAATCAAAATAAACTCTCCAAATGGAACTTGATCAGAAGAATATATGTCTATGTTTATCAGAATCATTCTCTAAAGTCAAATAAAATTTCCCTCATCTTTGATTTCAACTAAATCAGCATTGCAGTTTCCTATTGTGATTCAAGTGTAACAGTATAAGGCGATGATAAATTAACAAGCTTTCAAAGCTGCCAGTAACACAATTAATATATGTAAAGGTCATCATAGACAGAATCCTATAAAAAATCCATGAAAACATTTAATACATGAAGACCAAAAAATATTAAAAATTTAAATAGCATAAAGACAAATACCTTTGATTTCCTTTTCAGTTCAGCCCATCTGATTGCCCGAGTGCAAAGCTGCTCCACCCTCTTGTGAAGAGCATGTGATTTTCCTGCAATTAGATCAAATCTTTGAGAATGAAACACCGTGAGGCACTAATGCAAAGTATTTACTAGACATACATAAACAAAGCCCCTAGCAGAATAGGAGAAGACAGAAATAAAAGCCATTTCTTGATCTACCATATAGTATTTTCTTTTCATCAGTTTTCAAAAGCAAAACAGCTCTAAATATCCTCCTCTAAATAATTCCAGAAAAATTGTAAAGTAGGAAAAGGAAAACTCAATATCAATAACATGCGAAATCATACAAAAAATGGCAATAAAAAGAATAGATAACTCCAAGACACAGTAAAGATGGAAATTGGTCTTGCCTGTTCTTGGATCCCGGCCAGCAAAAACGATAGGTTCCATGCCACCATCCAACTCCGGGAGAGCGACCTGCAAAGCCACCTGAATTGGGTGCAACCCCAAAGTACTATTAAGCCACTCTTCTGTTGTCTGAAACACTAAAGGTAATGCAACAATATAAGTCACATCAAGCTTTCTCAATGCCTCAACAGCTCTAGGATGGTCTTGTCTAGCTGGACCTCCAACAAGAGCAAATCCAGTCAATGATACAACCGAATTCACCATAGGCTTTTTGGTAATCGGATTAATCAAGAACTTCTCAACTGGTCCTGAAAAATCGAGACCGCCAGCAAAGATAGGGACCACCTTTGCACCCCTTGCTTCTAATTCCATAATCACAGCAACATAGTGACTCTCATCACCAGTCACTATATGACTCCTTTGCAAAATTAAGCCTATTATAGGAGCATTTGGTCCTTTGAGTTTCTCATTAGCATCCCTTCTTGTTTCATACCAGTTCAAGTACTCCTTCACATCATCATACATGCAAGGAGCCAAAGGGTGCCAAATACCACTATCCAAGTACAAAACTGGATCAGAGTAGTCAATCTTTTGCCCTCTCAAGGCAGGCACATAAGACCCAGATATCATTTTCAAGAAATTCTGTAAGTTGTCAGGCGATCCACCCAGCCAAAACTGCAAACTGAGGATATAAAGCCTAGCATCTTGAGCCTTATCACTAGGCAAATACTTTAGAACCTTTGGCAGTGTCCTCACTAGCTTTAACATACTTTCAGCAAAACCTGCACCTTGCTTTTTTCTCTTAAACAACTGAAAGAATGGACTCTTGGATTGACCAAGTTGAGACATGCTAAAAGAACCCAATTTATTCAGTCTCATTACCTCGGGCATTGAAGGGAAAACCAACCCTTAATATGCTTCCAAACCCTTGTCTACTCGAAGCTCATAAATGGAGTTACATCCCTGCACAATCTGCTCATCACT
>JAOQMM010000005.1:19279267-19293750 GCA_027563515.1 Erythroxylum platyclados
AGTGAAGGAACATACTCATGGGCTTTGACACCACACTTCAACCCAAAACCTTAAGGCATTAGGTTTATGGGTCATTTTCACTTATATGTCCTTCACTAATTCCATCTCTTTCCAATATGGGATTCCCACACACTTGAATTCCCAACAAAAGATAGCTCAATACTCCCGAAAATACAACTAACACTAGACAGCCATCAAACCAGCAATAGCAAAACAATGTGCAATAGTGGAGCAAAAACAAAGCAACTAGTGGTAGATAAAATGACACAGCAACAGTCCACACCAGCGATAAGATGCAAACAGCAGAGGCAGGTGTGAAACGCACAACAACACACCAACGCAAGGTCAAAACGATGTAGCAGAAGGAAGGCCAAAATAAATGAAATGTGCAGCATGCCAGCAACTAGAGGATGAAATAAAATGGCACCGCAGTAGTAGACACAGGGAAGAAACACATAGTTGGATAGAAACATACAATGCAGTAAAGTCCCAATAGAAACCCAAAAACACGTGAACACCACCAACGAACAGCCAGCTGAATCACTCAATCATTGATAGAAAGATCACAACTGCACCTCAACACCATAAACAACGACAGACCAAAGAACAAACATGGCAAAAGATCTATTCAACCCAAAAGAAGAGTCACAACTGAAGACACATCAACAACACACAACACTAAAGCACCTCAACGACACTCACACCTAAAGGGAATCACTGCAGAATATTTTTCAACTGAATGGTCACGTCATACTCTAAGAAGTCTTCATAAGATGAAGTTCTTCACCCATTAAACAAATGTAACATGATTCACCAAGGAGTCTTCACTAAATAGAGTTCTTCCTACATCTAATTAGACACCAATCTTATCCAAGGAATATTTTATCCCATCTAGATTAGAGTTTGAATCAAATCAACATTATCTTGAAAGTCCCATTATCAATAATGTCAAAATTAATAATAAGATATATAACATATATCTTATCAAACTTGAATAAAGGAGTACAAGCTTATATGATAGTAATGTTGGTCTAATGTGGATAGTGATATACTC
Organism: Erythroxylum platyclados; assembly: GCA_027563515.1. Taxonomy (NCBI): domain Eukaryota; kingdom Viridiplantae; phylum Streptophyta; class Magnoliopsida; order Malpighiales; family Erythroxylaceae; genus Erythroxylum; species Erythroxylum platyclados. Next base: position 19,280,322 of record JAOQMM010000005.1, read on the forward strand.
ACCACATTATAGAATTTTCTGGTTGACCTCTGCTACATCAAGTTGATTGTTTAATTGTTTCCGAGGGTAAATTACATTAAGCTTTAACATGAAATTCTTTTATTTCTTAAATACTATGTATTTATATTTATCTTTAGATGTTTGGCAATTCCTTAATAAGGGAAGGTTTCCATTTCTATATTTTTATTGGTAATTAAACTTTAAGTGAATTAAATTGACTAATGGTATAAAAGTTGAATTATAAAATAAGATACTAAAAAAGGCTTCTTGTTAGATATTCAAGTATATAAATTTTTAGAATTGAATGCAAAAACAATAGCTTTTCTACATTGACTTATGAAAGTTTTATATAATTGAACCTAATCTTTTGTAATAAAAATAAAATATTAAAATGTAATTTTCAATTTTAAATTCATCATAAATGAATTGACAAACTTTTAGACAAATTTTATAGTTAGAAGCATATAAAGCTTTACAAAAATTTTAGACAAATTTTAGAGTTAGAAGCATATTAAGCTTTACAAAAATGATATGTAAGGAGAAGTATTAACTAAGTCCCAAAAATTGTCATTTTTCTCATAAATTAGTACTGAACTAAACTTCACATGTTTAGAAATTAATATTAAATTTTATTTAAAAAAATAAATGAACATGCGTTTAAGTATAATAGATAATGGTAATATTATATTTGTGAATTAAGTTGGAGGTGTAAATTTACTTAAAAATAAAATTTAGAAAACCCACGAATAAGATTAAAATTTTACAAGAAAAGTTAAATAAGATTTTATGAAATTAACCATTCGTTATGAAGAATTAGGAATCAAGTTTATAAATTGTTTTGAACGACATAAAGAATGAATTCTTTGATAATTTTTGAAGTACAAGGAAAAACAAGAGATAAAATACTTATAACTCTAGTAAGACTTTAACTTTTCAGTACTATACTTTTGAATATAAATGTAATGACTCTATGAACTAGTTGAAATTAGATTTTTAATGTTTTTAGAGCTTTTCCTAATCAAATTAGTATTTAACTTCATTTTTTCAAACAAACCCCAATGCACAAAGCTCTCCACTTTGTGAGGGTCGGGGAAGGCTCATCAATTGTATGTAGCCTTTATTTTGCATTTTGTAAAGAGGCTGTTTTTGTGACTTACAATAAACAAAGACTAGAATACTAAATAATAAATGATTTGCAAAATTAACCCTAATATTATGAGGTTATGCATGTTAATCTTTTCCAACTTGGATTATGTTAACTAGTGCTTGGCCTTCCTTTAAGTCTAATAAGCTTCCCAAAATACTTTTTGGACGTTTTGTTTAAAATATGATCTTCATTTATATCTTGAATAAGCCCATTGAAAGTCATTTTAAGCATTTTGCTTCTAACTTTTGTAATTGATCTACTAGGAATATGTAATGAATCCTTTATTTGACTAGCCACACAAGCATCATTTTCCCTTATTCTCAAAGGGATTCAAGCTTAAATAGTCACCTACATTAAAAAGAGAAAAATCTGAAACATTAAAAATAATACTACCATTATACTCACTAGGAAGATCTAACTTATAAGTATTATTATTGATCCTCTTATTGACTTGAAATGGATGATCCCTTTTAATTGAAACTTAGATCATCTATACAATATCCACCATCTCAAGATTAGTAAGAATGAGCTCAATTCTCTTTATGGCTTAGCTACACATTTGATACCTTTTAATTCCAAAGCATGCATTACGTAATTAAAATCTCCTAATATGAGCTATGGTTCTTTTATGCTGCACTTCAATCTCAACAGTTCATTCCATAACATAGATCTTTGAAATGCAAAATTAGATGCATATTGTTGAGCGAGTTTACTTCCATAAAACCCTCAATAATTTGCAAGCATACAGAATCGTAACTAGTAGTATTGAGGTGTCGATCCCTCGAGGAATTAGTAAAACTAATTGAATCCTAATGTTAACTAAGGTTATAAAAAATGTGATAAAAATGAAAATAAAAACTAAAACAACAATTTAAACAACTGAATATGATTTGATTAAAAATGAAATTCCTAAATTAATACACATAGATCAAAATAGAGCAAAACCACTTAACAATCGAGAAATCACACAAGGCAAGATCAAACAATTATGGGAAGAGGGGATTCATTTTATCGTCGATTGCTACCTTAATTACTTTTGATTTAATTGGCATTGGTCCTAGAATTTCGAAAGGTTGATTATTTTCTTTCGAGAACTAATCATTAAATCCTAAATCATAAACCCTAATTGAATCAAAATTTTTAATTTTTGTAATTTCTTAGTTCTTAAGCAATCTAATAGACAATCATGTCCTCACTCAAGATCTCTCTTCGTATAATAAAAACCTCAACAAGGTCTGCTTAGAAAAAAATTATGGTGGTTATGCATATCAAAAAAGGAGCTTTGGTCAAATGGATCCACAATATGTATATAAAGGGGAAAAGCATATAGAGTTTAAAAACAAATCTAATATATCATGGACTTTGAGGCAAATTCTGGGAACTATGAAATGGATGCTTAACTTGGTTATGCATAGAATTGGGAATGGTGAATCAACATTGTTTTGGTTTGACAAATGGCATAATAGAGGTCCTCTGTGTAGAATTAAGGAAATCCAACATTTAAAACTAGTCATCACATTTAGTACAAAGATGAGCGTGCTCATCAGTAATAACCAATGGATATGGCCTTATCACTACAGTAGAGGAGTGGAAATAATCATGGATAACCTACCCCCTTGTCAAGCTTCTAACCAGTATCAGATTTATTGGAATGTTAATGGTGAAAAGGAATTCACCTCCAAAGCATGCAGAACCCTTCTACAGTAGGGAGTAATCAATAATGTATAGTGGAGGAATTCAGTTTAGGGTAATGAAGTCATCCCCTCATATGCATTCATCCTATGGCTTGGGATAGCAGGAAGACTTTCAACAAGGACAAAATAAAGTTCTCCATTCCCTCTAAACATTGTGAATAATGCCATAACCACCTTGAAACCATGGACCACATTATGTTCAATTGCAGATATACTCATATTAATTGGAGGAGGCTAGAGGAAATCCTCAGCTTAAGGAAGGCAGTCTATATATAGAATGAGTTGATTGACTGGGCATTATCAGTCAAGATGGCAAGTAAAGCAGACTACAAGGCATTAAAAATTAGTTTGGCAACAATTATGGATAATCTATGGAAAGAGATGAATAATAGACTATTCGGGAAGGAGGAAAAAAGAAAGGAACTGGTATACTAGACCATCATTCTCCAGTGTAGACTAAACTTACTAGATAAAGAGCTAGTATCTAAACTCTCCAAAAACGTGAAGCTTAAATGGTTACTTGAGTAAAACCTTTTATGTAATTTGTATCTAGGAATCATAATTCTTGTATCTTTTGTACTGTTGGACCTGGAAAAGGTTGTATATCTTCCCCTTCATTAGTGAATTACTTTTCAAAAAAAAAACTTTGAACTTGGGATTTATAAGTATTAATCTCGTAGCTTACTAGTTTAAGAACAATTTTGAATTATAGACTGTATTTTATTTAAATTGAATTTATAACCACATGAATTTTAGTTTTTAATGAAATATTATTAATTATGCTACAATAAAATTATCATGACTATATTAAAAGATAAATAATAATTTATTTCACCTACCATTTATGATAATCAAACCCTTTTTGTTTTCTTAGGTTAATGGTTTCAACATTTGAAATAAGCTAACTTTTTTTAAATTAATAATTAAGAAGGAGTAGAGAGAGACACTACTCTTTCTCTCTAGAGTTACTTCCTTCTTCTGTACTTTAATTTTCAAATAATTTTTAGTTCCTCAATTCTATGATAGTGTTTTCCTTGTTTTAGCTCTAGTATGATCTTACCTTTTTCTCCTTGATGTGTTTCATATCTCAGTATTTTACCTTGTAAGGAACCTTTTTTTTTTAATTTCATCTATTAATGATTTCCCTCTTTCCCTATTTAGAGGGGCAGCTATGGCGAATTAGAAGCATCTTTTCACTAACTCATATTTCCCCCTCTGGTTTCTAACACTATCCATTCCTATTCAAGTGTCAAGGATTCACTTACCTCTCTCTTAGCTCCCTCTCAGGCCACCACTAGTGTCCAAGCCCCTCAATCACCTCTTTGAAATCGAGCCTACTGCCTTGTACTACCTCTAGGCCTTAAGATCTAAGCTTTATCCCAATTTCTCATTCAGGCCAACATTTGTTGGTGACTAAGATCAAATGGTGTTAGGTTATAGGGGACCTTTCTCCTATAGAGAAGCTTAGACACATTCCTCCTGTAATGATTAATGGTATCAACATTGTTCTCCTTTTCTAGATGTGTTAATATTAACTGCATCTAATTGATCAATTTTAATGGTAGGCTTCCACTTGGATAAGAGGCTAACATACCTTATCATAAATGCAAAAGTAGTTGCTCACTAAAGGAAAATAGGGGTTGCATGAGATATTAATTAATGAAAATTTATTTTTCATCTTTAATTTTAAATATAAACTATGCATAAAAGAATTTTGGATGCTTTCCCCTAGCATATCAATAACAAATATATTATTTTATAAAAATGGAGACCAAGTCTCTATATAGAGAAAATAATATTAAAGCATGTCTTAATTATTAAACAACAATAACACCCAGTAAAAGTAAATATAAGAAGGTCTAGTAGTATGCAACCTTACCTTTACCTGGTAGAGAGGCTATTTCCGAGAAGCATGTCCTAATATGGATCGATATCTATAATTTCCCTTTAAAGAACTAGCCTATAATTGGGGTAACTCAATGGATCAAGATCTTTACGACCCCATACCAATAATGAGGATGAATAAGAAATATGGACTAATGGAGGACTCTTTTCCAATCTTATACTAATGGAAGCCATTCTTATCACACTAAGAAAAAAATTTAGAGACCTATAACTAAGCAATTTGTTAAATAGATTACATAAGTAATAATCAATGATGGAGACTATGGCATTAGCAATAAAGAGAAGCCCCAAAAACAAATAGGTGAAGCCAATCAAGTTAATGAAGTTGCTACAATAACATCCAAATTGCAACTCAAAGGACCAATGCATCTAAAAAGACAACTAACAGTGGAGGGAAAACCCCTCAAGAAATTCAACATGCTATAGAACTAAGCGATTCATCTCCTAAGAACAAAATCTCTAAAACTAACGAGGCCTTAAAAGAAGCAATCTCCTCTAATGTGAACAATAAAGGTACTAGTGATCCAATAGACTCAGGGGATTTTTTAATGTAATAGGGCAAAAAAGATCATGATGAAAGGCCAAAGAGAAAGGCTCTGTCGACCCTTATATATTTCTTTGATTTCAATATTAATATATAGGGTTTAGAATATGGTGGCCTAAGTGTTGAGGCTAAAAAATTATAATCATTTATTGGCTCAATACATAGGCGTTTAAATAGGCTTAAAACATATGTTTGTTAATTATTTCAAGATTTATCTAACAAGAAGAAGATATGCTAATGACTTCATTAAAAAATTAACTAAAAAGATCTCAACAAAACAATAAAAAACAATTGTTAAAGGATCAAACATTATTGAATTATTCTAACATTCTACCCTTTAATTCATAGAGGGCTCAAACTCTAATCATTGAACAAAATTTGTTGAACTTGAATTCTGATAAGGCTTTTGTAAAGATGTTTGTTGATTAATTATTAGTATTAACATACTTCAGCTTCGCAGCTCCTTTAGCAACTAACTCTTGAATGAAGGTGATAATTGGTTTCAATATGCTTTATTTTTCCTTGTTTAACTTGATTCTTTTCCATAGAAATTTCTGGTTTGTTGTCACATAATAGTATAATTGGTTTATCTTGCTCTTGCTTCAAATCTTTTAGAATCCTCCTTAGTCAAACAATATGGCATGTTATAGTTATTCCTACTATATATTCTTCTTCTATGGTTGAGAGTGTTCGACTTTGTTGCTTCTTTAATGACAAGGAGGTGGCTCCTGAACCCAAGCTAAGAACATACATGTTATGCTTTTTCCATCTTATGCTAAAGAAGCATATTAGCAAAAGAAATAAGTTTAATTAATATTCCTCTTAAATACCTAATTCCAATTTCTGAAATTCCTCATACATAACGTAAAATTCTCTTTACAAATCCCAGATAAAGTTTGTTTAGGCTATGCATGAACTGAAAATAAGACCAACTGAAAAAATAATGTTCGACCTTGTATGTGTGAGATACATAAGACCACCCATAATGCTTCTGAACTCTCTAATCCACTTTTTCATTCCATCATCTAACTCACAAAAGCCTTTCATTTGGAGTTAAGACATCCGAATTAGACCGACCACTGTTTCCACCAAAGAACAGAGAAATAAAGGTGAAAAAGGAAAGGGAAAAGAGGAAAAGAATGTCGAGAAACAGATAGAAGAATAAATGAAAATAAGCCAAAAGTAATAGGGACACCAAATAGAGAATAATAAAAAGGAAGTAGAGGGGTGGTAGTGAGTGAGCTTTTCCGCAACGAGTGCAGGCGTCGCTTTTATACTATCTGACAATTAAAAATTCCATCTCCCAACCGAACAAGCATTCAATGCTTCTTTCTCTTGTGCACTCTCTCTTTCTATTATTGTCAATAAAATAAAGCTTAAACTGTTCATCACAATCAATCTGTATCTAAAAGTCGTCTTCTTTCGGTTGTTTTTTATACCTCAGATCTTGGCGTTTCTCTGTTCTTCAGATCTTGGACTCCAAGTCTTCGTCTTTTCACTCTCAAATACGTCCCCAGATCTAACAGTGTGAACCCTTTTGTGCTCTCTCTGTGTTTCTCTGGACAAAGGTGGAAAGAGTACCACGAATAGAATGTATTATTGTCACGGACCCCAGTTTGCTGTTTAAAGGTTTTCCTTTTTTTTCTTCAAATGAACCTTCTCTTTTATTTTTCCTCTGGGTTCATGTATCTACATGTAGGTGTATAATGATAACTCGCATGTTTAACTTCTATTATATGTTTTTACTTTTCTTTGTAATGTAAACGCAACTGGAAAATGGAACATTTTAGATTTATCACTTATGGTTTCGTTTTCTTTAATTGTGATCTGATTTTCATGGAGAAATGCACTCTTGTGAATCTCTTAAATACGTGACTTTCATTATCATTTTCTCATTTAATGGTCTAGTAATTGATATTGCTGGTCTTCTAAATCCTAGCATCTGCAAGCTTTTATCTTTGCTGTAAATTGGAAAATTTTCGTTATTTAAATGGAATTCCTTCGAGGTTGGCCTCTTTTTAGGACATTTGTGATCTTGGGCTATAAACTTAGGTTTTTCGTTCTTTTCTTGCAGATAATACAAGGATGAACATGCCCAAATGACAGATTAGTGGTTATAGGCTATTGCTTATTACCCACAACGTGCTAGGGTACGAGATGCATACTGAGAGACTAATTGGAGAAGCATCTGTTGGCCGTGAATCTGAGATTTTGAGTGTTTCTCAGCGGCTTGTTAGAAGTGTTAGCCAGAAGTTGAAGAAGAAGAGCCCCAGAAGTGAGGGAGGGGAAGAGGACGATTTCAGAGGGATTTCTTTAAAATGCCTAACTTTATATGGCAGGGGTGGGGGTTGCAAAGTAGGTGCAGACACAAGTGAGGAATTTGGGGATCCTAGCAGTAGGAGGAGATCATCCAGTGCCAGTGAAGAAGGAAAAGGATACAAACCAATATGTGGCATTGAGGATACTGGAGTTGACTGCTTTTCATACGGGGTGAGGGAAAGATTTTGGAAGAGAAACACCAGAAAGGATTTAGAACTTGAACATTCTATGCAAAGTAGCAGGTTGGATGCCTTTATACCTGATGACATATTGGAAATGTGTTTGGTAAGACTTCCATTGACCAGTCTCATGAATGCTCGTCTTGTGTGCAAGAAATGGAGACGCTTGACAACCACTTCTAGATTCATGCAGATGAGACATGAAGGTTCATTTCAGAATCCATGGTTGTTCCTGTTTGGGGCTGTTAAAGATGGCTACTGTTCTGGGAAGTTGCATGCGTTAGATGTATGTCAAGATCAATGGCACAAGATTGACTCTGATATTATAAAAGGGAGATTCATGTTCTCAGTTATGGGCATGCAGGATGAGATTTACATCGTTGGTGGATGTTCTAGCTTAAGTCATCTTGGAAGGGTGGACAGGAGTTCCTTCAAGACTCATAAAAGTGTCTTGGTATTCAGCCCCTTAACTAAATCGTGGCACAAAGTTGCTTCTATGAGGTATGCAAGATCTATGCCTATTTTAGGCAGTTGTGAGGTTGGTCCTCACTTTTCAATTTGTCACAGTCATCAATACCGGCAAGAAAGGCTGTTCCACAGACCCCGGATCGGTGGGGTGTCGGATGTTTATGAGGATCCTCACAGACTTTCCCTAAGACGGCAATGCAGAAATGCTGTTGATGAAAATGAGCTTTCATCAGTGCAGAACAGAAAGTGTCACAAGTCTGTGAGACAAAAGAGTGATCCATCTAAAACCAAGGGTTGTAAAAGATTCATAATGATTGCTGCAGGAGGCCATGGGTCTTGGGATGAATCTTTGGATTCTGTGGAAATATATGATCCCATGTTTAATAAATGGACAGAAATCCAAAAATTACCTCCAGAGTTTGGGGTTGTTTGTTCTGGTGCTGTCTGCCATGGGGTATTTTATGTTTACTCTGAGTCCGACAAGCTTATGGGATATGATGTTGAAAAGGGCTTCTGGATGGCAATCCAGACCTCTCCATTTCCTGCTCGTGTTCATGAGTATTACCCCAAACTTGTGTCTTGTAATGGTCGATTGTTCATGCTTTCTGTTTCCTGGTGTGAAGGGGATGGTCAAATAGGGCACAGAAACAAAGCTGTTAGGAAGTTGTGGGAACTAGATCTTCTATATCTTTACTGGACTGCAGTCTCCGTGCATCCTGATGCTCCAATGGACTGGAATGCTGCATTTGTTGCTGACCGAAACTTGATTTTTGGGGTTGAAATGTTCAAAATATTTGGTCAAGTACTGGATTTCATGACTCTCTGTGATGTATCAAACATGGATATGAACTGGAGCCATATCACTCGGAATCACATGGCTCATGAATTGGATTCTACCTCATGTATAACCAAATCGCTGGCTATACTACATTTGTGAGGTTGTTGCTGAATGCTGTGAGTTCTATAGAAAATTCTAGCCATCTGTTTATCCATCATTTTGAGTGCAAGAGTGTTTTCTGCAATTCAAGTTGAATTCTTTGGGACGCAGTCAAGAGGAAACAGGCACTTAGCTATGTTTATTTCCTTCATTGTTGTTCATTAACTGGTCCTGTGTTCCTGATTGTCTTATATCTGCACAAATAATGAATTAGTTTCAGTATTCCAGTTTGGAGGCATTTTTGTTTTTGGTCTGACCTTTAAGGGTTCCATGCTCTTCCATGTATTGTTTTTGAGCCAACGTAGACGTTGTCAAATCTCTGGTAAAGCCTCGATACTAATAGCATTATCGTCTTACCTTGATAATTGACAGAGCTTTCTTCACTAAGGGGAGTTTTATTGAGTTCCTTTTACTCTTTTTACGAATACGCGATAATTTGAAGTATATCAGCCTATCAAATTACGTGCTTGCATTACAGCATCTACGTATGCCACCAAATCAAATGTTCATGTTTACAGTATAGGAATCCTTGTCCTAAGGTCATAACATATTTTACAATGTAAAGTGCTACCTCACAATGCATTGCTTATCATAAGAAGACATAGTACGGAGTCCTTGTCTCTAAGATACTTTTAACGTATCGTACAACGTGAAGTGTTACTTCATGATGCTTAAAATAAGAAGACATAGTACAGAGTCTTGTCTTAAGGTCCTTTTCACGTATTATACAAAGTGTGAGTGTTAATGCTTAACATAAGAAGACACATTACATTGTCCTTGTCTTAAGGTCCTTTTCACGTATTATACAAAGTAAAATGCTTCCTCGCAATGCTTAAGAAGATAACGTAGAAGTCAATGTTAAGTTTAATGACAATGAAACACGATCGCTTACCAACTAACCTGAGATAGCTACCTAGATGATAATATTACTCACCTTATTCGGGTCTAATTTTGTACATAATCTCTTAAACCATGCACAAGGAGCACGTGGCTTCTTGAAGGACATGCATGATCAGACTCGCAATCCATTTAAATTTCGTCATTTAAGTCATTATGAAAAAAATACAATAATCAATAAAAATGGGTAACAAGAAAGACAACAACCCGTAATATAGGTCATAGTTGAAGTTGTAAATCTCAATGTTTTAAAAATTGGATCGAATATTAATATGATAAAAAGAGAAGTTTAAAGTTTAGAGATTCATCATATATTACACTATTGTATAATTAGTATATAATAAATAAGAAGTACAAATTATAAGAATAAGTAAAAATATAATTTAAAAATAAAATACTTTATTAAAATAAAAAGAATACATTAATGTCTATTAATATATAAGAAATTGACAATAAATCTGATAACTCAAACTAAAAATTGAGTTTAAAATAAAAATTTAAAAATAATAACAACTAAAATTAATTTTTTGAAGGAGGTTATGTCTCATCATCATAAAAAATTCTAAATTCCCCTTTATTATTTAAAGAGTGATAAACCATGCTTTTATCCAAAGTATTTACATCATTTTCTACTTTATTTAAATAAATTAAAAATCATTAAATGTATGAAATTGTTTTTTGTTGTAATACATTATATTTTTTATTTTTAAATATGTATAAAATAAAATATCTCAGTATATGTTCTTAATTCATTTGTTGTGACAAATAAATTTCATCGTAAATCACCTTTTCAAGTTCACTATAATCAAGATCAAGCTACTTTTATTCATTTCAATCCAAAAATCAATATGATCATTACAATCAATATCAACTGGATCATATGTTCTCTCGTACTAAATGATCTTAATGCATAATAAAGAAATTATAAAATAAATAATAAAATAGAATTATTAAAAAATAGAATTCAATCAATAAAAAACCAATTTTTCGTTCTTATATTATAAGCAACCTAAATAAGGACATTGAGTCTTCAATCTTCCAAAAGTTTTTTTTTGTATGAAAATCTTAAAAAATGCTTTAATTATGTTCATAGCTTAATGTAGAAGTTGTTTAGTTGAATAATCTAATAGCAAGTTTTTCAATGCAAGAGTACTTTTACGAAATAGTCTCTATTACTCATCTGCATTACAAAACAATAGTTATAAAAAATAAAAGATATATTAAGTAAAGGATAAACTAAAAGTATGAAAACTTGATAGGCTGCATTTTTTTTCATCGTAAGTTCTCTCTTTGCAGACGTTCGAGCAAAACTCTTTAAACCTTTATGACAAAATTTAATTTCAATTATCACTTTTGATTGTTCTTCATTAGAGAAAACACCTTTGTATTCAATGACATCAGAAAGACCATCTATGATACCATTATCTTTATATACATCTTCACTATGTAAGGATTAAGAAAGTAAGTTGCTAAGTGTATCTTTTGAGTAAGATGCTTATCCCATCGCAGAACAAGAATATGTGTATTAGGCTTGTACAATTTCTACTTCCTTTTGAAAAGATTCATAATTATTTTGTAAACTCTACTCATATCATCATATATGTATCCTAAAAACGATTTCTCATCTTAGACAATAATTCTCGATAATCTCAGAAGTAAAGGAACAAAACGATTTCTCATCTGAGACAATAATTCTCGATAATCTCAGAAGTAAAGGAACAATCTTCTTAAGCAACCATCCTAAAATTTATTATCCAAAATAATATCATAAATCTCTTTTTCTTTCCCACTCTTTGATAACTTATGACATGTTGAGTGTTTACTTGTCTCTAAATTTTAAAGTTCTTGTTTATGATCATGAACACTTTTCAAAGTTATAAATGTAGTTACAAACCTAGTAGCAGCAAGAAGCACAATCTCCACCCAATCTTCTTGCTTTCTTAACAAAGATAAAAATATAATATGATTATACATAAAAATTGTGAACTTAGATGCACATGAATCAAGATTAGAAATATAGTCAATGCAAACAATATCTTTTAAAATGAAATTTATACAAAGCAGTGCATGGAGATTAATAAATATGCTTATACTTTGATTGTAATAAATGCCTAGCTAATACATCATTAGTTGCATTATCTACAAATAAGTGCATAATATTTTGTAATCCAACCAACTCGATAATTTCATAAAATAATCCAAATAAAGTATAAACATTTTTTACCATATTAGAAAAAGCAACAAACCTAATAACGATATTTCAACATTACAATAAACTAAAAAATTAATCAAACTTCTTTGTTTTTGATCAGTTTACCCATATGTCATAACTGTGGATCCTATTGTTCCATAACTACACTTATATGTATCCTACAACCCACTAAGGTTCCTTTCTAAATCTTAAAGTAAAGACATCTTATAATAAGAAAGTTCCTTCAATCCTAGAGCTATCATTATTGTAGGCTATAAGTACCTAGACGATACATAATTAGTTGCATTATCTATAAATAAGTGTATATATGGTCCAACTCACTCGATATTTTAGAAAATAGTCAAAATAAAGTATCAACTCTTTTTACCATATCAAAAGTATCAACATACCTGAAAAAGTTATTCCAATATTACAATAATCTAAGAAATTAAGCAAGTTTCTTTGTTTTTTATAAGTCCACCAATCTTCTATAATAGTGCATCTTATTATTTCCCAACTAGAGTTATATGTATCTACAATCAACCGACATTCCTTTTTTAAATATTAAAGTAAAGGAACATTTTGGTATTCATTGATAAGCCTAAAACTAACTCTGTCGATCAATCTATAATCATGAATACTATTGGAATCAGCATAGCTGTTTATACTGCTGTTGCAAAGTAAATCTCAACCTTGGCTTATGAATTGAATTAGCAGTCACAACACAAGCACCTGCAATGGTTACTGTCATTGAAACTAATTTCAAAACTGTTTCAAGGAGAAGATCAGGTAGAAAGAAGAATGTTTTTTCTTCTTCTACTTAAATGTCTATCTGCTCCTTAAACATTCTCCTAACTCTTCTTATTCCTGCCGCCCTATCTTAGAAACGAGGGCTGCAACATGGCGGCCTAACCTTCGACTGCTGGTCGTCCGGCTAGGGCCTCACCATCAAAACGTTCTTTCACAGACATCCTTTCTAGATACCTCCCCCAACCAACACCTCAACCTCTCACCTCTTGGTGATGCTGTCGCCTGCAACCAAATTAAAAAAAACTCTAATTAAAATTATGTAGTTAGTGAAGAGTTGAGATCGTTCCCACGAGGAATCTATCGATACTTGTTCCACGAATTGAAGACTAGAACAAATA
>JAOQMM010000005.1:19293850-19313708 GCA_027563515.1 Erythroxylum platyclados
CGTGGAGATTCCTAAGGTATGCTAGTAGCTAACCTTGAGTCTACTAACAACTAATCCCAAGGTCTCTAACCAAATTACTCAGGTTAAATCTTATAGTAATGTGTAACCATTTTATAAATCCCTCTATTAGGTTTGATCCTAATCCGGAATATTTATGTCATCTTATCGCTAGGGTTGCAATCAACTCTTTCTAGTTATCTTGGATCTATTCAAACTAGGATTTTCCAATCGTTATGTGGAAATCAAATTATGGTCTAATATTTTGTATTACTAGAACATAAATAAAAACAGATAATTGGATCATAACAATCAATCAAACAATTGCATTAACAAAATAATCAACACATGTTAAGTATCCAAATAGGGTTCATCTAACCTAGATACTAATGAAATAATTAGTTACGCATTGCCGAATACGAAATCAGATACACATATACAGAAACTTGAATCGAAAACAACGAAATTATAATTCTAAATCTCCCTTATTGTTCTCTATCGAGTAACCTAACGATGTAGATGTTTGATTTTGTATTTTGGTGGATCTGTCAATAAAATCTTCGCGTCTCTTGCTCTTCTAGCTCAAAATCTCCTCCAAAATTGTCTCTGAAACTTCAAGAACTATGTATGCCACCTCCTTCTTTGATTTGCCTTCGAAACGTCACTTTTAAATGAAAATCTAGGTTTGTGGGTTATGCATAGTCATATACACGGCCGTGCATAGGAACATGCACAATTGGAAATCGCTAGATATCGCGAAAGTACATGGACGTGCAAAAGTGCACGACTGTGCACTCCTTCCAGATTGCCGATTTTATGTTTTATGCCACTTTTTCATGGAAATTCTTCTCCTTTAAGTTCATGAAGGCAATTATCACCTATAAACATACTTGGAGCAGATTAAGTACCAAATTTATGATAAAATTATAAAATATCAAGCAAAATACTTCAAATATGAGTGCTAAAACATAGTTAAATATCCATCTATCACTTACCTTTAAAAGAAATTTCTTCACCTAGAGTAGTAGATAAGTGGTGATTGTTTTGTAAGAAAGAAATTAGATAGGGTTATGGTGAACTGGGCATGGTTGAATAGTTTTTCCTTTAGTCGAGCACATATTGGCAACTCTATGTGTTAAGATCATTCCTTCATAGAAGTCCTCACTATAACAACAAGCACGACAATAAAAGCTCCATTTAGGTTTAATAATTATCTAATTAGTGCAAAAGGTTTGAAAAGGTTGTTATAAAAGGAATGTAGATGCATGTTAAAGGATTGAAAGCTTACCAGCTTATAAGAAACCTAAAAGATGTAAAAGAGGAGCTATAGACTCTCTATAAGAGTCTTTTCTTCAATATTAAGGAAAATTTCAAAGTTTTAAAGGTTTCTCTTAATAAATGTTGTAAGAACCTCAAATCTTCAACTTAAGCTATAAGAACAAGAAGCTCTAAGAAACTACATTCAGGCTTTTGAAGTTCATAATTTCCTTTTAAAACAAAAATCAAGGATCCTTTGACTTAAATAAGGGTGATAGGAATACCAATTCTTTTCATAATTCAATACTAGCAAGAATAAATCAAAATAAAATCAATGTCTTCTCAGATTCCTTAGGAACTAAATTAGCAATCAGGAGGATCTTAAGGCTTTGGCTTATAGTTACTTTAGGAAAATTATTGGCAAGGAAACTAACTATTTTTCATCCATACAAGAGCTTAGTGTACTAATCTCTCTTCATTTAGATCTAATACAAGTAAACTTCCTTATCAAAACTTTCACCAAGTCTAATATAGAAGTAGCTCTATTTAGCCTCATTCCTAATAAAGACCCAAGTCCTTTTGGCTTTAGTATCTTATTTTTCTAGAAACTATGGAGCATCACTTGTGACTTGGTCTTTGAAGTTGTTATGGAACCCTTAGCAAATAGGAAAATGTTAAGTGAGTTGAATACAGTCTATATCTGACTGGTCCCTAAGATGGCTAACCTTAATTCTTTGCAAGACTTTAGATTTATATCAAGTTGTAATGTGTTATAGAAGATAATCTTGAAATTTTTTAAGGCTAAAAGAGGCTTTGAAGAATCTCATTAGCCTTTATCAAAGTGCCTTAATCAAAAGGAGAAATAGTAGTTATAATATTCTCTTGGTTTAAGAAGTTTTTAAGTATCATGATAATAAGCCATCTATTAGGTGTTGTTAATTGAAAATTGAATTTCATAATGTTTTTGACTCAATTGATTGGAACTATCTATTCAATTTCGTTAAAGTCTTTGGTTTCCCTATACTTTTCACTTAATAAATCCAAAATTGCATGTTTTCAACTTCATACAGCATTCTTATGAATGGAGAACTAAAAAAATGTATTCAATAGATCGAAAGGTCTAAGACATAGAGATCCCCTATCCTTTTACCTATTTACTCTATGTATTAAGGTACTTATTAATCTCCCACAACATTGAAATTTGTGGAAAATTTAGTTATCATCATAAATTCAAAGAGATTGGGCTTTTAAACTTAGCATTTGCTGATGATTTACTCTTACTTAATGGTGTAAAGCCCTCATTTAGTGTAAATATTCATGAACTCAATACAATCTTTCTCAAAATTCCCAGGCATATCCATTAACATTAGCAAAAGCAAGCTATGTCTTTATAGGATCTCGCAATGTAGTTGATCATCTCTGAAGAATCTATGGTGTTCAATCTTATAAGCACTGTTTAAATATCTTATAGTCCTCATCACGATTAAAAGACCAACTTATAGGCATTTTCTACTTTTATTGGAGACAATTTAGAAGAGGATAAGTTGCTGATGAAACATATCCCATTCCTATACTAGTAGACACAAACTCATCTCCTCAACTTTAAGCAACTTGCACATCTATTGGAGGTCTCGCTTCATCCTCCCAAGGAATCTAATCAAGTCCATAGGGAAAACTATCAATATTTCTCTAACTGAGAGATGTGAATAAGTCAATAATAGTTAAAATTAATTGGACTGATCTTTATTACCTAAAGAAGGAAGAAGATCTTAGGATTATGTCTATCACTGACACAAATAAGATGCTTATTATCAAAAGGATACGGAGGATGTTCATTGATAATGAATCCATTTGGGCTACATAAATGCATTCTCACTACTTAGCTGATATTGAGTTTTTGAAATCTGAAAAGTATAAATGAAAACTCTTGGACACTTGATCAAATGTTGAATAGAAGAGATTCTATTAGTTAAGAAATTAAATGTGTAATTAATAATAGACATTATCAAAACATGGTTTCGAAGAAATGAAATTATGGTTTTAATATGACAGTTGGAATGATTTGGGAGAATTATACAAAAGACCAAATCTGATTTCAATAAGACACATATTACCTAACAAAGCTAAAGTGAAAGAGATAATCTAAGGCAAAGAATGGAATTAATACATAAGAGGATTAGAGCAAACCTCCCTAACTATAACCCAGATCCCAATTCACCTGATTCAATACTATGGTTAAGGTATAATCAAGAAGTTTCGTAAATAAATCTTGTTTTGAAGTGATTAGGAAACACTAACCAGAGGGCTAGCTAGTTTAATTTGGTCTAATTCAAGTTCAACTTGCCAAAGGCATCATTTATATTATGACTTGTTGTTAAACAAAAGTTAAAGACTAAGGATAGACTAAGGGAGCCGATAATCTCAATTGTCAACTTTGCAATATTGCCTGAAAATCCATAATCACCTTTTCTTTGAATGCCAGTTCTCTCATGCATTATGACATCATATTCAAGGCCTGTGCCAAAGCTTCAGTTTAGATATAAAATGATCGACGACAGTCGAAAGGGGAGGAACTAGATGAGCTAAAATAAAATAGATTTCTATATCTTCAAGATAGCTTCCAATTGTGACATATATACTGTGTGAAGAGAGAAATCTTAAAATATAATAGGACAAATCTCTACATTACCCTTGGATCAGAAAAATAATTATATTCAAAACCAGGGATGAAATCATGAAATCCAAGTGAAATTTGCCAGATGATGGACAAACCTAAACTTTCAGCTCCAAGAATTCAGCTGAGTTACCACATCCATGAATTTTGTCCCTCACAAATGTCTTTAAAGTAGCTACAAGATGGACTCTGTTCAAGTTGATTAATTCCTTACAGCAAGCACTGTTATTATCACCGGTTCAGTTATCCAGTTGGCTTTTAAACTTATTGTCGTCTTTATTCCAGTGACCTTTGCGTTTGTCCTTGTGTACACTTGTATTCACGGCTTTGCCTAAATTCAATTCGATTTTCAGAAAAGAAAACAGAGTACAGGTGAACGAATCATATGCTATTTTCACAACGTAAAAATTGGAAGCCAAAGCGATTAGTTCCTATTTTCTTCCAAAAAGAAAAGAGGAACTGGGCAACTGCTTAACCAATCATCCTAAATTGTTGAGTCTTTCCCGATTCTAAATAAGAAAATTTTCATTTAAGTTCAGCTCTTTTAAGTATTTAACCCAGTCTACAGCATAGCTCTGAGTCCCAACCAATAGAAACATATGCTGTTGCGTGTATTGCCTAGATGATTCTCATCGTAGGTCGAGGAGAATTGCCGAGTTTTGCCACAGTAATGGATATGATTCCAAGATCATTATTCAGTTCATAAAGCAGCAAAATAAATGATTACCTGATATGCCTGACTCATCAATAGCTTGTATCCTTAAGTAATGAAATTTAGACCAAAACTCTACAACTATTGGATTAAACGAAGTTCATGTTTTCGTTCTGCTCCTGAATGCTAATAATAATAATCAAACAAAATCAGCAGCTGTGTATGAGCCAAACATCAGCTCAGTCATCACATACGTAGGTCTTATCCTCGTAATACCTCTTTTCACTTTGTCCCTTCTTCTCGTTACGTTTCTGCACACAGAAAAAAGGCACTTATATCATAGCTTGAACTTGAAAAGAAGAAAACAAAGATTACATTAGATGCATCAACTGCAGTATGTGATCTCTATAGCTACAACCGCAGTTCTACCATTCAAACAATTTCTTTTCAACTGCAGGGATAGTAAACCACTACCTGGTAAGCTTCATGATTTGATACAATTCTCCTAATTATGGTGGTAGTTGTAATGTCAAGAGGACTTCCCAAAACTTTGAAGATACCCAGGCTGATTGGAATAGAATATGGGTTGCTTTCTTCCTGCAATATCTCAATTTATACATCACAGATTCTTGATGACAGTATATACACTGATAAATAACCACTATAATTTACCTTTTGGAAGTCGTTACTTTCTGATACTGACCCATGGACAACTAAGGATATATTAAAAGTTGTAATCTGCAGATATCAATTCATCATGCCACATCAGAAACAAAATTAATCTTCTTGACAGGGAAAAAGCACTTGGTCGTCAAAATTTTCAGAGTCAATGCAAAATAAATAAATAAATAATTTATCCAAAAGGAAGTAATAGCACACCAGATACAATAACAAGGTAATAACGTACGAAGCAACCACCAACAATCAATGAATTACATGTATACTGCACTGCTAGCACAATTTTTAACATATGAATTGCAAGGAAAGTATTTTTATTAAACTTGGAAATTTCACAGAAAGATTGATAAAAGTTATGTTGATAAAAGGTACTCATCCACAATCACAAGGAAAACAATAGCAAGTCTTCATATTGGCTAATCAAGCTATATTAGTTACTGTACCTTACATCCTACAAATGTTCCATTTAAAATTTAACAAACTACAGATATCACTTTATTTACACATTGCTTTGATGTAAATCAGAAATGTCAATTAGTCATAGAGGTCTCTGCAAGAGGTACGATAGCATAAGATTTAAGCCCGACTACAATTTTTTTTTTCTATCATTAAAGAACATAAAAAGAAAACAAGAAAAATTATGCACTAACAATATCAGTGTTGAATTCAGTAATTTTCTTATTGAGAGGAGGATTCATTCATATGCAAGGAGGAACTTGATCTTCTACTCAAAACCTTAAAACATTGAATTACCAGTTTATTATAAACTACTGTTAATTCTTACTCTTACCTGATCTAAAAATTAACACAATTAGTACACCTGCCTCACACTCAGAAATGGACATCTAGTGCGTAAAATTTGTAGTACTACAACATGGAAGAATGCACATGTATGAGTGCCTACATGGTTGGACATCTGTGGGAGCCTAACATCAAGAATCGGTTCTGATACCATATTTTAGCTTTGATATAATACAAAATTAGAGATAAAGCAATAAAATAGAGAAAGATGCATACATTAATTTGGCGTGGTTTGACTATAAAACTTGCACTAAAATATATACAGCCTATGAAGGGTATTGAGGTGTGTTAATCATTAGGTTAAATCCATCTATTTATAATAGTAGGATGGTATAGTATTTCATAATAAATTAATAAAATATTCTTAAATAATACTCAAACTGTTATGTGCAAAATATTCCCTTATTTGATAAAATAATATTCATATACTAAATATTAAATCACTATTATCTTCAACAAAAAAAAAGTAAAATAACACATATAGAGTACATTGCAAATGGAACAAATAGAATAAACTAGAGACAAGTAGCAAAAGGGGAGAACACATTGTAAAGAACAATAAGGGCCTACAACTCGCCATTTCCTAGACCATTTTCCAATTGATTTCTGAAATGTTCTAATGGAATATGTCACTTGCCACCAATTGATGCAACAAATGAAAAAGTCAAACGAAGTTTTATACAAATAAAAATAAAAGATAAGATGAATGATATCAAGTAAATTGCAAACTAACCATATCTTTGGATACTTCGAGCGGAGCACCAATTATCACCTCATCAACATAGCGACAAGCCAAAACACTTAAGCTTCTTTCATGGAGACTCATAATAGGGCGATGCAATCCTCTTTTAGCACTGCACACCAATTAGCAAAACAAATTAGTGATTGAATAAAGTTATACATAAACAAAAAGTTCAAACTTATTAGCAAGTTTTCCCAAGGAGATAATGAATGCCAAGTTAGAATATTGCTTGATACTTGCAATAATCAAGCTCTGTTGTATAAGAACTCTTGCTATCGAAGGCTATACCTAATATAAGTGACATAAACTGTAGCTTCTCTGAACTAGGAAGCATAAACTCAATTAGTACATCCTACCATAGCATTTGCAAATCCTCGCACAGTTTGGTTGGAGTTTCCAGCAATATTTCCATATCTTTAACCTCATCCTATTTAAAAGTATCACGGTACTAAATAGCCAAGCACAGAAATGAAGTGCAAAGGTTTTGAACTCTAGGACATTTTCAAATCCTCTTTGCTAAAACCATAAGTCAATAACCAGAATACATCAAGTGTCAGGAACTCAAACACTTGTAAAACAGGAAAAACCAAATTTGAGCTCATTAGTGACAATTCTCTTTTTCTATATAGCATCTTATAACCAGTATTATTTTCATTTCCATCTGGATTTCCCTTAGGGTGACAACATTCTAATTGTTTCGGAAATTTTTGCTAGCTCCAAAGGTTCATGAAGTAAAACAAAACATTGTTGTATTAATTCTCTTGTGCTTTACTTTCTTTTGTTGATTCATACAACAAATAAATTGAGGAAGTTATGGAGTTAATAGGAAATATGAGAATCATGCAGGAGAAATATAACAAGTAGCAAGCTTATTGTTAGAGATAGATAATTTCAAAATCTAAGACTTCCACAGTTTGAAGATTGCATTTTAGGTAAATCTGTAATTTATTAACAACTTTGGTAATTAAAAAGTGTCATGTGTTCAACAGATTTTTGTAAAATAGTCATTCTATAATTTCTTTGTGTTTTACTTTTCTCTGTTACATATTTTAACATCCTATTGAGGCGTTAGCAAGTTATAAGAGAGCAAATCAACTGGCACTACTTCGGTATGTACTATCGTATTAACATCTATCCTATTGAGGCATTAGGAAGTTACAAGAGAGCAAATCAACTGGCACTACTTCCGTATGTACGATCATATTTATATCTATCATTTATCCTGTAAAGTTGGCCTGCCTTAATCTTCCAACCTAAAATCACCATGTCCTCCAGTGTAAAGAGCAAAATACATATGCATCTACAGCTATGAAGTAAAGATAACTACAAAGAAATCCAAGGGGGAAAAAGATGAAGCAGTAGCTAAGCAAAACCTGACTGCTTGATCATTGTGTATTCCAACAAGAAGAAAATCTCCAAGCCCTCGAGCAAGCCTAAGAATCTAAAAAAAAAAAGAAATATGAGTAGAGATGTAAAAAACCAAGGAAGTAATCCAACTCGTAAGAATAACAACGAGCTGGGGAAATAAGGAAATATTTTGGTGTTCATCAATGCAGGAGAATAACCCATATCTCCCATTCTCTTTATAAAGAGTACCAAGTTGAAGAACTTGTCGTTTCTTATCTTTTTACAAGTAGGGGTACTGTTTCAGAACTTTCTGTGTTGGACTACAATGTAAGCGTATTAAGAACAAACTCTACTAGCACTACACTACAACAATAAAAGCTTGAAAGAAATTAAGGAAAGATGAATAAGTCACATGATTAAATTAAAATACAAATGGGACAAATATGTGCCAAACCTTCATACAATTTGAATAAAACATATGAAGAATAGAATTGAGTCACAATATACAATAGTTTGAACCCTTAGCAATAACAAGAGATCTGAACTGAAAATTTTAAGCATTAGAACATCCAAGTATGATAGACGACATAGTAGCATATCATACCTCAACATGTCCTGCATGAAAAAGATCAAATGCACCGTCTATGTAAATAATGCGAGCATCCGGTCCAGGACCCTACAGTCACATGCATAATTTCATTAGATTATGAAAAGGAAATGATCAACACAGAGAATATTCACTATAAATAATTGCACCAATAAGGCTGTAAAAGCCAAAATGACAATTCACTCAAAAGATATGAAAGTGTGTAATCATATACTTATATTTAAATGACCTATCACAGAGACATGGTTGTTCTAGATTCCCCATATACTTATATTTAAATGACCTATCACAGAGACATGGTTGTTCTAGAGCCCCCCATACACTTATATTTAAATGACCTATCACAGAGACATGGTTGTTCTAGATCCCCCATATATTTAAATGACCTATCACAGAGACATGGTTGTTCTAGATCCCCCATATATTTAAATGACCTATCACAGAGACATGGTTGTTCTAGATCCCCTTGAAATGTACACCATAATCCAAAATCTAAATGCTATTATAAATTCACTTAACCTTTCACATATTATAAATTGTGACTGGAGCTCATTTGGAAAGACAGGACTATCACAGAAATTCATTTGATATTCTAAAGAAACTTATTCACAGATTGATTGAGTCAAACAAGCTGTAAACGAGTCAGTGAGATCTTATAATCAATTATGCACTTGACTTCCATTAATAGCTAAGTGAATACGTCATGTAAGAGGAGTCTCTAGTTTTTGTAGGAGAACAATAATTAGACACTTATCAGGGATTATTGACACAAGATTATGAGAATGACTAATCTTTCAAGTTCTTGGATCAAAAGGGATAATTAAAACTATCATGTTATGCATCTTAACGTCAAACTTAAACTATCTACAAGTGGAAGAGTGAAAAACTGGATAGAACTTTTTATCAAAAAATGGAAACAAACTAGTCAAGCAGAAGTAGTGAACCTTGCCATTGGAGAATTGAACAATTCTGCGAGATGTAGGAAGAAAATGAGAAACGCGAGTTCCACTGCCAGATCCACCGTCTTCAAAACTTTGGCTGTGGCCGTGACTAAACTGTCTTTGCAAAGAAGAATGGTTATGATTCTCAAAAACTGATCTCTCCCGTGTACAAAGGAGCATGCGACCTGTTAAGTCATATGATTTATCCAGTAGGTTATGCAAAGGAAATAAATTGTATGGATTAATATGTTAAACAAAATATATTAGATAACAAAGAAAATGGTAAAATCAAAGAAGTGCAGAAAGCACAACGAGCAAAGGCAAACACAACAAAATTACAGAAACATTAACCATAGAACAAAATAGCAATAGTACCAACAATATCTGTGGTTGAGACTCCTTCAGTGCGCTTAATTTGTTTGTAACGTCCAGCCTTCTTGGCAAGGGCATATGCATCTGTGCCATCAGGAAGAACGCAAGGGTCATCTCCATGGATAATGTAGTCGATGTTATACTCATCAAACAGCTTCTTCATGAAGTCCTCAGTGATAGCATAAGGTGCATCTGGAATTACCTCGTCCACCCACTTCACAGCACTTACCATTATCATCCTTTCATGGATAGGGGTCACTGGTGGCCCTTTATTTGCTGTGATTTCGGCATCACTTACAACTCCAACCACCAATTGACCACCCAGTGCACGTGCCTGGCGTAGGGCATTGCAATGGCCATAGTGCATCATATCGAAACATCCATCCATGTAGACACGTATTGGCTTCTTCTTCTTCCTCCACCTCTTCCAATGTTTCAGTTCTATACCTCCCTTCAAATACAATCCCAACAGTGACACTCCGGCTGTCACAGCCAACCATGTTGCTGCAACTTTCACCCTTTCTGATTGCCACCCCACACAAGAAATCATGGCCTATCAGTGCAGAAATTAAAAAAAATGTTAAAGATGACAATTTTCATGTTATCACCAACTCAAAAAGTAAAATAGTGTCATGTATGGATATCTTGTATTTCATTAGAGTATTAGAAGTCTGTCTCCTACAGTGCCATTTACGCATAAAATAATGCAAATACACTAAAATCTCATGCAATAGAAATTAAATTTAAAGATAAAATATAGAGAATATGTTTTGAACAAGAGACCAGGGTCAAAAAACAGTAAACAAGTGGATGTCAAAGGTTAAAAAACAGTAAACAAGTCGATGTTTTATTTTAATTAACTTTTAATAATGGACAGTATAATCACAGAAAAGAATTTATACAAGGGATAACAGTCACATAGTTAGGTCTCTTGCATCCATATCAATCTATTTGTTTGTCAACCAACAGTGGAGAGTGGAATATTGTAACAAACTCTGACAATCAGAAGAATAAAATGAACGAGTAAATAGATAAAGGGATTATAGTTTATGCATGTGATGCTTATATACATCTACGCAGCACTTCAGACAAGCATTTGTAGGCCTAGTAGTTCATCTTTCTTATTTCTTTAAAGTTGGTATGTATTGTTGGTAAGGGATCAAGATGCAAGGTACAACCAAGAAACATGGAAGTTATATAAAGTTACAAATATGTCGCTCATTTGGAAAGAAACTAAAACTGAGGTCGGGCAGTACCTATAGTCTATTGGGTTCGGTCAAGTTAACCTTTACTAAGTATTAATAAACAAGCTAAAATAACATTTCAACAGTTATTATATTCTTCAGTCAGAATTAATAAACAAGGAAAAATAACATTTCAACAGTTATTACATTATGTCACAAGCGACAAATAATCCCTAGGTTTATAAGAAAACATCACAGAGAAGCCAATGCCCGAGGCCCCGAGTGCAGCTAGCAATGTCACCACCAATCCGCGACTCAAGATAAACCATTGAAAGTGATAAGAAACCCATTAATGCTTACATGAAAGCTCTCACATTATGCGCCAATCACCTTTTGGAAGAAATGAAAAGAGAATTCACATTTCGCGTAAATAAAAAGCTACCTGGTTAAATTTCAATAATCCAGGGGAGACCGTGGCAAAATCCAAAGAACTGTTATTTCTCTACCAGTGATATATAAGACTATGAGGAAAGGCAAATTGGGTCAGAAAGAGCCAGACAACACAGCCAAAAACTACTTGAAGCAAAAAGGGGAGGAAAAAAAAAGAAAAGGAATGATTTTTTACCGTAACCCAAATGAGTCAGAAAGCGGAGAACTGCAAACTCAAAAGCAGCGATGGTCCGCAGAGACAATTGTAAAAGAACGTCAGTGACGAGAGGACCAGCGGTAAGGAGAGATAGATGGGCACCGCTTTGTTATCGGAGGAATGAGGAGAGGCTGATGGGAGAAAATGAGAGAGACAACAAAGAGCGTATGGCTTGGCTAATTTTCCCACTTTTTCTCACATATTATAATCATTTTTCTCTTGGTCAAATTTAATACAATAAAAACACAATAAAAAATGTGTATATCTTTTTTTAAAATTTTATAAAGAATAAAAGAAATCAACCAGATTTCATAAATTCCATTAAAATCCCATTTGATTGCAAAATTTAACGGAAGTTCGCTATTTTTTTACCATTCACTCTCGGCCACCTATTTACTCTATTCAGTTTTTCCTATTTTGCAAAACTTGTTTTCCTAAATTCTATTTTCTCTAAACTCATTTTCAGCCCTCCCTTTATCTTAATAACCATATTTCACTCATTTTTATAAACTTACAGGTGTTTGGTCCATTTTTGTGTTTGGTCTTTTTTTATTGTTTTTGTAAAAACTGAAATAGATGCTGAAGACGTTTTTGGTTGAAACTTGTTTCATTTTCTGTTTTGAAAAATAAACAAACGACAACAATTTTACAAAAACGTAAAAATTACGTTTTTGTGTATTTTTAGAATAGATTTTTTTGTCACAAAAACAAATTATATCTCTACGCCGACTTCAGCGTCTTCTGTTCTAAAGAAATCGCAGGTATACCCTTTTTTTGTTTGTTTTCATATCTGTTGGTTGTGTTTGTTTTCGTATCTGTTGCTTAATTTGCTTTTGAGTTATTGTTGTTAACACCTTCGTCGCTTTCTCTTCCAATCAACTATGTCTCCTAGAGCAAGTCTCGCACACGAGAAGTGAAAGAAAACAAAAGTTTTTGTTTTTAGTTTATATTTTTAAAAAAACTATTTAATTGAAATTTGTAATATAAACATTTAAAACAAAAACTTACTTATTTGAGATTTATAATAAAAAATAAAAATAAAAACAAAAACATGTTTAGTTTTATCACCCTGTTTCTATTTTTGTAATTATACTCTTATGTTAATAATTTTAATATAATACATTATGTTTTTAAATTAATTAATTATCATTATAGCTAAAATTTAAATATATGCAAATTAAATATAATTAAAAAATTACACATTAGTTGTATATAATAAAATTATATAAATTAGAAATTTATATTATTCTGATCAATAAAAGATGCCTATCATATTATAATTTTTGAAAACATAATAGTACTATCATTTACAAAAAAGAAACATAAATCAATTAGAACTAATATAATCATTCCACATTTGTCTAGCAATTCTATCTCGCTTCTAAGATATACCTCGAAGTTGTGCTGGAGTGATATTATACTCTACTTAAAAACTTGCATCTTCATTTTCACTTTTCCTAATTTGTTCTTCATTTTCAGCACAATTATCAACTAATTCATCGCTTTGTCCATGCATTCTAATATAATTATGTATAACACAACAAGCAATAATGATGTATTTTTGCTTCTTCATATCATAACTCAACATGTTTTTAAGTATAGGGAATCTTGCTTTTAGAACGTCAAAACATCTTTCAATAACATTTCTTAATGAAGAATGCCTGTAGTAAAACAATTCCTGTGGACCTTGAGGTCTTTCTCTTCCTATATAATCTCGCAAATGATATCTCTCACCTTGGTATGGTGAAAGAAATCCAGACATACTAGTGTAGCTTGAATCAAACAAATAAAACTTACCTAACTTATAAAGAACATAATATTAACAAAATATATTAAAAATGAATCATAATTACTATGTTTATTTAAATGATATAATACCTTATGGAGGCATAGGATATTGATTCGCTAGATTTCTCAATGTTCTAAAAGAACTTAAGAGTCATTTGCAGTACTTTCTTATCCAGCCATTACATATGTAAAATGCATGTCAAATGAGCAACAACACATAATATTTTGGGTTAAATTAATTCTTTTACCCCTATATGGTATTTATCAATTGGTCGGAACATGTGCATCAATATGTGTACTATTTATTACTCCTACACAATCCTAAAAATTAAAATATATATTAAAATCATTATTAATCATAAGGACATAACTAAAATAGTAATTAAATATATGAATGTACCTAAAAATATAGAAAGAATTTTGAATTATGTTGAATCTCATGAGGTGTATTAGTAAAGAATGGTGGAGTAATGACTCTTTTTGCAAAACGATTAACTGCATATAAGACTTTATGAAAGTATTTCAAAATTGTACAGGTCAAATGCTGAAAACGTTCTGTATTAACTCTAGTTGTCTCATTATGCCCTATAGTCATCAAGAAAATTGCTACTTGTTCCTCCATAATCAAATGACCTATTGCCATTAAGCATCCTAAACTCTTCACATAAGCTCAAGAAGATTATCTTTCTTTTTCTTAAGTTTTCATAAAGCCTTGTAGGATTTCCATCCAGAAGTTCTAATACCCAATCATAACTTGGTAGAGTAGAAGTTCTAAATTGTTGCTTTTGTAAATGAAAATATTTTTTCTCTCCCCCAGCTAGAGAAATAATGATTACCTTCTTCAGTTCATCATTAAAATCTAATTTGAAATTTGATAAGAAATTCATGTATTTACAATGCCAACATTAAATAATTAATAAAAAATTAAATCAAAAGGTTTAATCAATATATAGACAAAATATTCATACAAAATATAAACTTAAAATTAAGTCAAACATTCATACAAAACACAAACTTAAGATATTCAAACTATGGAATAGTGCTTAAGATAGAAGTGCCAAATTAATAAGAATTCAATATGCAATAACATGAAAATATAACTAAAGCGACATAATCCAATCCAGCTTCCTTGTATCTGTCATCTTCATAAAAATATCCCTATAAAGTGGAGAATCATGTAAAGTCTTCATAACTTTTCCATATTGCACATTGTCAACACCTAATTCATCTAAGGAATTCAGACATTCAATCATTAGGTTAGACTCTTGAGACCTATTATTTACAGTGGATGATGTTTCACGCAGTTTTTTCTTAAGTAAATCATTCTTCCTTTTTTATTGTTCACCAATTATAAGCAAAACCTCTTCTACAATGTTAGAATATTTCTTCTTTGCCTTCTTATTCTTAGGAGATTTCTTCATTTTAGATGGAGAACTTATATCTTTATCTTCTTTTTCATTAGACGAGTAATCTTCATCAACGTCATTTCCATGTTCCTCTTTTGTACTATGTGATGGAGATTTAGTTAATAGATGTGCATACACACCAGTTGTAGTAGTATCTCCAAAAATATGAAACAACTCTGAAATTCTTTGCATCCTTTTTTCTTGAATCTGTGAGTCATTTTATGCATCTATAATGATGAAAAAGAAACATGAGAATAAATATTATATAATGTGATATATTAATAAAACAAAGACAAATTTTACCTTAAATAGATTTTCCCAACGTTCATTTGTAGCATTAACTTCACTAGTAAAGGAGTTGTAACCGATTCCTATTTCTTTGAGTAAGTTCTTGAAATTCTTCAATCTAGCCCTTAATCCAATATATTTATTCTTTAATTGAATATCAATATACTCCTTATTGAATTTTTTTTGAAGCCCTGCCTTAATATGCTTCTAACTAGATTTGGAAAAGGTAGTAGTTATTTGATTTCCCTTCTTCACTTCTTTAACCATTAAGGAGATTAAATACATCCCTATGGTATCATTCCATACCCCCCATTATTTTCATTTATTTCCACACAATCATTGAACCGTTCATATTGTTCAAACCTTCCATCACTAAATGTAATAACATATAAGCGACATCAATCATAACAATTTCTACCAAGTATTAGATGCTAAACATGGTTCAAAATAAACATAGACAACCACAATAATTTTTACAAAATATTAAATGTTAAGCATGATTCAAAATATACATAAGACAACCATATTAAATGATAAACTGCATATAAGTGCATGGAAATGATAGAATAAAAATAAAGGTGTAAATTTGGTTCTATACATAAAAATAAAGGTGTAAATTTAAGCAAGGTCATAATATATGTATGATGCATGTCATGCTCATGCAAGCACATGTGTTTTTAACAATATGAACCGTTTATGCGGTAATTACTCCAATAGCTTTGAATGCATTCTAGTTGTTCTCATCTGAGTCCAATGGATAAGCAGAGCATATTGAGTTGGCTTGATGGCCAAAATCCTAACTCTATTCTTTGCATCAGTTTTGGAAGCATTGCTCATTTGACCACTAACCAGCCTGTAGAGATCATATATAGTCTTGAGGCAATCAACGTTCAGTTTATTTGGGTTGTGGGGAGAGTATTTAAATCCACTGAAAATGATCAAATGAACTAAGAAAGTGGGCTTCCTAGTGAACTTGAATATAGGATCAGAGAATCACGAAAAGGAATGATAATACATGGATGGGCACCACAATTACTAATACCAGATCATGCAGCAGTTGGAAGTTTTATGACTCATTGTTAATTTCGGTCAATCCAAAATTGTTGTTGTCATTCTTTTGAATTTTCAGTATCTTAGAAGCTCCTCATCCTTCCTATCTCCTTCACTTGGTTCAACAATGTGCTTATTTAACTTATATGTGACATCTTGGCGATGAATCTTGTTCTTTTTAAGCGATAGTTTTTCTTAGTCCTTAAATAAATGTACATCATCATCTTCAAGACTTATTTTGGATACAAAAGGATTAAATTCAATAAAAACGATATGTATAAACACTTTAATAACAAGACTTTAATTAAGGAATAACCAAGAAAAATTCCTTCATCTGTTTTGGAATCTATCTTTCCTAAGTTATCTTTAGTGTTCAAAATGTAGCACTTATAACCAAAAAATTTGAAGTAACTAATATTTTGCTTATTTCCATGCCAAAACTCATAAGGTATTTTATTCAAAGTTGGTATTGCGTAAACTTTATTAGATATGTGACATATGGTAACTATGCCTCCTACCAAAAAAAAAAATAGAAAGATCATATTCATGTATTGTAGTCCTATCAATGTCTTTTAATTTCCTATTATCCTCTCAACAACTCTATTTTTTTAAAGGGTCCTTAAGGTAGAGATTTTGTGAAAGACACCATTATCTTCATAAAAGGCTTCAAACCTTTCATTCTCAAACTTCTACGATAATCACTCCTAATTAATGCAATAGAGAGTTCCCTTTCATTTTCAACTCTCTTTATAAATTTGACAAATTCCCCAAAGCAGTTATCTTTTTTGGTCAAGATAAAACCTACGAAAACCTAAGAAAATCATCTACTATTACAAAAGTATAAAATTTACCATTTGGACTAGTAACTCTAGTTGGGATAAACAAATCCAGATGAAATAATTGCAAAAGTCTACTGGAAGTTACTAACTTTTTTTTTCTATTAAATGAGTTATTAGATTATTTTTCCTATTTGATATGTTTTACAATTCTTTCCTTTCTCAAAAATTGGTCTATGCCAGTCGATTGACATGTTGCTTGAAGTTAAAGTTGGAGATAAGGCTTATGTTTGCATGTCCAAGTTTTCTATGCCAAATCCATACATCTTCACTAACAAACAATAAGGACTTCATATTTTGGTCAAAGAAATCATCAAATCTATTATATATATATATATATATATTTATTCCATTCTCTCTTAACCAAAAATGTAATGCTATTTTCAACTAATATTGATACAATACATGATCTTCCCTTAAATATAATTTGTAGTCCTTGTCACATAGTTAACTCACACTTATTAAGGTATGATTCAATCCGTCAACTAAATGCACATTATTAATAATAATGTGATCTCCCTTATTCATTTTGCTAATACCAATTATCTTACAATTAACATTGTCTCCAAATGTGACAAATGCTTTATATTTGTCTCTAATAGTTATAAATTAGGATGCATCACTGGTCATTTGCATTGAGCATCCATTATCCACGTACGATTTGCTCTTTTCTTTATAGACCTATAAAATAAGGCAATTAATGTGTTTTAGTACCCAAATGTACTTGGGTCCCTAATTGTTAGTCTTTGCTTTCTCTTCTACCCACTTCCTTAAAGTTTTACTTATCAAGCTTTGTTTTATAAAACACAATTTGTCAATATACATATATTTACCATAAAAATTGACATCCCATGTTATATAAATAATATTGGTTGGTGCCATGATCATGAAAATTATTATTTTAATAAATAAATGCACTTCTTGGTCTTGTATGTACATATAGGTAGTGGGGATCCCTCTTTTGGATAGTAAAGGAGTTTAATGTTCTTTTTAGGTGGTGAAAAGGCATAGGATAATTGTATATTACGAGGGATATTTCTTTTATTATATTGATGTTTGTAAGAAATGTAAACATGTGTCATCACATTATACTATTATAAGGTCTATTATGAGTAGAAGCTTGATGCTTACTTCTAAATTGATGTTGAGTCCTAAAAAAGTGTGAGTGAGATTGCATGCTATCATGTATCTTTTTATAAAAATTATGCGTATTATTTCCTTAAGATTATTAAGTTCTAGGTCAAAATTTAGAGCCATGCATGAAAGCATGAGGCTTTCTCTTAGAGTGAGCCCTAATGGATGTAGCATATACATATGATTTATGTATATGATGATGCTCCTTGTTTATTTGTCATCTTAGGAAATGGTTCTCCATTATAAAAATGATTTCCCTTGATGAATGTAGTTTTAGTATTAGATAAACTTTAATAGTTATATCCAATTTCATAAATATTATTTGAACTCTTTTAAGCTCCTAAAAAGCTTTTAGGTTGCCTGCTTCTCTTTATGAATTTGGACAATGAGTCTTTGAGGGCATTGGCCTCCTTTTCCAATGATTTATTCTCATGCTTTAATGCATCTAAGTTATGATTATCAATAATTGCCAACACTTATATCCTTTGATGTATTCAATTCACTATTCATCTTTTAATTTTCACTCATGGATGCATCATGAAGCTTTTAAGACTCTTTGAGTTTAGAAGATAACTTCTTTCTTTTTATACTCAAAATTTCAAGGCTCTTAACTAGTTCATCGTATGCTCATTCAACATCATTATCATTATCATAAGATTTAGAGTTAGAGAGACCTCATCATCATCTTTATCTGTAAAGCACATATGAGTTACTTATCCTTCCAAATGCCCACTTTCAAAATCTACTTTTCTCCTTCTTATCATTTCTCTTATATTTTTCATTTTCCTTGGAGAGGCTATTAAGACTTCATATGTTTGGATTTCCTACATTCAAAATAAATAATATTTGATTTTCATTTTGAATTTATCTTGATACCGTAAAGTCCTTGCTTTTGGAGAATTCATTATAGGTGTAATGCCGGACTCTCTAAGTTTTTGTATTGGTCAGTACTTGGAGATACTATTACACATTGATATACACATGGTTGTTATATGAGTTCAAGAATGTATTTGAATCCTTTTGGTATATACACCAGTGATATATAATGTTGTATGCCCTTATATAAACTTCGAGTTATCGATATGCAAAATCTCGGAGATTTCTGACAAATAAGCTTCTAGTTTGTAAAACCCAGTCCATTGGATGGATATGGCCATGGTGGCTGAGTTAAATCTGTTCTAATGCCTTAGAGGTGATTAGGCATGATTTATAGACTTACTGGACACTTAGAAAGCTTAATTGGAAAAGTTGATGTACATAAGAGCTTATTTGCAAATCATCAAAAGTTAATGGACTTAAATGTAATTTTCCAACTCTTGGAGGACCAATACGTAATTTTATAAAGTTAAGGGACTTATTTATGATTTTCAAAAGTCCAAGAACCAAAATGGAAATAAAAGTTTTAGTCATTCTTAAATTTTGGGCTTGATTGCAAATTTAGGAAAAGTTTGGAGGGTA
>JAOQMM010000005.1:19336358-19350418 GCA_027563515.1 Erythroxylum platyclados
CACTGGGTATGTTCGGGATATCGGTTAAGCTAGGCTTGATCCGATGTGTTTTTATTAAATAATTGTGTTTCTCTTTGCTTGTATAGTGTCAGCATGGTTGGACGAGGTAGGGGAGGTCGTAGTAAGGTTGAACCTTCGCGACCAGAATCTAGTGAGCATAGTGCAGAGGCAGTGGCCGACTCTGCAAGTGCATAGGGGCAAGCGGCCCAAGTTAGTTCTGCAGTACCACCAACTGTACCGCAGCTAGGAATGCCTCCAATGTCTATGGAGGCAATGCTATATTAAGCATATTAGATTTTTAATTGCTTATCATACTTGAATTTTTTATTTTATTTACCTGTACTATTTTATCTTATGATCTCAATACCCTCTATTTCTCAATCAAAATCTTCAATTTAGTATGAATAGTGAAGGAATAAAACAAAATATAAGATTGACTTACTAATGCTATAAATCACTTTGAGATTTTACTTTACCATACTTTTTATTATATTAAGTATTAAAATATAGCATATAATAACAACAACAATAATACCCAGTATGAATCCTGTTGATACTCGAGGTCTAGGGATATATCATATACTATTTTGTAAATATACGTATTTTTAATTTTATAATAATTTTTAAAATATTATTTTCTTTGAATTAATAGTTTTAATGCACCATATGAATTTTTAATAAATATGCAAAGGTTGCTTTAACATGAGTTTTTATATCAATACTTATATCTAAATGGCTATAGATAAATGTAAGCATAACTTGTTATAAAGGATAGAGATAAATTTATTTTTACTTAAGTTCAATTTAATGTAATAAATGTTAAAATTTGTGGTTTGAACTTTTTTTTTACTTTAGTCTCTAATTTTTTAAAACTGTAATTTATTCTCATAAGGCTATGTTTTTATATCACCCATACCCTTTGATACGATTTTCAATTAAAAAAACTAATAGAAAATGATGAAACAATGTCTTATGGCTTATCTTATGGGCACGACTAAAATACTTATTGTTCCAAATAACACTTACACAATCAATATGACATCTTTTCACCATTTTCTGCTATGTTTTCTAATGAAGGATAATGATACAAGAAATGACTGATAACAAAATGCAACTTTAAAAGGTAGATAATAGTTTTAAAAAATTAAAGATTAAAATAAAAAAGATCCAAAGCAAAAGAAGATCTATTGTTACCCTTTTAATTTTTTATTAATAAGTATTGTTATTTATTTAGGATTAAATATATTAGAACTTTCTATAATTAGTTTTCTTTTTTAAATTTGACCCTAATTTTTAAATCTATCTAATGCCTTTTTATATTTAATTATTGATTTCAAGGAATTCGTTATCATTAGTCTTTCTTGAGTATTTTTTATCAACTTGTATATCCAATAATTATTACGTAAACAAAATAATATCATTTAAAAAGGAAATAAGCCCTTCACAACATTATTACATTTCAACAAAAACATTAGGTATGCTTTTGTAATATAAGATAATGTCATACATGGATGCAATTACTTTTATTTAATAATAATGTTTTTTACATGGCAGTCGCTAGATATGTAAGCTACATATTTATTAATTATTTTTTATATATGCAAAATAACAATAGAAAGCTCCTTGGAATTAATAATTAAGCACATGAAAATATTTGATAGTTTTTAAATTTTAAAGGTAAATTAAAAAGGATTAAACTATAAGGAGATTTGTTATATTTAACCCTACGTAAGATTCAATTGTAATAATGTGATGAGTGGGAAAATGCTCTCACTTCTCTCCTCTCCATTTTACTAGTTATGCTTTTTCCCCCTTCAGGTTCACTTGTTCTGAACTGGTTCACCTATTTTATTTCTTGTTTGGGTAGGTCACTCACTCCTTCAATTTTTTTGCCTCCTATTTTGGTTTGACAATTTTTTGTTAAAAGAAAACATGTCTTGTCCATCTTCTTCACTTCTTTCCTTCTCCTTGTCTAAAATTACCTTTGCCACAAATTTTCCTACCTTACTGAAACTTCATTTTAACGATAAAGGCAACCAAACCCTTCATCAAAGTCCTAACACAAGTCTTCTTCTAAAGATAATTATCAAGCCAGCTTGGAACAAGGTTGCTAGCAACCCTATTAACGTTAATAAAATGCATTACATTCCTCGAGTAAAAGAAGGCGAACTTGTGTCTCCACTTGATGTGTTGCTTTATTTAGGAGCCGTAAGGTGCTCCTCTCATATATTACTTCCTCGACAAAAGGCATACAGTTCGTCTAGTGCATCATTGGGCCTTCAAGACATGGAAGTAGATGGGATGTGTGAACACCCTAATAAGCGAAGATAACTTCTTTTTGTTCAGGTTCTCCTCTGAATAAGTTGTATAAAAAAATATTGACTTGAGGTCGCATATCCAAGGAAAACCTATGATGGTCAAGAAATAGTCCCTCGGTGTAACCTTGGAAAGGGATAAGCTAAATTCCATTCCTTAAAGTCCCCTTGGATTATTGGTCAGCTGAGGGACTAAGCTACTTAGTTAGCTCCATAGGAAAACCAATCAACTTGAATGAAAACAAAACATTGCTAAATAGGATTGGTTTTGCTGATATTTGCATGAAAATCTCCTTAAAAAGAGAGCTTCCTGACTCAATCAAGTTAATGATGCTATCAGAAGAAGGAAGACATGTGGAGGATACTATTAGATTCACCTAACCTTAGAAACCTTTGAAAAATGAATCAAGAAAGTCCATATTCCAATGGAAAATGCTCAAGAAAACACTCACTAGGTAGAAGAGCTAGATAAGACTGGAAAAATAAAAAAGGAAGAGTCTGTAAATCAACTAAAGGATCCAATCCCCCCTCTTATCCCAACTAGAACAGACTGAAAACGCTGGAGAAAGCACTTTTGGGGAAATAAAACGTTTTAAACCAATCCCCCACACTATTCTAGCTGAGGAGACCTTTGAGAATAATAACAGGGCAGAGTATGAATTGAGTAAGACTCTAACCTTATAATGTCCTAATGAAATTATGGTAGTAGGTAAAGTGAGTGAACTACCTACTGGTGCATATATAGCTAGTCCTCTGAGCACTCAAGATAAGGAGAGGTCTTAGGAAACTGAGATTTTATTAAAAAAAAAATCCAAAACTAGGCACAAAACTAAGAGGAAGAAAGTTGGTGCTTCACCCTCTTTATAAAGATTCGTACCAGGAATGCAAGGGGTATCAATTCCCTTAATAAGTAATTGACCCTGGGTGACTTTCTTCAACTGAGGAAGCCTAGTTTTGTTGGCTTAATTGAAACCATAATAAAGCTGGAGGCCCTTCAAAAGGGACTTTGGTTTCTTAATAAGCATTGGAATATAGTAAGTAATCACCAAGCCTATACAAGTGGTAGAATTATAGTTTCACCCAATCCCGAAGTATAACATCTAAGTAATTGGTCCTACAATGACCAATGACTACATTATGAATTAATCATAAAAGGTACACATAAACAAATATATAGCTAATTGGGAGATTGAAAAACTTAGATTATGGAATGATTTGGTAGCTTATGGTCCCCCTTATAATCTTCATGGCTTGTACTAAGGGATTAAAATTTTATTCTTAAAATTGATGAAGCACAGGGAAATATTAGACTCTTGTAGTCCAAATTTTAGGAGTTAAGCTCTTTTACTAGATCCTTAGGTCTGGTTGATCTAAAGTACACAGGGCATCACTTTAACTGGTCCAACAGGCAATCAGAGGCCCAACTTATTCAAAAGAAGCTTGATAGATGCCTAATCAATTTTTACTAGCTCATGTTGTTTTCCTAATAGTTTAGTTGCTTTCATCAATTCCTTATTCTTAAATCATACCCTCTAATCTAGTGAAGCTGTAAGTAAAAGGATATCTCAAAATTTTCGACTCCTTTTTTAATAACTCTATTTTCATACACTAATTATGAAAGTTTAGATGTTCCTGGCTCATTAGCTTTCCAACTCGTGTAAAAGCTAAAGGTTGTGAGAAAGGAGTTGACTATCCTCCAGAGGAATGAAGTTGATCCCATGAAGATGGATTTAAGCCTAGACTTTGAAAGACTCAATCAATTTTAAGTGGAATTGTCTAAGGATCCACTAATCTACTCACTTAAAGCTAAGGAGAAAACATGATTAGAAAATTACCTGAATACTACTGACACTTATAACTCTGTGCTCAATAAAATTTCAAGAATACTATGGCTCACTGAAGGAGATAGGTGCTTGAAATACTTCTTCTACTGTATATAAGGGAGAAGAAACATAAATAAAATCATCGCACTCAAAGATTCTAAAAGGAAAATAGTAAATGAGTAAAAACATCTAAAGAAATTAGCCCGTTAGTACTTTAAGAACCTATTAGTTACAAGAAGTAGGTTGGAAGGCCTACCTTAGGATACTCTCAATGCCTTGGCAGGATCAGTGCAACCTAATTCTCTCAATGAACTCACTTAAGAAGTTGCACCTGAAAAAATCAAGGCCATACTATTCTCTTTCCATTTTGATAAAGCTCATGGCCTAGATGGCTTCAATACCATATTCTACTAAGCTAAATGGAGCACCGTTGGGATAAAAACATTTGATGTTGCATTAGAATCTTCCATTTTGGCAAGATGCTCACTAAACTTAACTATACTTATTTATGCTTGATCCTAAAGTGCCACAACCCCACTAGCCTGAATGAATACAGACCTATAGCTTGCTTCAATGTCTTATACAATGTGATTGCAAAGATCTAGCTAATGGACTGAAGAAAAACCTTAGGAAAAATCTTTAACTCAAGTTAGGGAGCTTATATAGAGGGTAGATTAATCAGTGATAACATCCTCATAGATCAAGAGATCTTTAGGGGATATAACACCAATAAATCTATTAAAAGTTATGCTCTATAGCTGGATTTCACTAAGGCTTTTGACTCAGTTAATTAAGAATTCCTCAAATCCTTATTAACAGGCTTAGGATATCTAAGTAAATTTATGAATTAGATTATGGCTTATGTAACCACAATGTCCTATGTGTTATTATTAATGGAGAACCCACTTCAATCTTCAAAGCAACTAAAGGAATAAGACAAAAGGCCCTCTATCACCGTGCCTATTCATCATCTATATGGAAGTTTTATGAAAGATCACAAGTCTTCAGATAAGCAAGTCTCCCTCCTTTAAATTCTATTGTAGAAATGGAAAGCTCAAGCTATCGCATCTTATGTTTAATGATGATCTCCTTATGTTATGTGGTGCCAATTAAGCCTCCATAAATACTTTACTACATTCTTTGGAAGTCTTTAGAAGATGCTATAATCTTACTTTCAATCCTACTAAGAGCTCTTATATTTTCTCAGCTGCAACCTTTCTAAACTTATATGAATATGCCAGCTCCACTAGAATGAGAATTACAAAGCCTCCTGTCAAATATTTAGGAGTCCTTATCTCCACTAAGAAGCCGACTATAAATGACTACTCCCCACTTATTAGCTCTATGACAAGAAGATTAAAAAATTGGTACAATAAAGTCTTATCATACGGAGGAAGAGTCTAGCTTGCAATATCTGTCGTTTCTAACTGGTACACTTGCTGGATCTTACACCTAGCAATCCCTAAAGGAGTTATGAAGGAAATTGACAAGCTCATTCAAAATTTTATCTAAAATTGGATTTCTACCTCAAAAATAACTCCTTTATCAAATGGTCCTAAATTTGTCTGCCTAACCATCTAGGAGGTTTAGCTATCACTCATGTCAAGAAACTAAACAGTGTTTTACTCTCCAAAAGACCATGGAAGCTATATACCAAAAAGAAAAAAGATGGGTTCAATGGATTCACAACTACTACCTAAAGTGGAAAAGCATTTGGGTCATCTCAACTAGCGATGCTCAATCTTAGACTTTCTAACAAATTCTACACCTGAGAGATACAATTCAACCTTACATACTATATAAGATTGGAAATGGTAAGGCTACAGACTTATGGTATATCAACTGGATATCTATAGGATCGTTATACAAAGCTGGTGAAGCTAGTAGTTTTAGGTCTTTAATTCCCTCCAACTCCAAGGTTAAAGCTCTGGGATTGGAAAACTCTTAGTCTTGGCCTTTTTCTTTAAGGAGTAGCAATCCAATCATATATAATTAACCTGCTTACCATCCTAATCACGTAAAAGAGGATGTCATTATTTAGAAAGTTGATAAATCTCAAACTTTCTCTTTTGCCTCTTGTAAAACCATCTTCTTAGAGCTTGCAAATCCTTTTCCCTGGTATAAACTGATATGGGATACAAACATTATTTCCTCCTATTCTTTCATTCTATAGCTAACTAGTTGGGGGAAGCTTAAAACTAAGGATAAACTGAAATTCCATCTGAATGATTACTATTGTGTGCTTTTTTAAGGGGAGCTAGAGGATTTAAACCATCTCTTTTTCGAATGTAACTACACCAATGAGGTATGGAAACTTATCCTCAAGTTATTCAACCTCTCCCCTACCATCTTTAGCTGGATGAACATTCTCAGCTGGGCTATAAATATGAGAATG
This sequence comes from Erythroxylum platyclados, assembly GCA_027563515.1. Taxonomy (NCBI): domain Eukaryota; kingdom Viridiplantae; phylum Streptophyta; class Magnoliopsida; order Malpighiales; family Erythroxylaceae; genus Erythroxylum; species Erythroxylum platyclados. Next base: position 19,342,892 of record JAOQMM010000005.1, read on the forward strand.
AAACAAAAATTTGACTACAAGCTTTTTAAAATGGCTTTTGGATCAGGAATCTATCTTATTTGGAAAGAAAGAAATGTTAGGATGTTCATGGGTAATCCTTGCACAATTGAGGAGTTAATCGGGAAGATTCTGCTCAAAATTAGAAGTCATGCCAATGCAGTTAGACTCAACCTGTCCCTAAAAGTGAAATGCAACCTCCTTACTGATTAGAAACCTTCTTAGTTAACTTTTTGACTAACCCCTCTATGGAAATGTTTTCTATTATGTAGTTTCTCCATAAAGCTAAACTCTCTTTGTCATGTATATATTACATTTGATTAATATAACTATTCTTATCTTCCAAAAAAAACCTATATAAAGCATAATTTTTTAAATAACATAACTTCTTATTCACTATTTATAAAATGTTTTACCGATATAAGCTTATATTCTTTTCTTTTTTGTTAATTAGAGGTTGAAAGGATTATATAATTTATGAACATGTTATATTTTCTTTCAATTCCAACATATAGTATTTTATAATAATTGAAAACTTAGGGTGTTCTCATTTTGTTTTCATTTTTAAAATTTTAAATTCAATAAAAATGTTTGGTTGAGTTTTTGGTTGTCATTTTTAGTTTTGGTTTCACCCTACTGTCATAAATTGTAAACATCAAGAAAAGTGGCTTCGATTTTCTTTTCTTTCATTATCTAATTTTAACTATTAACTCAATAAATAATTAATAAGTAAGATATTTATTTGAGTTTATTTTTAAAATAATATTTGCTTTATTAAATATATTTTAATTTTTAAAAGCATTCTTATTATGTTAAATTAAATTCTTAATTTTAAATTTTTTATTTAAAATAATCATTTTAAAAAATTTTAAAATTTATACATTTTAAGAATATTTAAAAAAAATTTGTTAAATAAATATCAAGTTTGAAAATATTTATTTTTAAATTTAAATTTAATAATAAAATAAATAAATAAATATAATAATAAAATTGTATTAATTGTCTTATTAAATATTGTATATAGATTGAAATAGAATTTATTAAAATAATTTATCCTAATTTTATTTATAATAATAAATTTTTATTAAAAAACTCTAAAAAAAATTGTGAAAATAAAGGACCCTTATATTAGGGTGTTATTTTTAAGTTGAAACAAGAAAAAAAATCCTATTCGGTCAACTGCCCTTTATAATATATATGGGCCCAACTGAGATTCTTTAATTAAAATTTAAAACATCAATAAATAAATGAATAAATAATCTCCTACGACGAAGAGACAATAATAAAAAAACAGAAACGAAGATAAAGAGGCGGTGACTTCTACAACGACTCTACAACCGAAACTTATTGATTCCGCGTAGTTCTGGTCGTCTAAACTATTCCTTTCCATATACGCGGAATCAATGAGTTCCGGACATCCAAAACCCCTTTTTCTACCTTAGTTATATATAACAAACCAGCCTTGGACTTTGAAATACAAACACACGCTTTTGGTTGATCCCAACATGAAGTGAAGGGCAAGAAGAAGGAGGTATCTTTTTTTTTTTTCTCTCTGTGTGTGTGATTGCAATGGGAACCCCACAGTTCCCAGATCTTGGAAAGCATTGTTTCGTCGAAGACTGCAAGCAAATTGATTTCTTGCCATTCACTTGCAACTCCTGCAACCAGGTGCTTGCCTCTGTTCTATTCCTCCAATTTTTAAGTTTTTCTTTTTTTGGGTTCATTGATTTGCGTTCGTGTCATGATTGAACTCAAATTAGCTCTTTTTACCGTTTAGTTATCTAATTGATGGGTAGTGTTTGGATGCTATAATCATTCCCTTTAGTGGATCTTAGAATGAAATTGATACGCAATTATTGCATATGAGATCAAATTAACAATGATAAAGAATCTCTCACTGTCTTTGTTAGGGTATCTAGGCTTCTCTAGTTAAATGCTGAATGCATAAATGTGAGGTTATTAAGGACCACTTCCACAAACTAATGGAAGGATAGGAAGAGTGATTGATACTCACTCAGCTGTCCCTAATTTCTTTTAACGGGTGCTTTTTAGATGCGTATTTTAGGGTTTTTCAAGTTAGAGTTTCATGATTTATTGTTTAAATATACTCCGAGAGTGATGAGAGGTGCAATTACCGTGTATAATTTCACGGCATTACGAAAAGCCCTCTATACCTCGTAAATCTTTGATTACATGCTGAGGAGTCACGCACCATATTGTACGACTTAATAAAGCTTTTAGGACTCCTGACTATTTAAAGCTCTTCTGTAATTAGGATTATAAGCGTTCTATTAGTCATAATAAATGGTGGTCTAGAAAGTTCAGGACTTGCTTTAGAAAGTTTGATTTAAACCAGCTATATGACTTGCATTCTGCCTTAGCATTTTTTGTGAAGGTAAATCCATTGGCGCAGATATTTGGTTCCGTACCCAAGGAAATCATACTCTGACAATGAAAATTCTTGATAGAGGCTCTCTGCCCTCGATGTTGAAGTCATTTGTACAGAGTGCTTTTAATTGTCATATGTGGCTATCTAAGCCATAAAATTCCTCTCGAAACCTTTTCATTGCCACAACAGTGGAAACTGTATGCATAATCATAGCTAAAAATAATGTAGCTGTTTAATTAATTTGCTCTTTGAATATATTGAATTGTATTGAAATATAGTGGAATTAACTAAGACATTATGTGTGTACATCATATGCAAAATCCGACACCTTGGCAAGGATACAACTCCACTAGTGGGTTAGTTTTAGCTTATGAGTGTGCCCTGATTGTTATGATGTTAACCTGTAAGGTGCTCAAACTCTTGCTGATTTTCTTAGGTATTTTGCTTGGAGCATCGAAGCTATGCTAAACACGAGTGCCCGAATGCAAATAGAAACGATGTCACTGTTGTTATCTGTCCACTATGTGCCAAAGGGGTGCGCCTAAATCCTGGTGAAGACCCTAATATCTCTTGGGAAACTCATGTTAATACGGAATGTGACCCTTCAAATTATGACAAAGTCACAAAGAAGAGAAAATGCCCTGTCTCTGGCTGTAGGGAGGTCCTTACGTTCTCAAACACAATCAAGTGCAGGGACTGTACCAGAGACCATTGCTTGAAGCACCGTTTTGGACCTGACCACAGTTGTCCTGGACCAAAGAAAAGTGACGTAGGCTTTCCTTTTATGAATTTTGTAAACAGGAGTAAGAAAGAAGAGTCAAAAGGCAATCAAGCTCTATCCATGACTTCAGCCAGGTGGAAAACTAGCTTTATCAATGCAGCTTCAGTTGTCCGAGCTTCTGCTGAAGCAGGGATGACCAAATTGAGTAATGAGATTAACCAAGCTTGGCAGACTGCAAGGAACGGGGTTGGGCCTAGTAGCAGCCAAGGGAGTGGTGAAATTGGGTTGCAAGAGGAGTGCCCACAATGTAGTGCAAGATTTTCCTCAGTTACAACTCTTGTGGAGCATGTGCAGAAGGTTCATGAAAGGAGTGGGAATCAATCTCGAGTCATGAAATTGCCAGTAGATGTGTGTCCTAAATGCAGTAAAGGTTTCCGTGACCCTGTAGACCTTGTGGAGCATGTTGAGAGGGATCACGGGGGTACTTCAAAAGTTTAGGGACAAGTCGTCATTAAAACAGCAAAGATTGATTCTTGAAGCTATTCTATTCACTTTCGGTTCTTTTGATAGGATTTGAGGAGACAAAAGATGCAAATACATTATGAGGTTAGTATTTTAAGTTTGAGACTTTGATCCCTAATATAAAGGGTTGTGAATATCATGACAGACTGGAAAGCGATATTATCTGTGAAGTTTGTGCTACCTTAATAATGGGAAGTGGGTGTGAAGGATTGTCTGTGGTAGCTCGAATTTCAGTAACGTTTGGCCATAAAACAGTTCCTATTTACTAGATTTGTTGAGCAACTTTTCTAATGACATATCTCGATTATTGTCACGACGCCTACAAATACTTGTTACTGTTACTTGATACGAGGCATGTTCATGGATATTACTTCAGATTAAGAACCTGAAGGAAGGTCTTGAAGAGACGGAGATGTCTCCTATTCGGCAAGATTTTGTTTCGTCATGGTTCGTATTATGACTTTCTTTTAAACACGGCATGGTTCTTCTGGCAATTTGTGCGGCTTTTCAAAAGCAAAACAAGAGCGCAAAACAAGAGCTTACATCGGAGGTGATTCAGGCATTGCCACTCTGATAGGGTGTGCTTGTTGTACTTTAGGATCAAATGAGATGATTACAAATGTGTATTTAGTTGTTAATATCTGCGCCCCTTGTGCATGTCCCCTTACCTTATCACATGTTATTGTCGTAACGTTGATTAAGAACCCATAGTGGCGGTATAATATCAAGTGATGTGCGTTTAATGTAACGTGTTAACATTATTAAAGCTTGTCCTGCATCAGCATGAAATTAGGTTGCTCTCAGGGTGACTTGTAGTTACTCCTTAGAGAAGTAAGCATATGGGATGATGGTTATGGGCATTACAGCCTGATGTCCAGCTACTATTCTCGAAGTCTGAACTACAAACTCATTGTTTTGCCCAGGCATAATTTGTCGACCTGCTCCCTAGGCTTCGCATACGGATGAAGGGCGATCATGCCACCCTACTTATTGAGTTATTGTTGGATACTATCACGTGTCTTCCCAAGGTCCCTTTATAATGAAATGGGAGCTTTGATTCTTTAGGCCTTCTCCCCTTCCCTTTCAATTGTCTAGGCATCATTTTTCGTTAAAGCAGTGCCTTCATTAGTCATCTCTCGTGATGAGAAGCTTCGATTCGAAGGGATTGTTCAACCCTTGATATTGCGATCACTAGGCAAATGAATTTATTATTTCGAAGTAATAAACTCATGAGTAGAGCATTTTCTTACAATGAATTAGTAAATTTTAAGTTTTGACATTTTTATTATTATTTAGTTAAAAATAAAAATGTTCTGCAATTTAATTTAACTATAAACTTATTTTAAACAATGCAAAGAAAGTAACTAACGATAAGAAATCAGATATAATGTAACGTTAAATTTCTCCTATTATCATCATGTACTTAGTTGTTTCAAAACTTTTATGGGTTCTTTCAAATGTCTACATAAAATTTAAGTTATAATTTAAGCTTTGGCTTTTAACCAAGTAAAGTTGGAAACAACATACATATCTCACAAGTATAAAACTCTTTTATAGAATAACTTAAAGGAATTCATTAAAAAAAAACATATTAGGATCTAACATCAAAATAATTTAGCCATACATTATATTTAAAATATCATAAACAACTTTTCTAATAATTAGGGGTAAAGTTGCGTACTTCTGGACCTCTCCAGACCCCGCGATTAGTGAGGCTTTCACTGAATTGTTGTAGAGAATATATTATCCTTAAAATCATAAAAATAAACAAATGCATTGAAGAAATCATAATCTTTCGATATATTCTGCTTTGTTGAGATGATTCCATATCTCTTTTCTTATTGAAAACGATCGCTAAGTCTTGCTTTAGTGTTCCTTTTCTTTGGATGTTAAACCTAATTCTTTTGACTTGAAAACTCAAAAAGACACTCTAAAAGCTCCCTTGCTATGGTTTTTTCCACTCTTTAAATAACTGTTTTAGCCTTGAACACAATATGGGACATGATCATGTCCAAGATCGTGTTTCATACTATGACTTAACTCATCTATTCAAATTGGAACAAGCACTAACATACTCATGTAAGAGGTCATGTTTCTTTATTGTAACTTCTTCGCTATGCAACACAAACTTTGACCTATCCATTTACAATATATGTCTTTAATTCTTGTATTTAGAAGGGAACACAATCGTTTGTTACACCATGTTTGATGTTTTCTTTTAGTTCTTTTATCAAGAGACAGACATATGTTGTAATATGCTCGTATTTGAGAACATGTTCAACTAAACATAAATCTTTTTCTTCATTTGATGTACAAAGATGTACAAACTTCTCGATCCTGTGATAAAATCACTCCTTATGCAACATATCTTCAAAATTACCAAAAAAGTTAATAAAATTAATTAAATATATATCGAGATAATTAGATACTAAAATATAATAAAATACTAAGTTAAATATATGTACATCAAATTACTAAAGACATAATTTTGTTTGTCTTTAAGTAAATCAATTAAACAAGCTATCAACATTATGAATTTCAATTCCATAAATTGTCAGCAATCTAATTATAATAGCTAAAGATGATCATTATTCGGTAAATGACATAATTCATTAACTATTTTTTATTTTTAGATGTGTATACTGACTGGTAATTTAACCTGAACCTAACTTAACAATCTTTCAAATTTCAACTAAAGTTAAATAATTGTACCTTATATGTAAGAAAAACATAATATGAGTAAGAAGTACAAACCAATAAGTAGTTCACAAATCATATTAAAACAAATTAATGCAACATATTTTTAAACTTTGTGTTGGATACATGACTTTGAAGTTGTCAAAGAAGCTAGGAATAATCTAAGAGTTAAGATTGTTAAGATGTGCTGAGATCATACTTTAAGGCTATCCACAAAGATTGTTAATGAGTATCAAACAGATTTTATATTATTCTATTTCAAAAGTAAATGAAGTAGTTTTAGTAGAGATTGTGCAGCAGATTCAGCTGCATGTTTTATGCATTTTAGTTATACATTTGCTGTATAAATAGACGTGGTTTATGCTTAATAAATTAGTTCTCAAAAAACGTTTTCTTCAAGCTCATGTTTTCTTCTTCTACACCTTATTCTTGTCAAAAAATACCAACAAAATGGTATCAAAGCGTTTTTGTCTTGAGGAACTTGTGACATGAGTGAAACCACAACACAAACCTGATTTACAACCCAGATTTATAACCCAGAATTACAACCCTGAAGTACAACCAATAGATTTGCAACAAGGATCACAACCAGAATTACAACCATCAGATTTACAACCAGAATTACAACCATCTTCAAGTAATGGAGGTAGAAACACAATCATCATTCAATCATGTTGCCCCACCGGTTTTTGATGGCCAAAATTATCAAGTATGGGCTGCTAGGATGACAATCTACCTTGATGCGTTGGATCTTTGGGAGGCTGTAGAAGAAGATTATGACGTTCCACCACTACCAGCAAATCCAAAGGTGACACAAATGAAGAGCCATAAGGAGAGAAAGACCAGGAAGTCAAAGGCCAAAGCATGTATTTTCTCTACCGTTACAAACACTATATTTACAAGGATTATGAACCTGCAGTCAGTAAACGACATATGGGACTACCTCAAGAAGGAGTATCAGGGTAATGAAAGAACGAAGAACATGCAAGTGCTCAACTTGATCAGAGAGTTCGAGATGGTAAAGATGAAGGAGTCAGAAACGATTAAAGATTACTCTGACAAGTTGCTGGGCATTGTTAACAAAATAAGGTTGCTGGGTAAGGATTTTTCTGATGAAAGAATTGTTCAAAAAATTCTCGTTACTTTACCTGAAAAATATGAATCTAAAATTTCTGCATTGGAAGAATCTAAAGATCTATCA
>JAOQMM010000005.1:19360411-19376476 GCA_027563515.1 Erythroxylum platyclados
GTTGTGGCTTGTGGAAGGCTGATGCGTTGTGGGTGAAGGGATGAGAAGCTTGGGTTAACTTCTGCGTGGACGGGAATCGCTTTAGCTTATTCCAGTGAAAAGCGTAAGGATAATTTTAGGATTAAATTAAAATATTTCTAATTTTGTCGTTAATTTAATACTTAATATATTCTTATAGGAAAGATACTCTGCTCGTTACTATTACTATAAACTATAGCAATTAATAGTATTAAGGAGGTGAGACAACAAATTCTGCTTTTAATCTTTTGCTTTTGTTACATATACTGTTGCTTTTTAATCTTGGGTTGGTATTAATCAGTTTCTTGATTGAGGTTGTTCATTTTTGTGTGTAACTTTGTATAATAGAGCTGTTCATATGGAAACATTAATTTCGTTTAGAAAACATAAATGAATAAGTGTCGTTTATTTGTCTTTTTGTCTTTCTTAATTCAAGCTTTGTTGTCGACAAACTCCATGTAAACTAGCGAGAAAAACATAGTTATTGATCTTTTATCTCTGTTAATGGTTCTCTCGGATAAGAAAGGTTTCCTAAGTGCAATCCATCTTACCAACATAAGATCGATATAAGAAACACTTATCACATGCACTTCAATAGTAGATCATATATGATATAATTGAAGCAGCTGCAGTGGAAAAATCGCAATCGACGTATTTCATTTCATTAATAATCAACTTTATGAAGCTTCAGATTGATTTCACCATATGCTAGATAATAGTAATAAAACAGTTGGGACTTCAATATGATTGGTTAAACTCAAAAACTCAATCTTGGTCAACGAAATTGAATGCCAAAAGCAAGAAAGATGAAATTGACATCATAGAATTCTGTATAAAACTAACTGTGTAATTTTGGTTAATATTAAATTGTATTAATTTTAATTATAGATAAAAAAATTATTAAATTTTTAAAAATGTAAAATCTTTTATTATTATTTTTAAAAGTTAATCCTACTATATTATGTGACATAGATGTGGTAATATAAAATTGTTAGCAATTATAATTTCCTAAAAATAAACTAGTTAACAAAATTTACAATCAAAATTTTATTAAACTTCACACTACATAACTCGTTGGAGTTGGACACCTTACAAAGCTTTCACACCTTTTCACTCACTTTTTTTTGAGTTTTTTGTACAATACACGTAATGGCTAAATGGCCATATTTATAGAGACGATAATAACCGACTATAATGCCAACTTTAATGAAGTTGTCCAAAGGAGTTCAAGGATAATTTGAATTGGTATTTTGACCAAGTTAAATACAACACTTTACAACTCATAATCTAGAATCATGTATTAAACCAAGTTTAGTTTCTAACATCCTCCCTTAATCTTGGTTTAACCATTCTGAGCATGTTCTTCAACTTGTAAAATAGCTCAACTTTTAAGGGCTTCGTGAAAATATCTACTATTTGATCTTCAAATGCTCAATACTTAACTATAATTTCATTATCTTTAACCAAATATCGAATGTAGTAATGTTTAATGTCAATATGCTTACTTTGACCATGGAATACTGGATTCTTTGTTAAGGCAATTGTTGATTTATTATCGCAGTAGATTGTCGTTAGACCATCTTGTTGGTGTTGTAATTCACTAAACATCATTCATAGTCAGATCACTTAAGTAGCACAATTTGTTACTGTTATATACTCTGTTTCTGTAGTTGAAAGAGTAACTACTTGTTTCTTTGAAGACTAAGATGAAAGACATAACCTGAAGTGCTTTTTCTCTTTTCAACATCATCAACCTAATCACTAGTTGTATATTTTTATTGTTTGAATAAAATATGCCATCACCAATCATACCTTTAATATATATTAAAATTCATTTTGCGGCTTCCCAATGAGATTGTCATGGTGAATCCATAAATCTGCTCACAATTCCAACTTCGTAAACAATATCTAGCCTAGTTGCAATTAGGTACCTCAAACTTCCAATAATTCTTATGAAGTTTGTTGCATCAACCAAATCACCACTGCCATCTTTCACAAGCTTTAATCTTTATTCAACTCGTGTTAAAATTGGCTTGCATGCATCCATCTTGAATTTCTTTAAAATATTTTTTGCATATTTCCGTTGTGAAATAAATATGCCTTCATTTGTTTGCTTTACCTTGATACCAAGAAAGTAGTACATTAATCCCATATATTTCATCTCAAAGTGAGCAACCATATCCTTTTTGAATTCTAACAACAATCTTGAATTATTACCACTAAAGATCAAATTATCTATATAAAGACAAACTATAACAATGTCTCCTTTATACAAAGTATGCTCATATGGACACTTATAAAAACCATGTTCAATGAAATAAATATCAATACTAGTATACCATGCCCTTAGTGCTTGTTTAAGACCATACAACACTTTCTTTAACTGATAAACCTTATCTTCTTCTCCTTTCTTTACATATCCTGGTGGTTGCTCAATATATACTCCTTCTTCAAGTACACCATTCAAAAAAGCTTATTTGACATCCATTTAATAAATTTTCTAGTTACTATGAGCAGCAAGTGAAATGATTAAACATACAGTATCCAATCTGGCAGTAGGTGCAAATAATTTAGAATAATCGATACTTGACTTTTTCTTGTATCCTTTTACAACTAATCTTGCTTTAAAGTGTTCAACTTCTCCGTTAGGCTTATACGTTTTCTTGTATACCCTTTTGACACCAATAGGTTTGTTTCCTTTTAGTTAACTGGTTAACTCCCATATTTTATTCTTTGCTATGGCACATATTTCTTCATCCATTGCTTTAGTCCAATGACCATCATTTATTGCTTCCTCAATCTTTACTGGATCATAATCTGCAAAAAAAAGCATAGTGGGCCATAACTTCATCATCACTAACTTGATAATCTTTCAAATAAGTGGGTGGATGGCGTTCTCGTTGTGGTCCCTAAATGAAGGTGAAGTAGGAGGAGATGACGCTTCGGGATCAACACAAGTTGACTCTTTAGGAACTGGAGGTGAAGATGACTCTCCAATTTGATTAGTCATTTCCAATGTATTGTTTATGAACACCACTACTGACAATGATTTCTTTTCTTCTTCTAACCAATCTCATAATCCATCTTCTTTAAAAGTAGCATCTCGACTGATGATCACTTTTTGAGTCTTTGGATTGTAAAGCTTATAGCCTTTTGTTTCCATGTTGTAACCAAGAAATATACATTTTTCTGCCTTGTCATCTAGCTTCTTTCTCAACTCATCATGCATATGTGAATATGTTATGCAACCAACCACTCTCATATGACTAAGATTAGGCTTTTGTCCACTCCATACTTCTTGTAGAGTTTTATCATGAACACTTTTAACAAGAAACTATTCAAATTATAGACCGCATAAGCCATGACCTCTGCCCAGAAATTTTAAGTAACTTCTTACAAAATAACATGCTTCTCACCATATCCATGATAGTTCTGTTTTTCCTTTCTGCCACTCCATTTTATTGAGGAGTGTACCTAGCTGTCAACTGATGCTTAATTCCATGCTTTCTTAAGAAATCATCACAAACAATATATTATGTGTCTCTATCCATTCTTAAATTCTTGATAGAATAACCAATTTGTTTTTCAATATACTCTACAAAATTCTTAAGTACTTCACATGTCTCAGATTTCTGCTTCAAAAAATAAACTCATGCCTTTCTACTATAATTATTAATAAATGTAATAAAAGTATTTGTTAACTTCATTTAATGGAACCTCCACTTAACATAGATTTGAATGCATGAGCTCTAGTGGACGTTTGGTTCTCTATGCCTGCTTTGTAGAAAATAGATCTCTATGATTTTTTCCCATTACACATGACTCACAAATCTGGTCAGGAACTTGAATGGTTGGCAAGCCTAAAACCTACTTTTTGTTTACAAGAAACTTAATGCTTCTAAATTCACGTGCCTTAGTTGCATATGTCATAACTAATTATCATTGATAGTCATAGTATTATCACAAGAAGTATTACCATAATTAAGATATGTTGGAAATAGACAATAGGATGTCATTCTAGTATTTAGAATCATACCCTTTTTTAAATCACTCACAATGCATTCATCTTTATTGAAGCGTAAATCATAACCCTTTTCTAATAGTTATCCAATGCTTAATAGATTCTGGCAAAAAGTATGAGCGTAGTACACGTCAGAAATATAATTTAAAGACCCATTATTCAATTTTATAACAATCATTCCTCTTCCCAAAATTGGAATATGGTAGTTATTAGCAAGCTTACTAAAAAATGAAATGATTCATCCAATTCAGGAAAAACTTCCTTGCTTCCACTTAAGTGATTGTTGTAACCCGAGTCTAACAACCATTAACAGTTATCATTGTTACTGGTTTCATGAGCGGCCATCAACAAGGTCTCTAGGTTATTTTTCTCAGCGACTACAACTTGATTATCTTGATGTTCCTATCTTTCAACACGACATTCTCTATTATAGTGACCATATTTTTTGCAATTATGGCACTGAATATGTGACTTGCACTCAAGTTGATTGTGACCATACTTTTTGCACTTATAATATTGAATATGGATTTATCCTGAGGAGTTTCACTCTTTCTTGCTCCTGGTCTAGAATTGGTTTTGAAATTTTTGCCTCCTCTGCCTCTAAAATTTGAACTTCTTTGAGTATGCTTTGTTTTGCCTATTGTAGTTTCCTTCTTATTTCTCAAATTTACTTGGGGTTTTACAACTTGCTCCATTGTGTTTGGTGATCTTTCATTCATTCACATTTCACGGGACTCTAATGAGGCTTGCAAATCATTAAGAGTCATAGACTCCAAACCTTTAGACTATTCAATAGTTATGACAACATAATCAAATTGATTGTAGTCTCATTCGTTTAACTGTGTCTGCTCCTTCATACGTTTTGAATAGAATATTTCAAGCCTCCCTTGTTATTTTAACATGGAATATTTTTCAAGAATCAGAAACTCAACAGATTGACAAATTAAAAACAAGGCTTTTTCATTTACTGAATGATCACGAACTGTTATTGTGATTCTTCAGTCGTCGGTTTTTCTTTTTCTGTTAAGTCTTTCTCCAAAATTTCACCATACCCGTTGCTTCTCAAATATAACTTCTTCAAGCGTTTCCACATTGTAGAATTGTTTTTGTTATCAAACTTGATAATAGATAATTGCATTGGTTGAACTTGTTGAACTTTAGTTGTTGAACTTGAAGTCATCTTGATCTACTTGAGCACTTTATCATTGCTCTAATACTAGATGTTGTCAATTATAATTGCCTAAAAATAAACTAGTTAAACACATACTTAAAATTTTATTAATACTTCACACTACACAACTCGTTGGAGTTGAGCACCTTACAAAACTTTCACATCTTTTTTCACACTTTTTTTAAAAAGTTTTTTGTACAATACATGTAATGGCCAAATGGCCATATTTATAGAGAAGCAAATTCAATAATAATCTAACTATAATGCAGCTTCAATAAAGTTGTTCAAAGATAATTTGACTTGGTATTTTGACCAAGTCAAATACAACACTTTACAACTTATAATCTAGAATTATGTATTAAACCAAGTTTAGTTTCTTACAAAAATTTATAAAAAATAATTAAACTTATAATCTATTAAAATTCAATTATATTTAAATTTTTATCTATTAAAAATTCAATTTAAACGTTTTGTAGATATTAAATTTTACTTTAAATATTAAATTACAAAATATATTTGAATAGAAATTTTAAGATCAAAAAAATAATTTTTACACATGAGCATATGATGTGTCTATAAAAGGCAGTACGTCCAGGACCTGCTCTCTGACGACGACTCATTATTAAAAGGTCAAGAATGGCATCAGGTGATCGATGTTGACAGAATAAACAAGTGGACCCAAGAGAAATTTGAAAGCAGTTTAGAAGTGGAAGCTCGTTTCATTCTGGATTCCCATTTCAGTTCAGATACTTTGAAACAATTTCAGAGTCAATTCTCTCTAATTAATCAAACAGCATTACGTTCTGCCCTTTTTTCTTTTCAATCATATCTTCTTCTTACTGCCTTCTGTTCCACCCTCATTTTCTTACAAGTCTACTGCTATTTGAAGCTGTAACCTTATAGTTCCCCTACTCTCGTCTCTATGTTCTCCGCACCGACCTTAACTTCATTTTGTGCTGTTGTCTCCACAGCCAAGTAACATTTTTTGTATTCTCTCAACCTTATTTCTAGTTGCTTCCCATTCTGTTATCACCATAGCAAACTACCACAAAAGCACATTGTGCAAATCCTTGATTAAGCTTGTGGTCATATTTAATGTGATGCCCACCTTAGAGTTACAGGCGATGTTAAATGAGCAGTTGCAACCGGGAGTGCCACCACCTCCAAAGATGGTGGAGCCATGTCGGTATTCACACCGATCAATAGAAACACTGGTCGTTGTGTTGGCAGTGATCACCATTGTTGGTGTTATTGCAGGAATTATTGCACGTTTCTGTAGTGGGCAGCATTTTGGCAGAAATGGGGAGCATGACGTTGAAGGCTGGGTAGAAAGGACATGCAGGAGTTGCATTGATGGAGGCCTCCCCGCCGACGCCGAAGGGTCAAAGCCAGTGGCGGAGGAGGCTAAAAAGTGATCATATAGAAACTTCAAAGGTTCTTTCGAGATAGGTTCTTTTGTGCTGCATATAATCTCTACTTTGGCGCTGCAGAGATCGAGTATTGTTGTGTCTGATCCCGTAACTTTTCTGTTTTTTTAGAATTTAGCATAAACTTAATGGTGTTGCTATGTCCCTTCATTCTTCTCTTTGTTTCATTCAATCCTTTTCAGGTGCTTCAATCAAAATCCGTTCTTTTTATGTCATGATGAATAGCTAGAAAACGTTTCCACTGAATTTTGCAGTTTATCTTAAAGCAAACACTAACTGTGAAACATCATCATGGCAGAGACAATGAAATATCCAGGAGAAGCTGAAGAATAAAACAAAGAACCAAAGACACGCATAAACTTTTGAACAATGTGACCGTTGCTTTACCAAAAAGGCTAAAAGCTAATAAACAATGCCGTTGGCATGCCATTACCAACAGTTTCAAGATTCTAGTACTGTGAATGATAGTTTTGATCCTGAAGAAGCAAAGTTTGGCAGTAAAAAGCTCAAGCCTGAATGCTCAGCTTTCGGCTTATGTTTAGGTGAATGATAGATACGTGTTGTCATTCATTTCATAGCCCAGTTGCTTTAAAATGTTGACCACTTGACACTAATCCAGACGTCGAGAAATATAAAGACACAAAATAATGGATCTCAATCTCATCTTTTACTCCTGTTCTCGTACAACACAAGCAGTTCAAACACGATTTCATACATGGTTCTGGAGGAGATACTTGCCTCAACCAGTGTAACTTAGTAGTCAAACCAAACCAAAGCAAGAGATTAAAAGGAAAGAATCAAAATGAATAATTAAACGAAATAACAGATGCTGATCCACGACTACTTTTATTGAGAGGTCATTGACACCTGAACTCGGTAGTCTCCACAAAGCTAGAGCCTAGAAGCAAATGCTTCTCAACATATATATATTCATGATTTCTTCCGTAATATCTTCAAAACTTCGATTCCTGCTTTTGACAATCTTCCATTCTCTTCTAGCAGTTAATTCCACACAGTTCAACATCTGGTCCAGTCACCTTGGTTGTAAAAGGATCGATGCGGACCCATAGTAAGGAGAAGATAGAAGCTAGGAGAACAGACCACACAACAACAATTGTAGGTGTTCGGTTTTGGCGTCCCATCAGACCCTTAAGGAAAGGATAGAGATGAATAATCACCCAGAAAGCAAAGAATAGCTTTCCAAAAAGAGGACCCCACGATTGATAACCACTATTAATGGCATAGGAGACTCCAGCAACCACTCCAACCATGTTGATTATTAGGAGGGTGGTTGGTGGGATGAGCAGAGTAGTCCATTTGAACATATAAAGCTCAGCAAAATCCCCATCCTCATCAGATGCTTTTGAAGTGACAGTAAAGTTGGTGTCTATACCTGCAAGGACTTTTAACAGGCCTTGGAAAACAGCAAACAGGTGAGCTGATACGCCTCCAATAACCCAGAATTGCTCATTCCTCCACCACTCATCAATGCCAACGCCACTCCATCTCATCTCCAAAATACCAGTCGCAAAGATTGAGAGGAAAAGGGATATGAACCAGATACTAGCAATGTTACTAATCTGTAGTTTCATTAAAACACAATTGTGTCATGTCAAACTTAAGCTGTCATGCTGAAAACTATAATTTTGAAAAGAAATTCAAATAACTAGTTCTTTACAGCCTATGAGTTGCTCCATTTTATAACATCATAAAAACAACAAAGATCACCTTCTAGTTTGAAAAAGAAAATTTCATATCATAGATTAATGAATAATCCCACCTTCAACTGATAAGTTCTCAACACTAACCCAAAGAGTTTGAATATGGAGATTGATGATGTTTTTCAAGAAAGTAATGTTTACCTGTGGAATAATAAACTTTCCAGTCAGAAGACAGACAGCGGGCAATGTACAGTATGCAAGAAGAGGAATGGCAGTGACTGGGTAAATAGTGGTATTGACATAAGCAAATCTTTCAAGCCATTTCAGCCTTCCACCATAACCATACCATATGGGGCAGTGACGACTGAAGAGAATTTCAACTGAACCTAAAGCCCACCGAAGGACTTGATTCAAACGATCAGAAAGGTTAATAGGAGCAGATCCTTTAAAGGCAGGGCGTGGTGGCATGCAGTAGATTGATCTCCAACCACGAGCATGCATCTTAAATCCTGTTAGGATATCCTCTGTGACAGAACCATATATCCATCCTATCTGCAGAAAGGAATCCATATACAAGTCATTATCTCTTTTAACCCTTCACAAGATATATGCAGCAACAAGTATTTATTTTCCTTTTTCTTCATGGGGGTGGGTTAGACCAATTGCACAGTTTGGTATTGTAATTGAAAAGCAGACTCAATCAATTTCAATGCTAAATTTGTTGCCCATATTTAAACAAAAATAAACGATAAAAGAAGTAAGAAAGAAAAGTTTCAACATACTTCACTTCCCCAATCTGTCTTGTCCTCATATCCACAACTAATGACATGAATAGCTTCTTTGAGGAGAGACTCAGGGGTTGCAGAATCAGGGACGCCGCCATTTTCCATCAGTGTTGAAGCAACAAATACAGTTGATTGACCAAATCGTTTTTCAAGTGTCATCTGTGACATGAGCAGTGATTTTTCATCATCAAAGCCAGCACCTATAAGAGGACAAAGAGTCGCTGAGCATCAGATCTGAAACTAAAACAGATAACACCTCATATCACCCCATCACCCTTATAGTACTAACTGAACTTGAAACAACCTCATGATATTATACCTAGGAAAGCTCAATCAAGAAAATAAGGGTTCATGTTCGAAGCTTTGGTTGCTTTTAAAAACTACATTCAATTAGAAGACAAATTCAGCATGCCCATTCTCCTCTTTCCTTCATTTTACTAAAGTAAAAGTAAATTTCTTATTCAAGTGATGATGGGAGTTAGATAGAAGAAGAAGGAAATAGTTGAGCTGAAAGACATGTCAAATAGAGCTTCTTTGACAAGGAAAAGTTTGATATAAGGGTTAAAAACGAATAGAAGTATCAAACTAGTAGTAATTCAAAACAGAAATGCAATGTCACAGAGTGAATAGCTTGTGATTGCAAAAATTCAAGAAAGGGACGTGCAAAATAAGATACAATAAAGAGGAAAAAGAAAATAAGGGTAAATGTTTACCTTCGACCCCTTCTTCTATATCTTCCAAGTTGAAAACTGGCACAGTAGGGTCAACATGTTTGCCAGATTTCTTTTTTCCACTTGAATTTGAACTCTTCTTTCGTGATCCACCACCAAAGCATGAAGAGAGCACTCCTGGTTTCTTATGCTTGGGTTTAAGGGGAGGCTCGTAACCATACAAAGCTGTCCTATTGAAAACACACCCAGTACCCACATATACAGGGCCTTGGATGCCATCCAGCCCCCTTAAATTTATCTAACAACATTATAATAGACCATCCATTAAAGATTGGATTAGAAAGAAAACAAAGTCATGGAATCAGGGCTAAATGACAACTAATAGAACTTACATCAAAGAAAACAGTGTTGCGATTAGCATATCGATCATTTTTGTCAATCCCATCAAATCTCTGGGGAAACTGGACATAACAAACTGATCTTCCTAGATTGGGATCCATCAGAAAACACATAGCTTCTCTCAAAGCCTTGCTATTGTTTATGTAATGATCACAATCCAGATTCAACAAGAAAGGCCCATTGGTAAGCACAGCTGAAACACGCACCTGCCAAGGGACAGATGTGATTTGGGTGAACAAGTTGCTAGATGTAGCTAAGAGATTAACTGCTCACATACCAATGCATTCATGGCACCAGCTTTTTTGTGATGCTGAAAACCAGGGCGCTTTTCACGAGAAACATATACCAGTCGTGGAAGTTCATTGCCCTCAGTGTCAAGACCTCCATTATTACCCAAGAAAACCTGCAAATTGATATTCAAGCAGAAAGTTCGAGGAAAAGGCATGTCAATAAAAAGCAGAGCTGATTAATTAAGTTTTCTTTCACCTCAACCAACATGTGGAATATCAAGGTCATATGACACAAGATACACATAGAACAAGTCTCTCATCAAGAAAATGAATAAAAATAGAGCAGAATTTTAAGAGAAACTGGAATTTTACTTTGGCATACAATGATGCAACTGCATTGAGATCATGGTTAATGGGTAAGATGATTAATACCAATGAGGTCTCTCCTGACAGAGAACATTGTGATTTAGTTCAAGATGGACCAACCTGGATCATTCCTGGATGATCTCTGGTGGGATTGGTAAGATGATTAACAACCAACCTGGATCATTCCTGGATGATCTCTGGTGGAATTTTACTTTGGCATACAATGATGCAAATGCATTGAGATCATGGTTAATTGGTAAGATGATTAATACCAACGAGATGTCTCTTGATGGAGAACATTGTGATTTAGTTCAAGATGGACCAACCTGGATCATTCCTGGATGATCTCTGGTGTTATTTCCAGGCCAAGGAGTACCATCTTGCATAGACCATCCTTCATCAGGAACCTTCTGTGCCTTTGCTACCAAACCGTTGATGCGAACTTTAAATTCTTCATACTCTCTCTACATTGCAAACATTTCCAACGGGAACATAACATTCAACCAAAGTTTGTAGTGTTTAATTAAATCAAATTAATATTTGAACCTTGAATCCCTACCTTCATAGCTCGTCGATCTTTGACAAATGATGGATGAACCTTATCTTTCAGGTAGTCAATTTTTAGAGCAAAGTACCACTCCGGAGCTCTTGGTTCA
Source organism: Erythroxylum platyclados (assembly GCA_027563515.1). Taxonomy (NCBI): domain Eukaryota; kingdom Viridiplantae; phylum Streptophyta; class Magnoliopsida; order Malpighiales; family Erythroxylaceae; genus Erythroxylum; species Erythroxylum platyclados. Next base: position 19,371,817 of record JAOQMM010000005.1, read on the forward strand.
ATGCTATATTTCTTGCAAAAAGGAACCCATTTTCTAGCAAATTCAGATGTTTCAGAAAGGGCTTCGAATGTCAACATAGCAGCTCCATCATCTGAAACATAACATGAAACTTTGTCCACTGGATAGTCAACTGCAAGAATAGACAGGACCGTATTGGCTGTGACAAGTGGAGGCTCCTTTAAAGGATCAACTGTACTGACAAATATATCAACAGCAGCCAACTGTGATGGTTCTCCTTCTTTTTCATATCTGTGAAGCATTAGAAAAATCTAAAAAATTTAATATCTATGGATCTTGACAAAATTTACCTACATTGAGGATATGTTATAGGAAAAGGAGAAAGGTACCTCAAAGCTAGCCTGTCAAGATATGTCTCACGGTTGACAGGTAGCCATTTAGGGAACTGATCCAATATCCATGAAATTGCAAACCAGATCTCACAAATGACAGATATCAACCATAGAGGATAAGCATCCTTCACGGGATTTGTGATACGGTAGTGTAAGAAAATGCAAAGAATGATAAGCCGCAAGATAATGACCATCCTGTAAGGATTAATCCTAGAGGATGGAACTGAAACCTTCCTTGAGAGAGGTTGACGTGTTTCATCATTTCTGTTTCACAATAAGAATAAACTAAGATGTTAAAGGAGGTAATCTATCGCTAAAGTAACTGCAAAAGCATTAGAGCAGTCCTCACTGGCTCATTTTCTCAAGAAGATAAATACACGTTTTCACTTTATCGGTGTTTATTAACCAAAATATTTGTTAACTATTCCCCATAGCATAACAAATGCAGAAAATTAGTTGCATTCATAACAATATACTCAAAAACCAAACAATTGACCAATCTTGGTAGAAGTAGAATATCAGAGCCACACCAGTCAAATTTCAACTTTTGTAATCTTAATATGCAGTAGGTCATCCTTATGTACAAATTGATAAGTGAAGAGCACCTGGTCATAATGAACACATAAGTCCCAGCCAAGGAAAGTATGCAATGAAGGAAAAAAGAGAAGACTGTGGAAGAGAAATATGAGCTCATGTTGTATTCGCACTTGAATTTATAAAATGCTACGCAGCAGGTGATTCTAGGATATGAAACTGCCAAACAGGCATCTAATGTAATTAAAATATGAAACATGAGTCCTGATTAAAACTGCAAGAAACTGAGAACCAGGGTACTGGGAATGGGATAGTGTGGATGAACTAAGGGAGAAAGTAAAACAAAAGTTTCATATGGATTGAATTTATATGTTTTTAGGTACATTCACATGAATATATTATGCAGTGAAGGTAATATCTTGGTAATTCATGTACATCACATGACACTTACAGCAAAGAGTCATCCATAAGCACATCAGTGCTAGCATCAAAATCACCGCCACCCCTTCCTTCGGATGGTGCATTACTAACACTCATTGGAGCAGCATTCTTTTCTGGCTTCATCCTCCAACCATCAATCCTCTCTTTCCAGGCTACATTCCCAAATCCTAAAGAGCCGGAATCCCTTCCTGGATCTACCACCCTGATATTGGCTGCAAAAGATAATGGTTATGCAAAATGTATAATGAAACTACAAAACCAGCAGTATACATTAAATTGGTGAGCACAATATTTCATAAGCAAATGCAGATCATTACCTCTGCTACCACTTTCAGGAGAAGCCATTGAGAAACGTCCAGGAGATGCAGCTGATAGGTCTCCAGAGACCTGTAGATTTTCCAAATTTCACCACTTAAATCATCCAAACAACAAAAAAATTCTCAAGAAAACTGAATGATTCAATCACCTACCGAGTGTCTGCCAGCCAGGTAAGGAATTTGGTGCTCTTTATCATAGCTTGTAGGTGCAACATACTCCTTCCTGCCAGACCCTGCATCCCAACTCAGCATTCGATCTATCTTACTTTTCTCCTCTTCTATCCCTGATGAATGGTGATTTGACTTGCTTCCAGCATCAACATCATCAGTAACTTCAGCTTCTTCCCCACGAATAGGAGGGCTGCCTGATAGTCATCAACATTGAAATCAGTTCTCTCACTTCTATCCTCCACCCAAAATGTAACAGGTCATGAAAACTAACCTTTATGCCTCTTGTACTTAGTCTTGCACTGGGGACAAGATTGATTACCATCTTTTCTCTCATATTCATAACATGGGCGGCAAACAGGAAATGCACACACATGGCAAGCAATAAAAGGTTCTCCATTAGCTGTTCTGCCAATATCATCACTGCAGATCTGGCAGACTTGCATATTGGTTTGTTTTACATTTTTCTGCTCAATGGCAATAAAAACGGATATCAAAAGTCAGATGTGAACCACTGAGAAATGCCTCTGCAGACCAGACCTTAACTTCAACCAGAAAGGGCTCAAGAAAACAGATTGCTCCAGTTTTTAGCTTTATGGATCTAATTAAACAAAGCATAAATAACTCAATCGAATAATAAATAGAAAGAAATGGGAAATATCAGCAACAAAAATAGTATTGGATGATTAGGATTAACAATAAAATGGACCAGCTGAAAGCGACTAAATTCGTGATCCATCGACACTAATGAGACGAAACAATAAACTGACTGATCGAAAGCAAATAAGTACGTAATCTAACATCACATATGCACTCATGAGTTCGTCAAAGAGAGTAATAAGCTGGAAAAAAAAAACTTTTGGATCTCAGGAGTGATGACTAAAATAAAAAATAAAGGCTTGAAGTCGAATCATACAAGTGAAAAGCACGAAGTAATACAAACCAAATAACTCTGTTTCTCAGTCTTTTTGGGATCCACATATTGGCAAGGAAAATTTTAAAAAAACAATGCAACAGGCATGCAAAGATCCAACAAAAGAGCACCAAAACCTGATCTAACAGAAGAAACAAACCCAAAATATGAAATCTAAAAAAAATGAACAAGCACATTAATCTCATAAGCGTCAAGAAGGCAAAGTATTTCCAGTTCACTAACTCCTGCATCTTCTTCTGAGTTCATTGTCATCTTAGCCGCAGAACAATTGCTCTCTTATCTCGTCCTTAACCAAAGCTTTAAATCCACCCCAGAAATAGTAACTTCAAGGCTTCATTTTAACTCAGAGATCAACAAAAACACAGCCAACTAAAACCCAGAAATTGTTTAGCGAGAAAATGATTGCGTTAGGAGAAATGTAGTGATCATAGAGCTACTGATGCCTTGCATGAAATGAACTCCAACTAACACACAGAGTCTTCACTAAAAAGGCCCACCGACACTGAAAGATAGAAACAGACAAGACCGACACAAGATCCATGCTCTCTCTGTGTCCCCACTTCTCCTTTTTTTTTGGTAATTATTTTCTTACCTATTTATGTTTTGGTTAGAAAATTATAACCAAAGCTGCAAAAAGGTTAAAATGGAGAGAACTTGAAGTGCAAGTTTGGACATAATACGAGCAACTCTTTTCCTTTTCTTGGATTACAATTTAAATTCGGTTTCTGTGAACTGTGACGTGCACAAATGTAACTTAAAAAAAAAAATCAACTTCTGACATGGTTCGTTCCCCACGAGATCTAAACCAGCTTAGTCCACTACTTTGATTGGCTGGTGTGCTCGAGGGATAGCTGTATGTATGTGTTAATTTATGCTCTAGTTTAAGTGATAATTATTTTTAAAAAATTTTATCTTATACATAATTAGATATATATCATAAAATTTATGAAACAAATATACATTATAAATAACATTACGATGAAATTATACTTATGAAATGTTTATTATATTTATATAATATCCCTAAATTGTTTCTAGTCATTATTCTATTAAGACTGAATATTAACGTAAAAAGCCTAACACATATTATATTTTTCCTTATAAAAGAAGTAGCCGGTCTCGTAAACTAAATTTTGGAAATACTTTAATAAACATGTGAGTGTTTGTTAGAGAGCAAGTTTAATGAACTTGAACCTAGATGAGAAATTTATTTAAAACATTACTTCTATGTCTATAAAAATTCTTATTGTGATGATTGTATTAGTGATTCTTTGACTTGAAATCTCCAAAGTTATGTTCTATAGAGATTGTTATGTTTTCATACTAGTTATAACATAATCTAGTCAACAACAACTTAGTCGGTAATTCTTGGATATAACATGAAATATATGGAGGTACTTGATTGATCAATATATGATTCATCACCTTAAAATAATTAGGGAGAATATTTTACTATTCTTGATTAGAATTGATTTGAAAAATTCTTGGTCAAAATAACACTTTGTAAATAGTTTACAAATGTCATTAATATAATCAATTACTAACGGTAGAGAATTAATATGATTTGACTTAAATAGAATAGACATTGATTTTATGTTTTATGTCTAATCGTAACATTGTTTGATGAAATGATTGAATTATACAAAAAAATCATGCATAGAAAGATTAGTCAAAACTAGTTTGACGTTCCTAAATATTTAGACGGTCATGATCTGTTACTAGATGTTAATATTAATTTATGGATATAAATTGTTTAAGTAGATAATTAAAAATAAATTAAAGGAGTTTAATTTATCTAATCCTAAATATAATTTAGGGTTATAATTTTTATCTATTGATAACATATTTGAAAACCTAAAAGGTCACACATAAAGAACGAATTAAAGAGTGAAAAGATATTTTAATCAAATAGAACT
>JAOQMM010000005.1:19376576-19393553 GCA_027563515.1 Erythroxylum platyclados
TAACACATAATTGATTAAATTAGCATTAATGAAAAGTGAAATCCCTTTCTCTCCAATTGATCAATTCTCTGATTAGTACCCAAATTGTGATTGTGATTGCTGAAATTTCCCTTTTATTGTTAATTGTTCAAGTAAATTTTTGAATTCAATTTCTGTTTTTAATTTGTGTTGCAATTCTTAGTTTGTTTACTTAATTTCAATTTTAATTTTTAATTTAGCTTTCGTTGTTTTCTCTTATTTTGTAAGCCTTAAACAACTAGGATTAGACTAAGCCCCTCCCTGTGGACCAACCCCTCATTTACTACTATGCGGACCATGTGCTTGCGGTTATCTAGGACTTATAAATTTAAAGCTCAATCGGACATGATCAAGTTTTTGGCACCATTGCTAAGGAGGCGACAATTTAATCTTAGTAGTCTAAGGCGCTTTTAGTTATTCTAGTATATATATAAAGTGTGTAAAGTTTAGGCTTAAAGTCGAAGACATCATGGGAGGCAACCCATGAATAGTTTAGTTTTTATTTTTTAAATTTTATTTCATTTATTTTTATCTTGATGTTAGAATAGGATTTATTTAAGTTTTGATATATTCAGTTATTGATGCTCTCGCGCGACTAGCAAGCTCAATAAAAATATCGATAGAATTTAGCAATATTGAAGACCTACCTTGACACATTAAGGGACTTTTTGCTTTAGATAACAACATTTTCCTTACATCAGATGGTTTCGCTAGTTTCTTTAATTGATGAAGCTCTAAATCCATTCTCTGTAGTAGATTATGTTATAGTCAATTTTTTCTCAAGTAAATTATTCTTTCTTTTTTATTGTTCACCAATTATAAACAATACCTCTTTTAAAATGTTAGAGTGTATCTTCTTTGCCTTTTATTCTTAGGATATTCCTTTATCTTAGATGGAGATATTGTAAATTGATCTCCTTTTTCATTATATGAGCATTTTTTGCAACATCAATTCTATATTCCTCTTCTGTACTATTCGATAAAGATTTAGTTGATGAATGTGCATGCAAACTAGTTGTAGTAGTATCTCTAGAAATATGACCCAAGTCTAAAAACTCCTTGCATTTTTTTTTCTTGAATCTGTGAGCCATTTTATACACCTACAACGAAGAAAAGGAAACATGAGAAAAATATTATCTAATATGATATATTAATAAAAAAAGACATATTTTACCTTAAATATACTTTCCCAACATTCATTTGTAGCATTAACTTCACTGGTAAAGGAGCTCTAATTGATTCCTGTTTCTTTGAGTAAGTTCTTAAAGTTCCTCAATCCAGAATTTCATCTATTATACTTATTATTGAATTGAACATCAGTATACTCCTTATTGAATTTTATTTGAAGACCTGCCTTAATATTCTTGCAACCAGATTAGAAAAAGGTAGTAGTCATTTGATTTCTCTTCTTCACTTCTTCAACCATCAATAAGATTAAATGTATCTCTATAGTATTATTCCATACCCCATCCTTTTCATTTATTTCCACACAATCCTTAAAATCGTTCACATTGTTTAAAGCTTCCTTCACTAAGGTAATTACATATAAGTGACATCAATCATAACAATTTCCACAAAGGATTAAATAGTAAACATGGCTAAAAAATAATCAATGAGACAATCATAGGCAATAGCAAAAAATTATCAAACATTTTTATAATAATTTTTCTAACCTAAATATGTACTATGAAGTCTAATATGATGTCCTTGCACTACAAAGTGATTGTATTATTGAAGGATTCATATGTTGTAAGAGGTCTGCACCTAAAAACAATTATGTATACAAAGAGATCTACACCTAGCCAAAAAAAAAATATCCATGAATTAGGGTTACTAATTCCAAGAATACAATTTGCAAAACTTTAACAATTCTGACTTAATTTTAAGAAATTTATCCTTAAATATGTAAGAAAGATTATCATCAAAAGCTATGGTTAGTGTAAAGCAACTATAAATATCTATTGACTCTACAAAACTTGGATCATTTTAGATTAGTGACATGAACATGAACTGATTCTTTTTTTTTTCAAGAATAGTGGCAATAATAATTATTATTATTTAGAGAAAGATAAACGAAAACATAAAAAGGTTTAAAATATCTACAACAAAGACTTGGTAGATGCTTCGACAATCAACGTTTTATATATTAGAAACAATATTACATATACTTCTATTGGAATTGATAAAATAAAAAGCACTGTTGTTATTCTACAAAGCTCTATTTGTACCTGTAAAAGACTAGCAAAAGACAAAAGGGAACGATAATAATTAAAAGGGATAGACCATTTAACCAAACTTTCTAACAACATCCTGAAAGTTGGAATGGAATGGACCATTCAACCAAACTAGACCCTTTTGTTCTATTAACCCAAAGAATGAATTGAAGCCTTTCACTATATTGTGATATATTACCATTTGCCATTGACTCTTCATAGAATGGAAAAATTAAGATAAGGTTGGTTGTGGTGCATGTATTTAGTATTTACAACTACATTTATTCTACATTTTTACATCCAATTGGAAAACTACATAAACTATTTATTACTGGAAAATGTTAATTTGAGTTAACATGTAATAAACCACTGAGTATTATGTAACAATAAAGATGATTATTTATTATGAACAAAACAATGAAGCTATCGATTTTCTTGACCATGCAATTTATATCAACAACAACTTAGATGAAATCTATTAAAATGGGAAAGGTTGTTCTACTTTTCTTATTCACAAAACCCAAATATATACAACTTATTGCAACGGTAAAAGCTAAATCTAAACCTAAAATTGTGCTATGGACATGTAAAGAATAAGTTAGTCAAATATACTATATACAACAAAAGGTACGCAGGATATGTACAGCTATATGTAGAGCTAATACTCCCCCTCAAGCTGGAGCATGTAGATTTAAAATGCCCAGCTTGTGTTGTAATTTGGAAAACTGATATTTGCTTAAGGATTTAGTTAGAATATCGGCAACTTGATCATAAGTTGAGATAGGATGAAGTTGAATGATCCCTTATTGAAGCTTCTTAGGAATGATGTGGCAAACTATTTCAATATGTTTGTTTCGTTCGTGGAAGACGAGGTTGGCAGTGATATGCCAAGCAGCTTGGTTATCACAGTAAAGAATAGTAAGAGTAAATGAAGTAAGACCAAGATCTTGAAGCAATGTGTTAAGCCATACAATTTCACGAGTGATCATAGCCATAGAGCGATATTCAGCTTCAATAGATGAGTGAGAAACAATGGATTGCTTTTTACTTCTCTATGAGATTGGACTAGACCTAAGAAAAATACAAAAACCTGTAGTGGAATGCCTCGTAATTGGACAACTAGCCCAATCTGAATTACTGTAAGCTGATAGTTGTAATGACCTTTGGATGATAATAAAATCCATTCGCCTGGACTTTTCTTTAGATATCGTAATAATCGATGAGCAACGTCAAGGTGAGGCTTGCGAGGTTGGTACATAAATTGACTTAGAATATTGACAATGAAAGTGATGTCTGGTCTTGTAATAGTGAGATAAATGAGTTGACCAACAAGTTGTCGATAGAGAGAAGGATCGAAAAGCAAGGCACTGTTGTTGTTATCAAGTTTGAGCTGTTGCTCCATAGGAGTTTCAGCTATGCGGGAACCAGTAAGACTAGAGTCATGAAGTAGATCTAGCACATATTTTCGTTGGCTTAGATAAATTCTTCAAGTGAGCGGGCGACTTCAATGTTAAGGAAATAATTAAGAGGTCCTAAATCTTTGACACGGAACTTGCTAAAAAGGAAATTCTTAACATTAGGAATAACTTGATAATGATTACCTGTAATCACAATATCATCAACATAGACTAAGATAAAAACGCATAAAGAACCATTTCGTAAGATAAAAAGGGAATGATCAGCTTGAGATTGGGTAAAACCAATAGATAATAATGCAGAAGAGAATTTTGCAAACCAGTTGCAAGATGCTTGCTTTAAGCTATAGAGGGATTTGTTGAGTTTACAAACTAGATCTTTCTCTTCCTTTCGAGGATGGCCGGGTGATGAGAGCATATAGACATCCTCATGTAAATCACCATGTAAAAAGGCATTTTGTACATCAAATTGATGTAATGGCCAATTCTTGATGGCAGTAACTGCTAAGAAGGTTCGAACAGTTACTAATTTGGTGCAGGGGAAAAGTTTCGTGGTAATTGATGCCTCTAGTTTGAGTGTATCCTTTTACAACTAATCACAGTTTATAGCGTTCAATGCTTCCATCAAACTGTCTTTATCTTGTAGATGCATTTGCAGCCAATGGGTTTTTGATGAGATGGTAAGGGAACAAGAGACCAAGTGTTAGCATTTTCTAGTGCATCAAGTTCAGCGTTCATTGCATTTCACCATTCAGGAACCTGCATAGCTTGTGAAAAGGTGGTGGGTTCTACAATAGAAGATAGAGAACTAAGAAATGAAAAATGTGCATTAGAGGACTTGTCAGAAGATAAAATATTATGTAAAGGGAATACTGTACCTGTGGATGAAGAATTTTAAACATTATAACAATGGTAGTCTTTGAATTTATTTGGTGGGTGAGTTTTTAGAGAGGAACGACGTAAAGAAGGACCGATATGGGTATTTTCAAGGGTAGGGGCATAGATGTGAGGTATGTTTTCAGGTGTTATAATGGGGGTGATAAAAGTATGGTCTTAAGGTGGTCTTATGGATGTGGTTGTTTGGTTATTATTGGTGGGTATACTAAGATCATGAATAGGTTTTGGTAAGGGTAAAGATGATATTGTAGGCAAGAGAGTGCCAACATCCAATAATTTGCAAGGAAAAGCTCTTTCATAGAAGTTGACATCACGACTAACATAAATCTTTTGAGTTTGAACATTAAAAATTTTGTAGCCCTTTTGAGTAAAGGGATATCCAACAAAAATGTCGGGATAAGCACATTTATCAAATTTATGTTGGATATGAGTATTATGTCCAAAGCATAAACAACAAAAAATGCGTAAATGCATACAAGTAGGCAATTTGTGAAATAATAATTCGAAAGGAGTTTTACCATTAAGCACCATAGATGGAGTTCAGTTGATTAAATAAGCTGTAGTAAGGATGCATTCACCCTAAAATTTTAAGGGTAAATTTGCTTGAAAATGAAGTGCACGAGCAACATTAAGTAAATGATGATGCTTGCGCTCAACTACATCATTTTGTTGAGGTGTATAGGTACAACTATGCTGATGTATTACACCATAGAGGCAAAAAAATTATTGCTAATGTGATTGAAAAATTATGAATTGTTATCAATGCGAATTTGTTTAATAGAGACATTGAATTGATTTTTAATCATAGTGAAAAATTTTGGATGTTAAAAGTAAGTCTGAGATTTTTGTTGTATTAAATATACCCATGTAATCTGAGAATAATCATCCACAATAGTTAAGAAATAACATGCACTAGTAATAGAAGGAGTATTGTATGGTCCCCAAACATCAACATGAATTAAATCAAAACAAGCAATAGATTTAGTAGCACTATGATTAAAAGGTAAACGAGTATGTTTGGCTAAAGGACATATAGTGCAAGAACAATTGTTTGAAAATGAAATGCTAGAGTCTCATTTAACAAACTTTGATTAAATATTAGTACTTGGACGACCAAGTCGACAATGCCACAGATCCATATCATGAGAATTTGAGGCAAAAGAAGTGAAGATGGCAAGCTTATTGTCAAGATAATAGAGTCCCTTATGTTTTTTATCCTTGCCAATCACTTTCTTCGTTTGTAGGTCCTGAATATGCAATAGTTAGGGAAAAACTGAACATTACAATTAAGATCCTTAGTGATTTTACTGATAGATAACAAATTGAATTTAAAGGAAGACATATAAAATATCTTTTAATATTATGTTCTCGGTAAGCTTACAAGATCCGATTTGAGATATATAAACATTATCACCATTTGGTAGCTTTATCGATGGACCATAATGAGACTTTGTAGTATTTAAAATATTTAAATCATAAGTCATATGATTAGTGCAACCAGAATCTATAACCCAATTATTAGTTTGAGAGGAAATATTTAAAGCCATACCTGTAAAGTTGACTAAAGGATTGGAGTTGCTTGGTTGAATTAGAGCAAGTAGTTGTCGAACTTGTTCTTGAGTGAATGGTAAGGTTGTTGAATTATTTATAATGCTATCAGTAATGACAGCAATTGGTTTATTAGCAACATCATGTTTAGTTGAGGCTCCATTTTGTTGATAGTTTGGGTTTCGAAGCTTATTTCGACATCTTAATTCAGAGTGCCCATCAAGTCCACAGTAATCACAATGATATTGCATCTTATCTTTACGGTAATTTGGATTTCTAGGCTTCTTTTGACATCTTGATTCTAAATGGCCATCAAGTCCACAATAATCACAATGATATTTTGGCTTGTTGCGTGTTTTGCTTTGTTGATTATAGAAGGAGGCTAGAGTAGAGTGTTCTTGATGATTGACTGAATTTGTTGTAAAAACAGACTGTCGTCTTTCTTCCTGCGATAAGAGAGAGTAAGCTTTGGAAATGTTAGGTAATGGATTCATGAGGAGTATTTGACTCCTATCAGCATTATAAGATTCATTAAGACTCACAAGAAATTGAATCAAGCGGCCTCTTTGTTGGAGATTATTAATCTCGTGAATGCTGCCACAAATGTATGATGGATAATTGTTGTAAGTTGAGAGTTCATCCCATAAGCCCTTAAGAGTAGTGTAGTATGTAACGATGGAGTCATTCTTTTGCACATGATTGGTTATGGTTCTTCATATTTCAAATATTCGTGAAACATTTTCTTGTGAAAATCTTTCATTAAGATCAATCCAAACTTTATAGGCAGTCTTCATATAGATGACGCTATTAGTTATTTCTCTTATTACGACATTGAAAATCCATAAAAGTATCATGTTGTTGCAGCGATTCCAATGGGAAAAGAGATGAGAGTTGGTAGGTGGTTTGTTAATTGTGCCATTAACAAACCTGAGTTTATTCTTTGCTTCTAAAGCCATAGTGATTGCTCTACACCAGGTAGGATAATTATCCCCATTCAATTGCTAGGTAACAACCATAGCTCCTAGATTGACAGAGTGACGTATGTAGTATGGTGAGGAGGGATCAAGTTTGGTAGTAATGGATACGTCAGAATTAACGCTGTTGATGATAGAATTTTTTGAATTGTTCATGGTTGAGATGGAGAAATAATTCAAGAGGATAGCCTATTATATAAAAAAAAAACACATATGGTTGACAGAGCAAGACGGAGAAGAGATGAATGACTCTACTATCTCGAGATTGGTTCAGTGGAGGGTCGATAACTACTCTCTTTGCAGAATGAAGAATCTATATTGCCAAAGATTGAAGAAGTCGGGGCCTGATTTGGTGGTAAAACGAAGCTACTTAGGTAAATTGAGTGGTGACAAGGAAACAAGAGCTTTTCTCAGTGACTAGGTAAAATAGATGGACTGGGCAATTTAGTGATTAGTGGGAAGTGCAAGACATTGTATCGTAGTTGGAAAAGCAAAAAGAAAAAAATTAAACAAGACCAAAGCAATAGCTGAAGGACAAGAGCTGCTATAAGGAGGACAATAACCAAAGATTAAGAGCTGTTATAAGAGGACAACTAGACAAGCTACAAGGAGTGAACCAAAAGTTTAAAGTGGCTCTGATACCATATTAAAATAGGAAAGGTTATTCTACTTTCTTATTCACAAAACCCAAATATATACAACTTGTTGCAATGGTAAAAGCTAAGTCTAAGCCTGAAATTGTGCTGCGGACATGGGAATAATAAGTTAGTCAAATATACTATATATAACAAAAGATATGCAGGATATGTACAGCTAATAAAATCAAAAGTATTTTAGTTCTTAAAAGAGGAGAACACCTGAAAATTAAACATCTCACATAAATGCAGAAAAATAATAAACCAAGAAAATCAAAATGCAGCTTTTTACATAAACAATAATTTCATATTTATAAGCATCTCACTTACAAAAAGCCAAACGTGGATGAAAAATGAGAAACCAAGAAAACAATAAACTTGGAAAACCAGAAAAAATAATACAATCCTATGAAAACAAAATTTCAATAGAATTAAAAAAATACTAAATTAGTTTTGGAAAACTCATTTTGAGAAAAACCCAAGCTCAATTTTGCTTTCTACACCAATATAAAAGGGGCAGGCAAAATTTTCAAATTTGAAGAAGAATAACAATCCCAGACAAAACATCTTACATTATGCAGCAAAAATTCACAAAAAAAGAAGTAAAATGAGAGGAGTTGGGGACAAAATAAAATAGTTGTAAAAGAGAGAGAAGAAAAGTGAGTTTCTGAAGGGTAAGTTTACTGGAAAATAATAGGATAAGAGGACGAAGTAGAAACGGACCTAATGTTACTTTCTTGACCAAGAAAATGTTGTGTTTCTTTTTCTTTTTCTTTTAAAAAAACAACAGATCGCAGTAATAAGTAGCCAAACGTATCGTTAGTAACAGCGCTGCTAATCGTTTTCTGTGAAAACCATACCAAGAAACGGAAGAAAAAAAAAGAGAAACGAACGGGCCTGTTTTCTTAGTCTGTGTTTGTTTCCCGAGTAAACAGACACACAAGAAGGAACTTCCCCCCTTTTCCTCAGAGCCAACACTTAGACAAAGTTTTAACCTGAATTGGCATATAGGTCAGACAATTAAAGAGCCTGCTTCTTTCTTTATTTAAAATTTATGTGAAGAGTTAGGGTTTGCTTAAACGCTTTCGAATGGAAGAGGAGAAGCCGACACTTGGGAAGCGAAAACCGGTGGCTGAAACTGATGCTACTACTCAACCGAGCTCGGAGCAGCAAACATCATCCAAAAAGCGAAATTTGACTCGCACTTGTGTGCATGAAGTAGCCGTGCCGACTGGATACGCTCCAACAAAAGACGAAACAGTTCATGGGACACTCTCAGACCCTGTCTACAATGGCGAGATGGCTAAAAGGTACAATTTTGAGCTCGACCCGTTTCAGAGAGTGTCCGTTGCGTGCTTGGAGAGAAACGAGTCTGTGTTAGTCTCTGCACATACTTCTGCTGGCAAAACCGCCGTGGCTGAGTATGCAATTGCAATGGCCTTTAGAGAAAAACAGAGGGTTATATATACTTCTCCGTTGAAAGCATTGAGTAATCAGAAATATAGGGAGTTGCATCAGGAGTTTCAAGATGTTGGGTTGATGACAGGTGATGTGACTCTATCTCCTAATGCCAGTTGTTTAGTAATGACTACTGAGATTCTAAGGGGTATGCTTTATAGAGGGTCAGAGATTTTGAAGGAAGTTGCTTGGGTAGTTTTTGATGAAATTCATTATATGAAAGACCGTGAAAGGGGTGTAGTGTGGGAGGAGAGTATTATATTTTTACCACCGGAAATTAAGATGGTTTTTCTTTCTGCAACTATGTCCAATGCTACTGAATTTGCGGAATGGATTTGTCATTTGCATAAGCAGCCTTGTCATGTCGTTTACACGGACTTCCGTCCTACTCCTTTGCAGCATTATGTGTTTCCTGTGGGCGGAAGCGGTTTGTATCTTGTGGTTGATGAAAATGAGCGGTTCAGGGAGGACAATTTTATGAAGCTTCAGGATAGCTTCTCAAAGCAGAAAGTTGGTGAAGGAAACAAGAGCTCTAATGGTAAAGCTAGTGGGAGAATTGCAAAAGCTGGAAATGCTGCTGGAGGTTCGGACATATACAAAATTGTGAAGGTTTGTGTGCTTTCTTGCTAGTATCTAGTGGATGTTTTCAGTAAACTTCAATGGCAAGGAACTCTTCATTTTTGCATCCTAAGGTTGAAGGAATATTTCCTAGTGGTTTTAAGTGTATATGTCTCTTCATATTTATATAATTGTGATTTTATTTCCAATTTTTTATTTGAGCTCAAAATCAATGGTTATTGTTCTGTTGCTATTTCTTACTGAGCAGCTCTGGTATTATTCATTAGCATCGGTACGTCCTACGTGTTCGTTCATGTATTCTTGTAGAGTTTCTATATTGGTGTTCTGAATATTGTTGTTCCGTTTACTTGTATGTTTTCTAATGAAAAGTTTGATTTCCCTGCTTTTTTTTTTTGCGAATTTTAGATGATTATGGAGCGGAAATTTCAACCAGTTATAGTTTTCAGCTTCAGTAGGAGAGAGTGTGAACAGCATGCCATGTCTATGTCAAAGCTTGATTTTAATACCCAAGAGGAAAAGGAAATTGTGGATCAGGTTTTCAATAATGCAATGCTCTGTTTGAATGAGGAAGATAGAAGCTTGCCTGCTATTGAGTTAATGCTGCCACTACTTCAACGAGGCATTGCTGTTCATCATTCTGGCCTGCTTCCTGTTATCAAGGAACTAGTAGAGCTTCTTTTCCAGGAAGGCCTTGTAAAGGCCTTGTTTGCTACAGAGACAGTAAGTTTGTCCAGTTAGGGGCTCAAGCGGGTTATCATTTTGTTTCAAAGGTTAACCAGTTGAATGATTTTTTTTTTCCTTGACCCCTCTCTCTCTCTCTCTCTCTGTCTATCTATCTCTATCTCTAAACTTCAAATCTTTTCCTTGTGGCAGTTTGCTATGGGTCTGAACATGCCTGCAAAAACTGTTGTTTTCACAGCTGTCAAAAAGTGGGATGGAGATAGCCATCGGTACATTGGGTCTGGAGAGTATATTCAGGTCAGGAAAGATTTTGTTGTAATTGTCAATTTGTTATACATAGGCAAACACAAGCAAAGGTATGTGTGTTTCTTAATGTGGTTAATCAGTGTTAACTTTTGGAACTATCTGATTTTGGTAGATGAGCGGACGGGCTGGACGTCGTGGCAAAGATGATCGTGGTATTTGTATCATAATGATTGATGAGAAGGTAATTATATTTATGTGTACTTGTAAATACATACTTATTTGTAATCAAATTTTCATATTGACATATTCAAATGTGCTCACTTTCTGTATCTTCCTGTATTTACTTTCTGTGTTAAAACAGAAGTCCTATTACTTTGTCCATAGCATATTACATTTCCTTCTAAAATATCTAATGAATGCTAGAACTTTCTTCTATTTCAAGAACTCTGTTGCATTTTTTTCTTTAGATGGAGATGACTACTCTCAGGGACATGGTTTTGGGTAAACCAGCTCCCCTGGTCAGTACATTCCGGCTGAGCTACTATTCAATATTAAACTTAATGAGCCGTGCTGAAGGGCAGATAACTGCTGAATATGTGATAGGAAATTCATTCCACCAATTTCAGTATGAGAAGGTTTTTGCCAAGACCTGTCTTTGAGTTTCATTTTATATATGGTGCCTGTATTTAGGAATCATTCATATATTGGTCCATAGGCTTTGCCTGATATAGGTTTAAAGGTTACAAAACTAGAAGAGGAAGCTACTATGCTTGATGCATCAGGCGAGGTACTTTTGTTTCTCCAATATATTTCTTATCTTTGCTTTTGTTATTTATATGATTTATTAACTTATTTACAATTTTTGGTTTGTATAGACAGATGTTGCTGCTTATCATAAACTAAAACTTGAAATGGTCCAGCTTGAGAAAAAGATGATGAGTGAAATTACAAGGCCAGAAAGAGTCCTGTACTACCTTTGCACTGGTCGGCTGGTATGCCCTAGGAAGGAAATTTTGTCAAACTTTTAAACATTTTGCTGTCTATCTTGAAAGAAACTGGTATGCACTAGGAAGGAAATTTTGTCAAACTTTTAAACATTTTGCTGCCTATCTTGAAAGAAACAATCTCCAAGGAGAAATTATGAAGAAGTTCTAATCCTGCCACAAGGGAAAAGTTTACATTGAATATTCTTTATGTGGAATGATGTGCTTAGCTAGTGGCTTAATGATGTTTCTGAGGCTTTGGCTTGCGGCTATCAATTACTGCCTGCAATGGTTGCAATGATCTGCAACTGTAGTGTAACCTGCAATCTGCCATTTAGAATCTTGCTGCCGACTCTAATAGATTGCTTAATCTTAATTTACTTTTTTTTTTATGGAAAGGTGTTGTGGTGTTTGCAGATATGGAGCAATTGTACATGATTTGTGAGTTTGTTATACTTTCCTTCTCATTTAAATATTTCTCTGTTGAAGATCAAGGTAAGAGAAGGTGGAACTGACTGGGGCTGGGGTGTTGTAGTAAATGTTCTGAAAAAGCCTTCAGCTGGGTCTGGCATGTTACCTTCACGTGGAGCTGGTTATATAGTTGATACTTTGCTTCATTGCTCTCCTGGACCCACTGAGAGTGGTTCAAGGCCAAGACCATGTCCACCTCGGCCAGGAGAAAAGGGTGAAATGCATGTAGTAAGTTAATGCATATAATCATTTTTGTTACATTTTTCAGTCTCATGACTCAGTTTGATGAACAACTTAGTTTTCCTACTTAGTAACTATGGTTCTCTGGTGATTGTTAAATCTGTTTTCTCAGGTCCCTGTTCAGTTGCCTCTGATTTCTGCTGTGAGTAAAATTAGGATATCTGTTCCACCTGATCTCCGGCCGTTGGAAGCCAGACAAAGTATGTTATTAGCTGTACAGGAGTTGCAAAATCGGTTTCCTGAAGGATTACCAAAGCTTAATCCTGTTAAGGTAATTGTTTCAGTAATAGCCTTAGAAGTAGTATCATTTATATACTGATCTTAGCTTATTGCCTTTCACTTTGTTTGACCAATTTACACCTTTCTATGTTATTTTCACAACATTTAAGGTCTGAACGTGTGGTTTCAAGAACATTATGTACTATAGCACAGTGTTTGGACTCTCAAAATTTTTGAGCAATAGTTACACTTCTGCTTCTGGTTCTGTTGAACATTATGTACTATAGCACAGTGTTTGGACTCTCAAAATTTTTGGGCAAGCGTTAACACTTCTGCTTCTGGTTCTGTTGGTGAAACGTTTCTGCTGTTAGGATACAGATTGTACAATCTATATATATGTATTGTTTATATTTATAGAGAGATAGGTACGTGGAGAATGAGAAATATTGTTTATGTTGCTTATTTGTGATCTTTATTACCTGAGTTGTTTCCTGCAGTGGTAAGTTGGGTTTTGGACAGTATTACAAAGGTAATAACATTAGGTAGAGACATTTGAGTTCTTTTTTAGAATCAAATTGTACACCAAGGTTGCTTATGTTTCTGTATTTACTAATCTCTAGATCTATAAAATACTTTAATGATTCTGGCTGCATCACAATTTACTTTCATGCTGTATCTTGAGAACATTGTTTGTCTTGAATGGTTTTTCTAGTAGCCCATTGTTGGTTATTTAGATATTTACATTAATTTGCAGGATATGAAAATTGAGGATCCTGAAATCATTGATTTAGTGAGTCAAATTGAGGATTTAGAAAGGAAGTTACATTCTCATCCACTGCATAAGGTGAAAGTTCAAACTACTTTGTTGTAGTTCCTATAAAATGAAAGCAGTTACGTTGAAATCTGAATAGCAACTTAGTAATTTCACTTATTTGGTTGAGGACATGCAGTCTCAAGATGTGAATCAGATTAAATGTTTTCAAAGAAAGGCGGAGGTGAATCATGAAATTCAACAACTCAAGTCAAAAATGCGTGATTCCCAGGTATTTCTTAAGCAGTTAGGAGTTGTGAATATAGCTGGACCACATTATTGAAGTCGTACAGTTTTAAATAGGTTGAAATGTCATTTTCTTCATATCTTAGTGGAGATTTACTTTCTTCCTAAACCATGAAGTGCTTCTGATTCTTCACCTGCCCATCCCAAAAAATGGAAAGAAATCCACCTAGCTGGCATGGTCAGCAACCTGGAATCTTGCATATCACCAGTCGCTTACTCTCTTATTTGACTTATCTTGCCCATTGTGCTTTTCAGTCCTCTCCTAACACCCGGCTGTTGAAAGTGCACAATTTTTGAGCATTATAATTTGAGCAATATGTTTTCTGCAAGAACAGTAAACATTATTAACAATGTAAACATACAAATACAAGATGCTTCTTTTATCTCGTAACTTCTGATATTCTGTTTCACATGCCTTATGTTTTAATTTCATTCTTGTTATTCTTGCAGCTTCAAAAATTCCGTGATGAACTAAAGAATCGGTCACGGGTCTTGAAGAGGCTTGGTCATATAGATGCCGATGGCATGGTCCAGCTTAAGGGCAGGGCAGCCTGCTTGATTGACACTGGAGATGAACTACTTGTTACAGAACTGATGTTTAATGGTGAATTGATAGCCAATATATCCATCTTGCTTTTGTGATGAATTTTATTTCACATCTGGCTGGGTTTGTCTGGTCAGGTTGCTGGTGGGGACTGATGCATGAGATCAAGACTGACTGATCTTCTCAGTGTCGCTCATAGAGAGCATTCTTACCTCAAGCTTTTGATCCAGCATTGGCATATTATATGTTACTTATAATTATTTTCAACTTAGAAAAGTTAATCCAAAGGAAGTTGCATAAAAGGATCTTGAAGCTGAAATATGTTCTTTTCTAATTAAATAAATCTGTTTTCTAAAATAAAAATTGTACAAGGGGTGCAATTTCTGGTAGCTTAAAGTTTAGACCCTAGGGTAGGC
Organism: Erythroxylum platyclados; assembly: GCA_027563515.1. Classification (NCBI taxonomy): domain Eukaryota; kingdom Viridiplantae; phylum Streptophyta; class Magnoliopsida; order Malpighiales; family Erythroxylaceae; genus Erythroxylum; species Erythroxylum platyclados. The sequence continues at coordinate 19,391,171 of JAOQMM010000005.1, forward strand.
CACTTGACTAGTGTTAAGCTGGACTGGATTTTAGAGTAGTTGCCAGCCTGGTCAGTAGCTCACCTAATCTTAATACTGATTTACTTGTCTGTACTTATCCATCGTTATCAGGTACATTCAATGATCTTGATCATCACCAAGTTGCATCTCTTGCAAGTTGTTTTATTCCTGTTGACAAATCAAATGAACAAATACATTTGAGAACAGAGCTTGCAAAGCCGTTACAACAACTCCAAGAAACTGCAAGAAAAATAGCAGAGGTCAGTTTACTTTTATTTTCATTTCTATGTTGATCTTGCAATTAACTTCATGAATAATTAGGGTGTCTTTTCTTGATCACAGATACAACATGAATGCAAATTAGACATAAAAGTAGATGAGTATGTGGAATCAACTGTGAGGCCGTACTTGATGGATGTGATTTACTGCTGGTCAAAGGTGCTGATACTTTGAAGAGTGTGGGGACTTTGATATGGGGATGTTGCAATTGGAGTTTATTGATTCCTTATATTTTATTTGTCTAGTTTTGAATAAGGATTTTTTTCTCTCTCAGGGTGCTAATTTTGCAGAAGTTATCCAAATGACTGATATCTTTGAGGGTAGTATCATTAGAAGTGCTAGAAGGCTAGATGAATTTTTAAATCAGGTGAGTTCTAGCTTTCCTCTATTATATTTCTCAAGGTGCAAGGGTCTATAAAGTCTATTGCTTCCTGTTTGTTTTGTACAGATTCTAGAATCAATGTTCATGCATCTTTATATCTAATTCTATATATAGTTATTAGTTATACCAACCGCTTAATCTCTCTGTCAAATAACTCTTTATTTTCAAAGAATGCAACCACATAATTCTTTAGATTTATGTTGAACTAGCAAAAGATCAGCATTCTTTTGTTGTAGCTCTCTCTGTTTGATTTTGCTGTGCAAGTCAAAATGTTTTGGGAGTTGGAGCAGTGCTTTGAGACCATTATCTTATCCTGTAATATGCTTACAGTTGCGAGCTGCTGCTCAAGCTGTCGGAGAAGTAAAGCTGGAGGAGAAGTTTGCAGCAGCCTGCGAAAGCCTCCGGCGGGGAATTATGTTTGCCAACTCTCTTTATCTGTAAGTTGAGATTTTGTTTTTGGTGATTCTTAGCAAAATTATAAGAGAAAGAGAGGTCTTAAGGATAACAACCTTGTTTTAGTTGTAATTTTTCTTTGTAATCATAACATTTGCAAAATGGATTTATATGGAGAATGAGGGCGTGGATATGAGCTCTCAGTACACTGCGACGTTGGTTCAAAAATATTCATCGTGTACTGTACTTATTTTGTTCTGTTCCAAAGCTCCTGTTTCTTACCTTACCCAGTGTTTTACCATGACAATCAAATTTCTCCATTATTTATTAATTTCAATTTTAATTAAAACCTTGAAAGTAAATTCCTACTTAATGTATGTTTACGCTTAATGCGTACTTTCTCTTATTTATAATATTGATGATAAGATTTTTAACTCTTAGGTCGCTTTTGGTAACACTCCAAATGTATTTTTACACTTAATGCATAGTGTCTCTTACTTATAATATTGATGATAATGATATTTTTAATTCTTCAGCCTTGATGAAAGAATCAGAATAAAAAAAAGGAATAAGAATAAAAAGCAAGAATGGAAATAAGAATAAAATTCTTGATTTACATGAATAAAAAAAATTGAGATTGTTCTACAAGAATTAAGAAATAAAAGGATAATTCGAAAGATTAAAGGTACAAATAGGATATAGCATAAGACTCAAATAAGGTGAAGGAAAGAAAAAGAAAAGCAAAAGGATGAGAAAAGGAACAAGAGGAAAGACAAACACGAGGTGCGAGTAAAAAAGGAAAAACTAGTTGTGGAAAATGGCAAAATGGGTTATTTTGCTCGTAATGTTTGGAAATGTTGAGGGGACACTTGCATACCAAAGAGGGGGAAAAAAACATAAAGAACCCATAACTGTATGGGTCTTGATTGCTGAAAATTAATAGTTAAAAAAAAAAAAGAGAGAACAGAAAAAAATAGAGAAAGAGAGCTGTGGATCAGGAGAAGGGAGGTGAAAATGATGTCGTTCACTCTCGGTTTCCTTTTATACTGATGTTGTTTATTATAGTGTTGGCAGCTTGAATGTAGGGATTTTTATTTTTATTTTTCTGTTTTTGTTCTTAAATTTAGTAAAAAAATGTCTATTTGAGTTTTTTTATTTTTTAATTTTTGGTTTTGGTTTCTTCAGTTTTTAAAAGTTATGAAAAATATAAAAAATTAGTTCTTGTTTTTTTTCTATTTTTATAATATAATTTACTATCAATTAAATATATATTATTTAATTATTTAATATATTAATCATTAATAAATACTACGATAAATTAATTTAATA
>JAOQMM010000005.1:19417202-19436224 GCA_027563515.1 Erythroxylum platyclados
AAGTTAGCTCTCATCAATTTGCCTCCCTCATGTCCTTTTATAGTAAAATTTAGGATTTCGAGATATACACGGTCACTTACGTGGGCAAGTGAGAGACTGTGTATAGTCAAAAACACCTGAAGTCACGATTTCACATGGCATAGAGACTTACACGGGGCAATATACACTGCCATGTATATCAAGATACACCGACGTGTAACTCCATATGACCAGAACTCAAATTCTTCAATCTTCACACATTTACAGAGACTTATAGCATCACTGTACACGATCATATAGGTTCTTAGTTGCTTCAAATCTTCATTCCGTGCAACGATTTCATTCGAATTCTTCTCCTTTTGATCCACGAAGGTAAATATAACCTAAAAATATATTTAGAGCGAATTAAGTATCAAATATACAATAAAACTATGAAATATCAAGCAAAATATGTTAAATATGGGTATATAATCATAATCAAATATGCATTTATCAAAAGGATTTTTCATTCTAAAGTAATTAGAGATAATGCTTCATTATTCTAATTAATGATGATTTAAGGAATTTCCTGACTAGAGTCAATTGACATTTGAAAATATATTTTCAATTATAAATTATAAATTAATTACTAATTGACAAAAACAAATATGATTGGATTTAAAGGAGTAGACATTGTATCCATACTACACATCTAATTAGAACATTGGATGACGAAATGATTAAATTATATATTAAACCATGCATGGATAGGTTGAGTCAAGCCAGTTTGACATTCTTAATATTTGGGTGGTCATAACATATTGCTAGACATCAATTTTGATATATGATTATAAATTGTTTAATTGGAGAATTAAAGGTAAATTAAAAGTGTGACTTGTTAGGTTCCTAATAAATTAAGCTTTAATTTATTTAATTATAATTTTAAATTAGAATTAGAATTTATAATTTATAATTTATAATCATTGACAATATATTATGAACAGTTCACACATAAAAAGCATTTAAAAGAGAAAATTAATCTAAATTAAATTGGACTTAATTGTAAAGTTTAGAAAATTTTAGAGATCAAATATGAGATATTTGATTTTGTTGAAATTAAATTATAATTACAATTAAAGTTTAACTTTAATTATAATTAGAATATTTAACTTTAATAAAATAAAATCCTAATATTTTTTATTTATAAAAAATAAGCATAAAGGAGCTAACACTCATACTTATTTCTTTCAAAAGTTGAGTTTTTTTTCTTTGCTTTATGGATAACATTAGATGCTGGACGTTTGAATAACTAGTAGTTGACACCTAGTGAAAACAGTTTCGTAAGATTCTTGAATTAAGTATGATTCAATTACTTTTATGATCTATGTTTTTTATATTGTTCAATTATTAACATCTTTAATTTTTTACTGTACCCATGATTAGAGCATGATTAGTTTTCTGGTAGATGAAGATTCAGTGAAATAACAAAAATAGCATACTTAACTTAGACGAACGTCCCATTTAATGCTGGAGGATTTAAGTGGGTAAATCTATAAACGTGATTAAATCTTTGGAGGCAGAAGGATGATGAGGTAGGGTACTTGCAAACAAGGCACAAATATAAATTTTATAATTAATTATATGTTAATTTATATAAAATTTATTAATAAATATTATTAATAAAACCATCACATTTTATTAAAAGTACATTATTAAATAAGTAATAAATTTCTAAAGCAAACTAAAATTTATTTTAATTTTTAAATCAATGTTATTATCGTAAATTAAGTATTTAAATAAATTATTATTTAAAATTTATATATTTTCAAATATTTTATTAACATGTATTTATTAAATAATTACTAAATTTGAAAACATTTCTATTTTCAAACTAATTTTTATTTTAAAATATAAAATAAATTAAATAATTAAATAATATCAATTATAATTTTTGTTATTAGTTAATAATAATTAAATATTATTTATTTATTTAATAATAAATCATATTATAAAAATAAAATAGAAAATCAAAATATGATTATATTATTTTCATAAATTATGAAATAAGAAAAAAATTATTATTCTTGGACATCATCTCGTGTGGACGAGAGTTTTATGCTCAATCAGTTCATACGGATAAGAGAAAATACAAACAGAAACTAAAAGCACACTCCAAAAAAAAAAAAAGAATCAAATGCAGTTAAAAAACCGAACAGAACAGAACACCAATAACACTATTTATTTACATTCACACCCTTGATCTCTTCTCATTCTTACATCAAACAAAATACACAAAGCAATTGGAGGGGATACCAACAAGAACAGACCAAATCCTAGTTGCCCCAGGAAATTATCTCAAAAAGGGTTCTTTAAAAATAGTAAAAATAGTAGAAATAGTAGAAATCTCAAAAAGGGTTCTTTAAAAATTTCACAATTCACAACTAAGTAATAGTCATCTCCAGTTCCAACCAATCATCTGCCCTCTTTCAAGTTTAGTGATCCATCTTTCATTAATTTTATACTCAAATTGTTAAACCTCTCTCGAGAGTATTGTCTTGATGCTTTCCTCCAGTCGGTACCAGCCTTCATCATTGCAGCAAACTCTTCATAACTTATTCTTCCGTCCTGCAAGTTCAATGAAAGGCTTTAGTTTCGAGCATTTAAAATGGAAGCATGGAACAACTCTGTCTAGTTTCATCTATCCTATGGTTCCTTGTATCTCCTGATTTAGCTTGAAGTCTTCAGCTTGCAACCCATTATGGGAACCTCATTCATTCAATCAATTAACTTTATTTTCTCAAAAGCCAAAAAAAAAAAAAAAAAAGGAAGCATTTTGTGTAGGCAGAAGATAGGTAGAGAAGGCTACGAAGAAACTTTGAATAAGCCTAAAAAAAAAAACATTTTCTCGTAAAATGCATTTGTTTGAAAGAAAATATGCATGCCCATTTGCATAAAACTAGCGAGAGCCTTCAGGTCAAACTTGTTAGTAGTTAAAAATGAAGGTTTCAGAAGAATACTGTTCAAAGGCGCCTGTATATCTCATACCATATTTAAGTTGATCTAAACTTCCAGTAAGATTGCATACAAGTGAAATGAATTCTTGAAGATAAAATCAACTGACCTTGTCAGTGTCCACATCACTAATTATAGCACTGATGATTTCTTCACCGTTTGCATCGACATCATTAGCCAAGGCATATCTTAATTCCTCAGCTTCAATATATCCACTTTGGTTTTGATCAAAGAATTCAAAGGCTTTGCGGAGGTGTTCATCGTTGCCCATCTTTCTTAAATGAACAGAAATCATCACAAACTCACCATAATCCAAATGGCCATCCCGGTCTATGTCTCCCTGCAAAAAGAGATTGTAAGTTGCAGCTTATTGTAAAGTGAACTAGCTGAACTTTATTTTTGGCCATTTGAGAAATTGATGAATACAACATCTTTACTCCAAAAAAAACAGAAATAAAGTTTTGCACCTGAACAAAATTAGGTTCAAAAACTTTTTTCACCTGTCACAACCTATCTTACAGGGAACAACTAGAATTTTCCAAAAGGTTCTAGTCTTAGTCCCTAAAGTGGATAATTTGCAGCACATGATCCGCTCAATGATGTACAACAAAGAGCACTAACTTTATCTCCCAGTCATTGTGGCTTGATAGTAACATTTCCAAACTTCTTTCAAAAGCATTTGATAACGGTATAAACTCTATTTAGAGGAAGCAATCATTATCGGCTTATAAGCTAGCAAATATGTGTATGTCCAAGCTCTTAATATCAGCTTAGGATAACGCTCAGAACTTACAGCTTCCATTAGAATTTGAAGATCATCTTCTTGCACCTGATGACCGAGTTTCAGCAACCCATCTCTTAGCTCATCAATGTTGATCTTGCCCTTATTGTTAATATCCATTAGCTGGAAGCCCTCCTTTATGCCAGCGACTTCCTCCACTGACAAATGCTCAGCTACTACCTAAGAGAGGAGAACACAAAGAGTGAAAAGTTTATGATAGGCCTTTTATCAAATAGATGACGTTAGAGGCTGGTACAAAACCAGTTAAGCTGAAATGTATTTGACTGAAAAAAGAAATTGAAATTTACCCTAAGAGCTCTTTTCTTAAGCTTGTTCATCGCAGAAAATTGCTTGAGCCTTGCTCTGACAGTTTCACCTAGAGAAACGTTAGGAGCATTGTTTGCATTTTGCAGCCAAGGATGTTCTGCACACAAAGAACCAAACCCAAATAAATATAAACGTTTCTATGAATTCAAATATTGGATATAGTCCCGAACACATTAGTCAACTCATGAGATACTAATTCACTAAAATCAAATATTACCGAGCACTTGCTGTGCTGTTAGCCTGCGTTTTGGATCAGGATCAAGCATTTTCTTGACAAGGTCCTTCGCATTGTCAGAAACTTTGGGCCAAGGGTCCCTCTTAAAATTTACAACAGACCGGATGATTGCTTGTGCAACCCCCTGCTCAGTTTCTGCAAATAAAAGAAGAAAATTTGAGAAAGAAAAAGCATTGAGATCAAATATAGGACAGAAAGATAAAGACTGTGATCATGCAGATGAAATGACTCCCATATTGACATTTTTGTCACACACATCTGTAGAAAAAAACACATCTAGTGAAAAATTTTCTTTGCGACCATTTAACTCAACTACAGATGAAACAAGTACTATAAGACAGTTTTGCAATATGCATCCATTCACAAAAACCACTTCTTTTTCTTTTCTTTTTTTTTTGTTCAATTTAACTCAACTAAAACTTCTCTGAAAAATTGGCATGGGCTTCATGATATTCCTGTGCAATGGATTTGCTTTTCAATAAAAGCAAACATAACAACCTGCCCAAAAAGGTGGGACACCACAAAGCAAGATGTAAAGTATGACTCCAGCACTCCAGACATCTATTTCTGGGCCATAATTCCTTTTCAACACCTCGGGAGCCATGTAGTATGGACTTCCTACTATCTCATTAAATCTTTCACCTGTAGAAAATAGCATAATTTAATGTTGGTCAGCATGGAACCAGTGCTGCTGCTAATAACAGTTGCAAAACAGAAGTAAAGAACAGATAACCAGGCACAAGGAACAACCAGGTGTGAAGAACACTGACAATCCAAAATCAATCGCCTTCAAAGGTGCTGCCTCAGTTTTGTTCCCAAACAAAAAGTTTTCTGGTTTTAGATCACGATGCATCACTCCGTTCTTGTGACACATCTGCAAGAAAACAAAAAAAAAAGAAAAAAAATTAACTTATATAGCAGAGTATATTGGAAATTTCAGTGTAAGGTTTCGCCTGTCGATGTTCTGGGTTGTATTAAAAAACTTACAATCGAAATATTAAATTAAAAAAAAAGCTAAGTAGGCTCTCCTCAAGTCCTGAGCAAGATTAAAACAGTTACGGCAAGCAAAGGTAACGAATAAAAAGTAGAATAAAGGAAGGCAGACTTTTTTCTTAACGACTGTAAATAAGAATCCAACAGATGTAGTAAAAAGTGATGAATTCAGGCATTAATATTAAAGTTTCTTCTAACTAAGCGCAAGGAAATCCATGGAGGAGAGAGTAAATGCTTGGGTCAACATACCAAGAAGCCACAAAGCATATATATATATATACTAATCTGAACAAGAGAAATAGGCAGCATGATCCTGAAGTCATAGACATATAGAAGCATACCTGAACAACCTCCACAATGGTCTTTGTGACAACAGCAGCAGCTCTCTCAGTGTAATGGCCTCTAGCCACAATCCTATCAAACAACTCTCCTCCCTCACACAACTCCATCACCAAGTGCACTGCATGATCATCTTCATATGTATCCCTTAAGCTCACAATATTTGGATGCTTAGGCAAATGCTTCATGATCTCCACTTCTCTCCTTACATCCTCAACATCCACAGATGTCCTTAGTTTCCTTTTCGAAATAGATTTGCATGCAAATTTTTCTCCAGTCTCCTTGTCGGTACACAAGTATGTGATTCCAAATTCACCCCTGCCTAGTTCTCGACCAAGCTCATATCTTTGCTCGATTTGTCGTCCCGTAGGCTCCTGTAAGACAACAAACTTTTGGCCATTCGCGCCACAATCAATCGAAAATGGATTCTGTTTCTTCTTTGGCTTCTTTGGCCCTTGATCAGCGACTACAGAGGGAGCCGCACAGCAATTTCCCATCGATCAGATTACAAAAAAGAAAAATTTGAAAGGTCTGCGGGTTGTTTGGTTAGATGGATATTCAAGATATGACGTGAATGAATGTGTAAGACGATCAAACTTTGATCCAAATATAATCTTTTCAGACCACAAAGAACCGGACACCCAATTAAGAAGTGGGAAGAAGGGAAAGGTCACAAACAAGTGGATGAGTTGGGATTTCCCAGGAAAACTAAATGAAGAAAGAAAGAAAGATCAAAGGAAACGAAAGGATTCTCTAAGTTGGTGTCTGCAGAATTGAAAGGGAGGCGAGGTTGGAAGTTATATGAGGAACCAATGAGAAAGAGGAGATTACCAGGAAACAACCATTGATTAACATGTTTTATGTTGAAATTTGGATTGGAATGTTTCTTTCAACAAAAGAGATAGAGAGAAGGAACAGAGAGGTCAAACCTCCCTTCCTCCTAACAACTCCCTCCTGTCCTGCTTTTGCTTTACTCTAGGAAACTTCTTTTTCCTTTTTCTAATTTATTACCCCCTTTTTCTTAACGTTATTGTTATTCCACCACAATTCTACCCCTACTACTTCCCGTAATCTCGTGTTTGCCATTTGGTTATGGTCATGTCTTAATAGGCTAATTAAGCTCATATCGGGGGACGATAAATTAAATTATTAGGCACCCCCATACCACTGTCTAACATTTAAAATAAATTAATACTTAAAATAAAAAAAGAAAAAACTCAAAGCCCAAGTTGATCTGTTATTTCAGTGTTGTTTGAGGTGTTTCCATATTATTGATTTACCTATTTTTAACCTGTTTTCATATCCTTCGTTTTTATCATCCTAAAGTATTTTAGATCAAATCATTTATTCTCGTTATTTTGTGCTTAATATAGAAATTGAATAAATGAATATTTATATAATAAGATAGACACAGAATAATAAAAATAGGTAATTTATTCGAAATTCAAAAACTAGCATATTCTGTCTTGAATTGGAAGGTAGTGTAGGTGGCTACTTTTGTCTTCAACGATACTCTAAGCTGCCAAAACTCCAAGGTAGTGCAACAGCGAAGCTTCAACCAGATGGTGAAAAGAAGGAAGCTATTACTCTGGGATTGGTGAGAGGCGGAAGAGAAAGTATTTTGGTGTCCATCAGATGTGGGAGAGAACCAACTTACATTAGGCATTTAGGTTTTTCATATTTTATTTTTTATTTTCAAATATTAATTTGCTTATTAAAATATAATTACTTGTTATCATGGGATAAATAAATATATATATTTTTAATTAAAAAGGGGGTGGGGAAACACCCAACTAAGGAATAAGTACATCTCGTGGTCAGGTCATTCTTACAACGTCCTGGAATATAACATTGGACAAGCTTTCTGGAATTCCGGTAAGGATGTGATAATCAAGTGGAAAATTCAGAGCTAAGAAAGCTAAAATATCTGCCGCTTTGTTACTCTCGCGGTACGTGTGCTGAAGGTAAATTTGTCATTATCTTCTGAGTAAATTGCGGATGTGTTTCATCAGCGGCTCGAAAATTATACTTAATTAATATGACTTATCACATTATTATTGTAAGTGAAAAGTCTAACGGTAGGTTACTTTTTAAAAAGTTAAAAATTTGAATATTTTATTACTATTTTTTAAATTTTGAATCAGAATTATAAAATTTAAGATTATTTTTATAATTAAACCATAAAAAATCAATAAAAAAGAATTTTGATAAGAGTAAAAATTGTCAACTAAAGCAGAGAGTTAAAAATTGAGTGGTTATATTTTTAAATATAATTTACTTTTTAAATATATTTTTTGGTAGTTCCCTCATTCATTCATTAAATATAAATAGATTCGTTTCTACGAAATGACGAGTAAGATAATACGTCAGCTTCCTGCAGACTGGGAAAGGGTATTTACGTAACATAGACTTAAATCCAGTTATACTTGGAAAGGAAGGAAATTGGAAAACAAAAATGATAAACAAATGAGAAAGTTTCTTGGTCAAACCAGGCAACTTTGACTCGGAAAGTAACGATTTGACTTTTAGGATGAGCTTAGCTGATCGATGCTTTTTCTTATTTTTGTTTTAAAGACAACACATAAATAAAAAGAAAAAAGATTTATTCTTTTGGATATATTTATGAATATGTTACTAAAATGGAACATTTTAAAAAGTCATTAACCTTTCAAGAGTGTTAACTGGAATGTATTATGCCCATGTATGGAGTTTATTATTACAATAGACTTCCTGTCTAATCTTCCGTTATTTACTATGTTCGGTATAATAGGAATAGATATTTGTTTTCGTAAATTAATTCCTACCTTATTCTATTAAATTTTATCTACATATTTATGTGAAAATAAGACAGTTCACATAAAAGTGTGAATAAAATTAAATGACACATGATTGAATCACCATAATGAGTGCAAAGGATCTCATGTGCCGGCGGCATCACATGCTAAGTATCTCCTCCATTGAATATTGTGAAATTGCATATGTCCACTTAGATTGAAAGGTGACGGTGAAAACAACACTTGTTTAAATATATAAACTATACCAATTAAATTTAATAAATACCAAAATATCTACTAGTGTGGTCTATCGTCACCTACTAGGTGGCTTCCAAAAATATGTCATACCACATTACTTACCAATTCCAATATTAAAAGCTTGGTTTTGATAGTTGAATCATAAATGAAACATGCTCAATGCCATGGTTGAATAGATTACATTAGTTAACTGAAACATATCTATTCCATCAATCCAAGTAAAATCAATTTGTTATACATGTGACAACTCACACATACAATTATCCAAAAATTTTAAAAATAAAAATTTTAATAAAATTATAAAAAGATTAGTAATTATTTTCAAAAATACAGTTTTTAATTTAAATTATTTTCGATTAGGTTAAACTCATCACGCTAAAATATATTTTTAATTGTAATCTTTGATTTAATGTTAAGTTAAACTTCTTTAGACCCCCTCAAATCATTTTCTTGTTTGAGGTCCATTAATCAAATAGGATCCAAAAATGTTAACATAATCATATTTATACATTTATTTGATTCAATTTTAAAAGTACCTTTTCTATTCAATTCAAAGATTATCACCTAAATAATCATATAAATGTAAGAAGTATCATTAAGCATAATAGTAGGAATAACTGAATGAACCAATCATTTAAAACACATACATTAGTACCTTGTGGTCTTAAGAATCTAATTTACTATATTATTGTAATTATAAAAATTAAAATAAATTATCTCCTTATAAGAAAATACAATTAATTATCCAATTTAATTATACTTACAATAAGATAACACTGGAGAATTTTAATTAATCATTATGTAATTGTCATAATATTAAACATGTTGTGGCTGCATTAATTTAAAATAACACTCATTATTTTTATTAGTAACTTCAAAACCAACTAATAGCTCTTATTAATTTACTAAAGTTTTTTATTTCTGAGGATAATATGAAAACTATACATTTTTTAATATCTTTACTTAACTACAAGGTTAAATTTTAGTCTAGACAAGATTTGAAACCTTTGCAAATTGAGTTTAACTAATATAGAGGATAACATAAATCTCAAATATTGATAAACTAATTTTAAATCTATGTAAGTCTTATTATGATTTGGGCATTAAAGTCTAAATAAACTAATTGAATCTAAATTAGAAATTCCTACACTACTATGCTTTTAACTTAAGTAAAGTTCACACATAAATAAATAAAATATGAATATGACCTTGTTAATTGAAGTCCATGTCAATCACTTAACAAGTTCACGTCATTGGGGTCTGTATAATTTTATAATCCTAAATTTTTACCTAAAACATTTAATGAAATTCGTAAACTTTAAAGAGTAATGTGTAAATTTAGAAATTTAATTTTTGGCCCTTTGTGAAGCTAGTATAGTTTATTCTCATGCGCCTATTCAACGAATGCTCTCGAGATCGCTCCCTTGTTTTACCTAATGGTGCATACCTTCTTAAGGAAAAATTAATGTTTTAATTTGTGACTTTAGTCAAATTACCAAAATTAGCCTGCATTTTAATACATGAATTCTTTCTTTGCATCAAATATAACATGATGTTAGTCCCTCTTAGATATCGTCATCAATTGTGATAATGTGGCATGTAATACAAAAATTTTCTAAGTAGCAAACTTATACCGCAAGTTGCGTATACTCCTTTGCATGACAATCTCACTTAGATTCATTTAAGTAAGACTCAGCCTTTCCTATGTCATCGTTAATCAACTAACTTGTTCTCGAACATCTCATGATCCTTTCAGTGTTTAACTCTCACGCTCTTGCTAGATTATTGAGAAAGCACTAAACTATCAAAGACAAAAATAGAAGCATGAAAGAGATACAATAAATGCTAACCTTTATTACTTCCATCAAAGTATACAAAGGAATGCTCTCTCAATATAATGTCTACGAGAAGCAAGGCTCAAATGAGCTATTTATAGGGACATATAGCTTGATAGCCAAGTTACAATTTAGAATCCTAACTGAATTGATCTACTTAGATTACATTTTATCCTAATCATATTATATCACACTAACTAATAAGATGACATCCTCATTCAAATATGATTCTATCTGATAAGATTTAGCTACATCATAACTAACAAGATAAGAGATTACATCTATTTAGGAATGATACATCCATATCCACAAAGATCTCCACTATCTTTAAATGATCCTCCTACATGGTCTTTATCTTTTAGAGTTGATGTCTATTTGCTGTGATCTTATCTGCCATATCATTCAAGATCTTCTTTCGATCTCTATCAATTGATGATGATTCATCCAAGCCCAAAGCCTTTTATAGCACTCTGGTTTGGTCTAATGCTTACCCATGTCAAGTCCATTAGGTATGGTCCATTCTTTTGAGCTTCCACTAAGTCCTTAGTCCATCAAGAACTTATCCTTATTCAAGTTAGTTCGTACAGGATCCAAAATTCTAACAAAACTGGCACCATGCTTTATTTAACTTGCTAAATTACCTTAGAGCTTTTACATACCACCTTCATGCGTGTGATCCAGCTAATCTTTGACCCAAGGTTCGTTTCCAGCTAGCTGTGAAGTGCCTTTATGTGCTAAAGGGCTAACAACATATTATGTGAATTATCTTTTTAATCACCATGAGATTAATTTTAATATGAAAATAAAATAAAAATTTTGGACTTATCTTATTTATACAATGCATCTTGGGAAGGCTTTAAGTTTTGAATGGAAAAAAGAGCATGGATCACTAAACTTCTTTATTCTCATCAGCTTTTAATTTCCTATTAGTGATTTTCATTTTGGCCGTATTTACTCAACCATCTTCATTGTTAAGTTATTTTTTATCTCTTGTAAGTCCTCTTGTCTAGGGTCCTTATAGTATGTGGTGGAAGCTCTATTGTAGGCTTCTCTTCTTTCATATGCTCATTTCTTAATAATTCAACCACCTTTGGTAACAATCATACTCCTTTTAATTATCTATAATCTTAACATTTTCCTTGAGTTTAACTTTGGTCATAAGTTCTTTAAGAAACTTAGATAGCTCCTCAACTTTCCTACGGGAATGAACTTGTCTAATTTGTAGCTTCTCATTTTCTTAAATAAGATTTTTTAATTCATTTTATTCGAAAAATGATAATAGTAGCGTCAACCTTGATAATTGAAAATGTCTCTTCATAATTGATTCTCTCTTGTTGTGTATATCCTTTTGCCATAAGGCGTGCTTTGTATGTTTTGATATTTCCATTAGTTTTTCATTTTATTTTGAGAACTCCTAATAGATTTGCACCCGTTAGGGAGATCAACCAAGTCCTATACTTGATTCGAGCATAAAAAAGTCATTTATTCTTTCATTGCTTTCATCCATCCTTCTTAAGTAGGACTATTAAGAGTCTCATGTACATTCTTTGGCTCATCGTCTTCTTATGGGATAATCAGATAAAATTTTCCTTCTATTTCAAAATGAAGTTGGGGAATCATGCCACAACTACTTTGACATCAATGTGGTTCTAGAGCAACAAATTCATCAATATTTTAATTATTCCCATTAAAATCAAATACGATAAGTAAACTTTAAGTGGATTGTAATCTTAATTGTCCTTTATATAATTCTTCAAGTTCTAGACTACTCCTATTTGAATAAAGTCCCTCCTCATGATTCCATGTAATGGAATCATTATGATCAATGGTTTCATATAGAAATAAGTTTTTTTTTCCTATTTCACCCTACTTTGGAAATTCATTTTCCAAGAACGTGTCATCTCATGATTAAAATTTAGTTACGCCTTTATTACCTTGTTCACTTATAAACATATATCCTTTTAAGTGTTCAAACTATCTAATAAAGATACTTTTCTTCCCCCTTGGGAGTTTACCATATTTAAAAGAGAAATCATGAACATAGGCAACATATCCTAGTGGTTTTATTTGTTTTATATTAGGTTTTCTTCTTCTCCATAACTCATATGAAATATTTTTAATTTATTTTAGAAGCACTTGATTAAGTACTTAAGTGGATGTAAGCAATACATTACCCTAGTAGGTGATTGGTAGATTTGCTTGGGTCATCATGGACCTTTTCATTTCTAGTATCATTCTATTATGTCTTTCCACAGTGCTATTTTGTTGTGAGTTAATTGTCTTTCTATTCAATTTTCATCACATAACATCTTGAATTTATCAGATAGGTATTCTTATCCTCGATTAGTTTTTAATGATTTTATATTCTTATCAAACAATTACTAATCCAACCAGTTAAAGGACTTTTTGAAGAAATTTATTTCCTTCTTGCAAAAGTATCTCTCTTGAGTTTTTTTTTTAAAATACTAATATTAGCCTTTTCAATTGATCTTTATCTATTATTTATAGATAATGTTACTAACTATACTTTAACAATTAATGATAATGAAAGGTCACACATATTGAATTCATTAGGTGTGTCATTTTTTATCATATCATTTGCCAATCTCTGTCTTCTTTTTTGCGAATACTTGATCTTATGTGATTTATGAGTCTAAGGTGGATCACTCCTTAATCTCTCGTAGATTTTCTTCTAACTTTCTAAAACCCTCTAATTCTTCTTCCTTTTTACTTTCTTCTTTCTTCTTTTAAAAGTTCTAAGCAACTAGATCTATAAATTTTTACTTTCTTCATATTCTTTATGAAGAGTGAAATCCTTTAAACCCTGATATTACTCACTTCTTTCCCAATTCATATTTCCCTAATCAAATCTTCAATGTTAAAGTTCAAGCAATAACAAATCCGAAAATCTCATAGACTGATCTAATTGTTAGGCCATTCCAATTTCCAAGTTTTGCTTCATGAAGATAAAGGAGTAGAGTAGATTATTTTGCCACTAACTCTTTAGGCTGCTAAGAGTTTTAATATTTCTTTTCATAAGCGTTCGTAGTGTTTTAGTCATATGCATAATAGGGAGATTGTGTGGGTTATTGTATGATGGATTCTAGTTAGACTAGAACTTGCTCAAGCATCTTCAAGTTTAAAATTTTAATTTCTACCATATATTTCAATAAATGAAAACTGAATACAAATATTCTTATATTGAAAATGTGTTGGAGTTGTGAAATGCTAGGGTAAGATTATTTTATCTTAAATATAAACGGTACTGAAGTTTTAGA
The DNA here is from genome assembly GCA_027563515.1 of Erythroxylum platyclados. Lineage (NCBI taxonomy): Eukaryota > Viridiplantae > Streptophyta > Magnoliopsida > Malpighiales > Erythroxylaceae > Erythroxylum > Erythroxylum platyclados. Next base: position 19,430,993 of record JAOQMM010000005.1, read on the forward strand.
AAAGTAATTCAATAAAATACCTATTTTTATATTATTTTAGAAAAGTAATTCAATAAAATCAAAATATTATTTTTGTAGATTTAGCCGACTTGGATCTTTACAAGAAAAGAAATATTATAATATACAAATAATTTATATTTAATAATTTTGAAAATTACCTATTTTTATATACTCTTTAAGGAAATTTTTTGGTTTATATACTCATTTGGATAGAAAAAAAAAAGATGATCTATGAGAATTTAATACTATTTTGTTTTGGTTAGATATATAATCTATTTTCTATCTGACGAAGTATGGTCCCATTTGATTTGGCATTAAGTATTATGTAGGGTGGAGGTCACCCTTACCAAGAAATTTGATAAAAATGTCATTTCATTTAAAGATTATTCCTCCACTAACATATTTTAAAATAATTTATCAAATTAAGTAAGTTTTTATTTGCCTAACATAGATTAACTTCTGATATTAAATTTGAAAAATATGTCCTCATATTAATTAATTAATTTATTTATTTATTGATAATTTTCCAAATAAATTTAAAATAGGGACTACATTTTATTAGGAAAATAAAGTTCAAAATATAATCTCTGTACATCTAATTCTAACAAAAGACAACATATTTGGATGATTATATGAACTTCTCATTAAATATACATGGTAAAAATAATAAATAAGTAAAGATGTAATAACTAAATTTATACTATTTTATTAAAGTAACTTTATACTTTTGTTTTATGAGATAATTAGAAAATTTATAAAAGTTGAAAAGGACAATTGTGACTTAAAAAGAAAATTTTACCCTTATATCTTGTCACACAAGTATTTGAGTTTGAAATACGACCTTCATTATAAAAATTCTACCAAATGTAGGTTTTCACGAATTATGCAAGATTACTAGATATTTGGAAAATTGAAATGATCCATATACAACTTTTACGAGACGGATGATCTGCTCGCATAAAGTTGGAATTGAGTAGGTGACACAGCAGATCTCATCCAAACTTTTACTTGTAGAAGAATTGAATCATGATTGACAAGAAATAATACCAACCAACACTAAGATCACTTCCTTTCCAAATATAAGGTCTAGAAAAACATTACATCCAAAGAATCCACATTGTGAGTTGACATTGTAATATTGTTTGATTCTAGAAGGAAAACGTTTGAAATAATAGTGGTAATCTAGTAGACGTTATTTATTTTCAAGGAAGTCTTTGAATACTGAGGATATGTTGATTGGGTTATAAGTGGAGAATGAGCTTTAACATCGAGAAACTTCTCTGGACCACCTTTAAATAAAACAAACCGCTCTAATAAATTAGCTGACCAATTAAACACAGACAATTAGTTATGGATCATGTGTTGTAGTCTTTGGGGACCATTCTTCTATACCGTGAATGGTGGTCTTATCTTTTAGGTCCGTGGGACTTGGTCTGCGCCGTAAGGAGGAGAGTGAAGACTGTGTCGATTCTAGACGAGAATAATGTGATTGCTCTGACCATCCTTTCTAGATTTGCATAATTTTCAAAGACATGTATGAATATGGACTATTCGTTAGGAAGGGTCAGCTTTTTATTTTCATTACAAAACATCTATCTATTTTCCTTTCCCTTAAGATGCTGCATCTCAGTAATTTACCTCTTATCATATTTGATTTACAAGTTTTATTAAGGTTAAGTGTTGATTATAAAAATATTAAATAATTGCTTAATTTTTTTTAAAGTATCATGAGATACTTTATTAATTAAAGAAGGAACAAGAGTTAAACTTTATTTTTGTTGAATTCAATATAACATTGCTTTAGGCACAACTATAAGAATAATTTACAAGATAAAAAACCACATTTGTAAAGGGTAACCATTTGCATAGTAATGAACTATTACAATTTAGCATATACTTCAAGATATATAAAAAATTATATTACTAATGCATTATCTTTTATATCCAAATTAAAAGAAAGGAACCAATATACATATAGTTTAGGATCTTAGACTAGAAGAAATAGTCGTTATAAAAATAAAAGGTATCAATTTTAATTAAGAATTTAATAAAAAGACAAAAAAAAAAGCTCATTTTCATCGTAGCCCTTAATGTCAATAAAAATTTATGACATATATTCATGATCATAATAGGACAAAAAAGTATTAAAGGAGCATGTCACATACTAACTTATTTGTTAGGCCTCACTATCACCTAAGAAGAGTTCCATATACCGATTGCATGTGTTATTGGACGAGCACAAGAACATGCAAAAATTTTATTGTCTAAACTCATCATAGGTGTGATTAGGAGATGATGATGAAAGGACATACTTAATGAGTTTAGGTGTGTCCTTTCAATTATTAACTATAAATAATCAATTAACATCTTGAAATTATCTATAAATATAAGATAATGTTCAATTAAAAGATGTGATGATAATTTTATGAACAAATATACAATTGCGTGAAGACAAGATTCTTCAAGAAGTCCTTCAGCCTATGAAAATAAAAAACTAATTCAAATAAAAAAAAAAACTCATGGAAATAAGTGGTAGTTGCAATGATGCATACCCGATCCTTTGAATCGTTTATCCATTTAAAATTTTTCTTACATTCAACACAGTTGGTAGAAAATGTCTCCTCTATCGTGGACTTGTGCTTTGTTTTTCACGTATAATCCTTAGCCCTTTTTGTTAGATATCCACCTTTATGATCTGTTATATATCCACACCACATGCTCCACGAAACGCATAAACAATGTTATATTCAGATGACGGTTACACACGCCAATTTCGTCATTCATATTTTGATAAAATCGCCATGTTCTGTGAGTAAAATTGCATCTTAGTATTATCATTCATAACATGAGTTCACTTCCATGTTAGTTCTATTACGATCATTGTTTTTTGGTTCACAACTCCTTTTGCCACCAACTTCTTTGAAACCAAGATTGTTATCGAGAAAGCCACCTATAGTCTCCACCATTGTGGCTGTGGAAGTTGCCACCGTAAGGATTGGCTTGCCATCTTTATTAACCATATATGACATTGAAATGAACTTATTGTTATATCTGTTATTGAATACTATACCAGATATTCTCCCTCTCTTACGGCCACATAAACAACTATACAATGCCTCCAAAAGATGTCTACGGTTAAACAAATATAAAGCAAAAGGAAACAGCTGCAGTAACTTGAATGAACTGATTGGTTCTGCACCTATAAATTTTGCTAACCCACCCTTGCTCATTCCTGAGAATCGAGTTTGACTATGGTACAACCTTTTCATAAGAAACACAATAAAAAGATCCACTGAATTGTATAGGCTTGTGTAGTGGGAAGGCAAAACTTAGCATGCCTTTGTTGTTTCCATGACTGACGATTTGTAGCTAATCTATAAACGCATTTTCTACTAAAGTGTGGAGGGTATGTTGTTGAAGACAACGATGTACGGACGCGGATGGACAGAGGGAAAGAAAGCAGAATGAATTGCCTCAAATGGACCCAGAAAATTTATGAATTGGATAACTGAAGCAGATTCTAAAACCTTTCTGTTGTAAACAGACTTCTGGAGAAATATTCAGCTGCAGATCCACTTCTTCCATAATTCTTATCATATATTCACCTTGACCTTTTTGTAAGCTTGGGATTTTTGCACATTCGGATGCTTGACGGAGTGACCTCAACCAGTTCATCTTCTTGAATATACTCAATACAGTCATCCAGACTATAATCCAAAGGTGTGTCAAGAACCACTGCAAACAGAGAGTGAGGAATGTTAAAGGAGGAAAAAGTTTCACAGTTGCAGATACCAAATTGAGGGAAATTTGGATAATGATAAAACTAACAAATGACACAAATATGTGGCTGAAAATAAGCCCTATGGTTCTGCATCCTCAGTGAAATAGAGGAAAATTTATATCAAAGAGGATCATCACACTAAAATCAAGATATTTTCCACCATCATAACAGAAATAATTAAAAGAATGCAGAATCTGGTTTGTTGTTATGACAAATTAGTCTTAGTCATACTGGTGAAACAGAACAATTAAATACTTTATTTCCCTTATATAGCTGATATTGTGTTCATAATAGAGAGAATTAAAAAGAAATTATGTTGCAGTCATTGTTTATTTGAAGAATTGTTGTACGAAATAGGTACATGGCAATGTTTTATTTAGGTTTGGATGTGGTCTGTGCAATTTATACATCCTTAATTAGTAATCTACATGATACACTCAAATTGTAGCCACCTATTCTAACTACTGACTTCTTTTATAAGTTTTGTACCTGCAATCTTATGTATTTTATTGATTAGACTATATTTTTTTGCACCTTGAAATAGATGGCAGATCAAAATATAATGCGCAAATACATCTTACTACGACATCTATTTATTATATGTGTTATTCAAATAATCTGCTTGGCAGTTATATGGTATTTAACCCAAAAACAACATAAAAGAAATAAACTTCCGAAAATCATATGGGAGGAAAGAGAACAAGCACGAAATGGGTTAATGAAGCATCTTTTGGATAATGAAGAAAGATGTCGTCCTATATTACGGATGGGTCCCATAGCATTTTTAAATTTGTTGATATATTACAAAGGAAAGGTGGTCTTCGACCAACTCAACGTGCATCAGTTGAAGAACAAGTTGGAAAGTTTTTGTATTTGATTGGGCATAGTGTAAGAAATAGAGCACTTAACTTCTTCTTTAGAAGGTCTGGTGAAACTGTAAGTCGCCATTTCCATAGTGTGCTTAGAGCATTGATTGAATTAGAAGATGAATACTTGAGACAACCCAATGGTGAAGAAGTTGCTCCAGAAATACTTAACAACAACAGGTTCTTTCCATATTTTAAGGTGAATATTACTATTACATTAGAATCAAAATTATAAATTGTATTCTATAAATTTTCTAAAAAAAAATTGTTGTAGGATTGTATTGGAGCAATTGATGGAACCCATGTGCGTGTTAAAGTCCCAGTGCAAGATGCTCCTAAATTTCGTGGTAGAAAAGATTATCCCACACAGAACATTTTGGCATCTTGTTCTTTTAATATGAGATTCACCTATGTTTTGCCTGGGTGGGAAGGAACAACATCTGATTCAAGAATTTTAAAAGATGCCTTAAGACGTCAATATCCTTTAAAAATTCCAAAAGGTATAGATTAATAAAAAGTTGTACTTTTTAAAACCCACTTAGCAATAAATTATTTTACTAAAGTTTTAATTACTTTTTTATAGGC
>JAOQMM010000005.1:19444397-19455456 GCA_027563515.1 Erythroxylum platyclados
AATTTTTGAATTTACTGTTAGTGTTGGATTGCACTTTGAAACTTTTGGTCCGCTTATCATCAGAACTTTACATCAATACCTTGCCTTTACCCAAATATAACTATTTATGCATCCGCATTCGATATCAAATAAGGGAAGGAGTGGTGCAAGAGTTTTTCTCATTATGTATCCTGTTAACAAAAGCATCTCTTCCATCTTTTATTAATGTACTCTGTGCCATTTATTGAATAGAGTATCCTGCCTATAAATTAATAAAGAAAAGATAATGAATTTGTCTGAGATTGAGACATTGTCCTCTTTGGGACTAGTTACTGTTTCAGATTTAATGGAGGTTCTCCATTCTTCAATGCCCATGGTAAATAGGAGAGGAGTAAATTCAATACATATACCAATTTATCCTATTCTCTGAAGCCTTTCTTGAGTCTGATAAATTAAAGGATAAGTTTATCATAGATTTAAGCAGTTTAATTGCAAAATTTGAAAATATTAACATAAAAGGTGTAAAAGAGTACCACTAAAAGAACACCTTCCACCATATTGAGGATTCGTTCAACTTCACCACCAAAGTCAGAGTGCCCTGGAGTATCTATTATATTAATTTTTGTGTCCTTGTAAGCAATCGATGTGTTTTTGCTCAATATGGTAATCCCTCTTTCGCGCTCCAGATCATTTGAGTCCATTATCCGTTCACGTATAAATTGGTTATCACGAAAAACCTGCAAAAATAGAAGATATTACCATCATTATGTTGCTCATAATAAAAACCCAACTGACTAATATAATTTCAAGTTTCATAGTACAACTAACTTTAGCAATTTATTGTCATAGGCCTTAATTAGGCATTCGGAAGTGTCTAGTTGCCCAAAACACTTTGTTTTATGCATAAAAAATCGTAGAAGCTTATTGGCTAAAAAAGAATGCATGAGAACAATTTTGTGAGTCATTTAGACTATTTTGCTTCACAAATGATGTTTCTGCACCTAGAATTCTTGACAATGCAATTCAACATGATTGATAAGGTTAATCAAATCAAGATGAAGAGGCTAAAAATCAAGCCAAATCAAACAATTTACGTTTTGGTTTAATAACTACAACACTCATAGAATTATATGCATACACAAGCAATCAACAGTCAGAATATGTTTATAAATAAATAGACAATATGAAATGGAAAAATAAACCTGGTATTCTACATAAATTTTATGTCCTCCTTATGGAAGCATGTTTGTTTAGACCAGTGTAGTCATTCAGAATCTAGGCATCAAAATGGCAGTTCTCTCTCTCTCTCTCTCTATGTTCTGCTTTTCCTAGGTGAGATACATGTCCCTAAATTGAACGGACTTTATTGAAAATGAAAACAGAAACACATGCAAATGCAGAAACACATGCAAAATTGACAAAAGAGAATCAAACAAGCCAAGCAAGCGCGGTAGAGATTTTTTAGCAATAAATTGAACAAATAACCTTATAGATAGCAGCATGTTTTGTTCACCTTAGCTTGCTTCAACATGGAATCAACCAATGTTGTCTTCCCATGATCAACATGAGCCACAATAGCTATATTTCTTATATCATTTCTCCTCATCAACTGGGCTTTCGTTTCTGATGCAGCAATAAAAGAGCATCAATATAAGCAAGCTTCTCAAATACACGAACAACCATAGGGTCCAAACGAGCATCAGCACATCCACCAAGAAAGACAAATTCATCCATCCTAACTGTTTCAGACTCCTCAACCCCAATTAATTTATTATCAATAATTAATTTGAGAAACATGTATAATAAGTGTGAACAAATTAATTTACTATAAAAAAGAAACATGAAATAAGATCATAGTTTTCCCATGTTCTATGTTTTAGCTTTCATTGCTTATCCCCCACTGTTCGAAGCGTTTCAGGCCATTCATACCCAATCTCGGAAATCAGAGAAGCACCATTTCAAGAAAAATTATGTCCTAGTGAAACAATTTATGAAGAGAGAAAAGCATCTAATGTGTCCAATAAGCAAACCATAAGAACTGGCCGGCAGGGACATATCGGAAGAAGAATTACCGGTTATCGTTTCAGTAGCATGAGAAAGGGAGCATTTTATGGTTGGCGTAGAAGGATACCTCAGAGACACTACTTTAGTGTTGGGTGAAAAGGAAGATAAGCTGGGGGCGAAGAGTGGCTTGGGTGGCAGAAAGGAGGAAAAAGGAGTCTTTCTAGGGTTACGAGTAGAGTTAGAGATAGCTTTGGGAGCAGAGAAGGAAGGACTGTAGAAGTTGAGGGCCATCTCCAATGGCTCTCTGACTCACTCCCTGGAACTCTTAACACTTGCAGCTACACACAGAGAGAGAGAGAGAGAGAGGGGATTTGGCAAATGACTGAAGTTTTGTTAGTGAAATGAAAACCGTTTGTTTTCAAGAGGCTATTACTCTAACGAATGAAACTGTTGGGATTTGCTTTTTCTATTTCGTAATTTGTTATTGGCCTGCTTTCTGCCACGTCATCAGTTGTTGTCTTGTTCAGATATTGATCACAGCCACCCATCCAAAATCCCCAGCTGCATAATTCAGATCATCCGATTAAAATAATTCATAATTAAGCAACTCATAAAATTATATTTTAAAAATTGGATAAGAATTATATAATATTTAACTATTTATTAAAATATGATTAATATATATTTTTATTACAATAAAAATAATAATTCATAAAAATAAACTAAGTAAAATACTTATAAAAATCGTGATTTTGATAAATTTTAGGTAATAAAATTTTATATAAATATTAACTATTCTTAAAATTTCAATATCATGATCTTTTTTTAAGTGGTTATTCAAAGAATAATCATTATTTTTAAGCCTAATGAATTATTGATAAAAGATTCTTATTTATTTAATTTGAATGAACTATTAAATGCGTTTTTTATTAGTTTTGAGTGTAATATTATTAAATAATTAAAATATTCCATTAACTAAACAATATAACAGATCTCATATAATATAAGTTCATTTAAGACAAAGTTTTATTTTAGATATTTTAATATAATTTTCAGAAACATTTATATTTAAAAAAATTTAAAACTTACATATTAATTATTTTTATTATTTAGTTAATTGTTTTGGATAGGATTTAAAAAAACACCTAAAGTCATGAAATCACTTGAATAATTACATCATTAAACTATTTTAAGAATCATTGACAAAATAATGAACTTTTACATTAGTTGATTTTATCTTTAATTAAATGAACAACTAATACCATGTTATTTAATATTAATATAAACAAAAGACTGTCCAATTTTATCAAGTATCTGTAGAAAACCACTACAATTAAACGTTTATTAGGTGGAAAGCCCTAAAACTTAACGATGGAATTTCCATTTCCAATTAAATTATGACATATTTTGGGTTAAATTAAAACATAAAGTGTGTGATTGAAAAAATGAAAATAAAAGGAATGTTGATTGACTACTGAAGGATATTAGTCAACTAGTGTAACTATTTGGGCAACCAAACAAGTGACTAGACCATAAACAAACTCTCAAGAAAGGGAGAATTCATAATTTTTGGGTACACTAGCCAACCAAATTAGAATATTGGTCAAATAGTAGATTTTAAAACATTAAAAAATAGCCTCAAAATCACAAAGTCAATCAAGAAAATGTAAAGGGATCTTTATCATATACAATTTTCACCAAACATACCTAGTTGTCTTCTAATTGAGCATCTTATCCTTATTTAATGATATTATTTGCCAATTAATATAAATTCTATATTAATAACCTTATTTTACATATAGTTTCTAATTCTAGGTACTAAGGTTCACGCTTTAAAACAATCATTAAACACTTAATTCATAATTCAAAACAAAACAATTATCATAAAGGATTTATACTCAAATTAGCATATAAACACATGTTATTACATATTTTTAAATTATGAACTAATAATCACCTCATGTTGAACATTAATTATAAAAGACTTGAATGGAGATTCTTCTTGAGTTTATAATCCATTAGAGGCTTCTCATCTCTTTCATTTGGTTCAACAATTGTCTCTTTTGAAACGTCTTTGGTGGTTAAATTCTTCATATCCTACGCCAACATCTTTAGACTTTCTTAGAAGCGAGAAGGTTAGATTCACCATAATAAAATGCATAAATTTCTTAATAATACTCAATTTAATTACTACTGCCTCTACTACGTACCCATTTGCTCTTTATTTTCTACTAGTTTTACAAGCTAAGGTAATCAATGTGTTTTATCCTAACACATCCATCACCATATATTTATCTAATACCTTACTTTTTTATTATCCTTTCTCTCAGGCATCTTCTTTAACTACACATTCATAATCATTCACACATATAATTCAATAGTTACCTAAAATTTATCATGAAAAATTCCTATACTTAAGATTATACGCCAAATAACTTAATAAAAGAATATAAATAATTTCCCATTTAACCTTCTTATTCTCAACATTCATATGCTTTCCAATCCAATTCTTTTAATCATATTACCTTCTCAACCTATAAGGTCGACCAAGACACCTTAAAGGCATTCTACAAACACATCATTCTAACTTAGGCTCTGATACCAACTTGTCATACCACATCCTAACAAGCCATAGGGTGGATCACTTAGTGTTAACTCAACACTAGGGTTCCAAGTTAACCCAATGAGCACACATCACTTAATATGTTCATACATTTTATCCATCTAATTAACATGCAATCGACAAGATTTTTAAGTCCAAATAAGCATAATTCATTCATTCATTCATCATAATAGTCTAAGTTTAATCCCATCATCATTCACTATATAAGTTCAAATCCTAATTAGTAACAACATAATAGTAATAATAATAACCTCAGTTTACAAGTTCATTGCCTCAATAATGCTCCCAATGTTTACCTTGATGTCCAAAGACATAGTGTTTCAAATATATAAGAAAAATAAGATTAATTAGACAACTTTGTTTGACCTTGTCTAGATCTTAGTCACACTTACTGCTCCTACTACTAGCTAGTCAACTCAATAACCTTTTTTCCTTTTTCCTAAGAGAGTGGAAAAACAATGAAAATGTAAGTACTACACTCAGTGAGCGAAAACATGTTTACCCATTAGTGGTCATGTATAAGAAAATTTTATTTTCATTTTGAAAACCATTTAATTTATAAAACAAGTCATAAGTTTCATATCTATGATCATGCACAACCATGCCTACTGGATATTCTACAACACTCTAATATAAGCATCACCCACGTAAAGGCATAAGTCGATTTTCACATTGCATCAAGGTTTAAGCAAGACTTCATTTCTTGAATCAAACATCATTATAGTCATTAAGGAATAAGTTCATTAATCATTATAATCATCAACCATTTAAAAAGATATCATTTTCTTGAACCAGCAATACCATATAAAGCATAAAGCCCACATGTAGTTCAATTTTATTTCACATGCCCTTTATCAAGTTTTTATTTATTTCCATCAACTCTTTAACCTAAGGAGTCCTTATTTCATTGCCTAAGTCACCTTACTTAGGTCTTTTGCCTAAGCCACCTCACTTAGGTCTTTGTTTAAGGAAATTTGCCTAAGTCACATCAGTTAGGTCTTTTGCCTATGCCGCCTCACTTAGGTCTTGCCTAAGGAATTTTGCCTAAGTCACCTCACTTAGGTCTTTAGCATAAGCCACCTCACTTAGGTCTTTCATTCATTTTTATTTAATTTATTAGCATATTTTCATAGAGGCACATTCTCAGTTCACCACAAACTTTCAAATAAACAAACCAATTTCCACTCTAGCAATAAGTTCAAGGCACATGTCATACAATTCCAATATAACCTTTTCATAGGACATTTACAATGACTTGCTAAATTATAAATTTTACTTATAGAGCAACAAATAATCAACAAGAATAACTTAAAATCCATTTATATCTAATCCAAAAAAATTTACAAACTTATTATTCATATATATATAATTTAATATTGAACACCTTCTTATAGTCCCCAAAATTAGCTCCCATCAATAGAGTGCATCTAATGCTATAACACCCTGAATAGCCTCTTATAATTCATCTATATCTCCCAAACCATTACAAATGCATCCAAATCAATTTACAAACAATTCAACAGCATATAAAACTATAACTTTCATGGCTTAACCAAGTTATAAATAAGTTCTCTAATCTGTCAAATCATGAACACAATCCCATACTAAACTTCAGTCTTGCTAGACATACCACTTTTGAGAATTTAGCCATATCTCCTAACCTGTAATATTTAGGCACTTACCCTTTTTTGGAATAAACTAGAAATATATATCTATAATTTTTATATTTTACACTTTGTCAAATTCTCAACTTTGTCCCAAAATAATTAGAGCAAAACAACTCAGTAATTCACATCCAAAACATAACAACCATACTTATTAACCTATATGGCAAAAACTACAATATATTTTCTCAAATCATTTTCAGCCATTTAAAACACATATAAGCATCCATGAAAGATTTTTATCCCAAAAAAATTGTAGTCAAATTCATCATACAGAACTTCATTTCAAGAGGCGTTTAATAAGGGATGCAATCCTGCTCACCTGTCGCAGGAAATCAAGTCTTCTTCTTCCTCCAAACTTCTTCCCTTCACTCTCTCTTCCTCTTCTCCTCTTAGTGTATCGTCCCTTTCTATCCCAAATGCCCCTCTTTTGTGGTTTTTAGACCATAAATAATATGTTTTCTACAAAAATCCCATCTATGCCTTGTAAAGTGAAATTCTAACTATGCCCTTAATAAGTATTGCTCCACCTATTTCTTCCTTTTGTTCTCAATTGTCCATCCACTCTTTATTTTTATTTTTATTTTAAATATATTTCCATATATTTTATCACTTATAGGCATACAAATTACTTGAAATTTTTTTCTTATAATAATTATAGCAAAAATAAAAAATTATACTTCTAAGCACCAAAATACTAAATACTAAAAATCAATTTTAAGAGGAAAAAGCACAGTATATGGAAAAATATAAATTAAAAATAAAACCTTTAATACTTTTTAATGAATGTAAGGACTCATGCAATGAAATAAAATAAAATATATATACATGGTGAGCTTTTTAGAGCATTATATTAACAAAGTGAGACTACAGTTAATATTACAAACTAAGGAATGACCTTGATAATCTTTCATCTTCTTTTGTTCTTAGTTTGATCTTCATTTGGATAGTTGTAAACTTTAAACTCTCTAAACTTCAACTTCCCTTTATTAAATTCAGAAGTTATTTGCTTGAGTTTATGACTTTATTTTATTCTTATATTAATTTTCATCAAAATAATAAACTCATTAGTAGTAATTATGTTTTGTTATCATTAAAACAACTTTTGGAAGCTCTCTTGGTTAAACAGACTATATATGAGGATCTACCATATAATTAATGCATATGATATTGTTAGCTTAAGTATTAAATTTTTAATTATTTAGTAAGTCATCCTCAATGAAATTGATGATTATGATCAAGTTTTCATTCAATTTCTAAGGATAACATGTTCTAAATTAAATCTCGTTGATCTAGCATTTTGATTAGTTAGATTTAGTTCTTCTTTTTCTTTCACGTATAAGATTGCATCTAAACAAAAGTGTTGAGAGCTTGTACTAGGAAAGTTATAGTTAATTATAAATAGTTTATAAATTTACTAAAATTAAGATAAGCTTGGAATGATTAAAGTTCCCTATTAGCATAAGGTTGAAGTATTCAAGAAAAATAAGGAACCTTATTTTTTAGTTACTAATTTTTTTAGTTATTAATAATTTGTTTAGTTTTGATTTTCTTAAAATTTTCACTTATACTTTTTTCTTTAAAATGTTACAAGCCCATCATTTTTTTAAAAGTCAATCTCCTAATACTCTTTTTAGTTTGTGAGTAAATTATTTATTTTTTTTGAACTCAACCCTTATTAATTCTGAAAACTCAAAGGTCTCATTTATCAACAGAGGTATTCTCTTTCTTTTTAATTTTTATTTCAATTTTTATATTTTCTTGAAATCATTTTGTTGTCTATTCTTTTAATTTCTAAAAGTATGTTCTCTAATTGAAAATAAAGAGTATGTTCTCCAAGATAAATTATAAAGTAAAAACTCTTCTAAAAACACTAATGTAATCTTTATTTTAAAAAATATTTTTTAGTTAATATTTTTCTTCTAACATCATATAATACACCAGCATAGAAATTTTTGCGTTTATGTACATATCATAAGTTAGTCATCTACTGACATAAGTGTTGTGATGGTTTAACTATTCATTCAATTTTGAAAAGATTGGCCAAATTAAAGAAGATATCTAATTGAAGAACACACTACTCACCTTAATTTGCATGTTATGAGCCATAATCAATATTAAGTAAATAATATATTCCTTATTTATTGTTTGGGAAAAGTATCAAAGAGGTGAATAGCTTAGTGTGAGATATGCTTGAATTATAATGACATAAAGTTTTGTTGACCTTAGGCTTCTAATGAAATAGAGTTTCAATGTCATTAGACATATATGGAAATAAAGTTTCAATGACCTTAAGCTTATATGGATATAGAATATTAGTTACTTTAGGATTATGTGGTAATAAAGTTTCATTATAATTAGACTTGTTACATGTAACTTTATAAATACCTTGTTAAGAGTTGTGTAAAGGGTTATAATTTTCATACTTCTCCTTATATCATCATTTTTATAGTAATATATCACCTTACCCATTGATATAGGTCACATCAACTAATCAAAACATATAAACTCTTATGCTCTTTTTCTTCCTTATTATATATATATATATATATATATATATCACTTTCGTTTGTGAAATAATTGGTATCAGAGCTAACGTTTCCTATCAAGATATCTCTACATAAGTTTGATATTGAGAAGTTCAATGGATTGAATGATCACTTTATTAAAGTTGAAGATAAGAGTGATTCTTGTTCAGTAGGAATGCACGTCATCATTAGAAGGAGAAGAAAATTTGTCCAAAAATTTAGGGGTGTTGAAGAGGGAAGAGATTATGTTAAAGGTGCATAACATAATACTATTGAGTCTGGGTGATGAGATCTCGAGAGAGGTAGGTGATGCTTCATTATGGAAACAACTCAAAAAGTAAGTATTAGAAGAAATCACTTTCTAATCGTTTACATCAAAAGCAACATTTATACACTTTAAGGATCTTACAAAGTACACATCAGAAAAATTAATTTAATAATTTTAATTGGATCATCTTGGATCTACAAGGAGTTGGGGTTAAAATTGAGGATGTGGATTAAGCAAAAATCCTATTATGTTATTTACCAAATTCATATAAGCATTACGTTAATACTATATTATATGATAGAAAAATTGTTTCTATCATTGATGTAAAGGATGCCCTATAGTCTAAATAATTAAAGAAAAAGGTTTCTGGAACATAAGAAGAAGGATCATAATTAGGTTTAATTGTCAATAATGATAGGAGCAAGGTAAAGGATACTAGAAACAAGAGCAAGTCACGATCCAAATCAATAGCAAAAAAATGTTTGATGTTTTAAATGTAAAGAGAAGAGACACTTTAGAAAGGACTGTCTTCAGAGGAAGAAGGAAAATGAGAGAAAGGAGACATATCATAGAGTGAGTATGGCTACAGTACAAATGAGTTCTAATAAAGAGGATGGAAGAGAAGGTGATGTTTTAATGATCACCAAAGTCTAATTACGCAAGTTGGTTGATAATAGATACTGGAGCATCATATTATATAAGCTTTAATGAACTAATTCTAATCTTTTAAAGAACGAAATAGTATTGTCAGGTTAGGTGATGATGGAGAGCCTCATCAAAAGTAGTGATTTACTGTAGGTACAAATGTATAATTAAATTGTCAAAATATTGGATGAATTGTATATTCCTAAACTTTGAAAGAATTTGGTCTCCTTAGATGCTTTTGATAGTCAAGGGTATAAATTTTCTAGAGGCAATACGCAACTGAAAATATTAAGAGATGTTATGACTGTAATAAAAGAAAATTTACAATATGAAATCTATATCCTATGGCAAGACAATTATAGGATCTATGGTTGTATCTCAATCATCTAAAGAGAACAATGATAGTACATAATTATGGCATCGCATATTGGGTCATATAAGGATGTAAGTACTGAAGATTTTGATAAGAAAGGATTTTTATAGGTAGTTATGTTAGGAAGATGAAATTCTGTGAGTCTTGTGTTCTTGGCAAACAATATAAGGTGAAATTTGGTTCTGGTAAGCATACTTCCACTAGAATTCTTGATTATGATCATTCATATTTATGGGGTCTTACTTCAGTTTAATCCCATAGTGGATGTAGTTGTTTTGTCAAGTTAATTAATGATTACTCGAGAAAACTATAGGTGTATTTTCTAAATTCAAAGGATGAAGTATTTTGAAAAAGTTTAAGGAGTGGAAGACAATAATTAAAAAATGTACCGAAAAAATAATTTAAGACATTTAAAAGACATAATAGGTTGGTATTCTATAATAAGCTATTTGATAAGTTCTATAAGAAGGAAGGTATGGTGAGGCACTACACTATATTTCATACACCATAACATAATGGAGTTGTAGGACGGATGAATTAAACACTCACATAGTTTGATCGATTCATGTGAATAAACACTAGATCGGTAAAGCAATTTTGGGTTGAAGTGGTTAATACGACTACTTATTCAGTGAATAGATCTTCATCAAATGCAATAGATTTTAAGACTCCTCAAGAGGTATACAATACTCCGTTTGATTATTTTACCTTGAGGACATATAGTTGCTCTATATATGCTCATGTCAATGATTATAAACTAGAGCCAAGGGTAATGAAGTGCATATTCCTAAGGTATATTGTTGGAGTTAAAAGGGTATAGATTATAGTATGCTAAAACGATAAGACTTAAGGATTTGTAATTAGTACATATATTACCTTTGATGAATCTATTATATGGCTAAACTATTTATCTTTTGTTTGGTTTATAGTTTAAGAACCAATCCAAGGGTCTTCTTTAAAACATTTGAAGTAAAA
>JAOQMM010000005.1:19474355-19484604 GCA_027563515.1 Erythroxylum platyclados
CTGCTTTTGCTACTTTTTCTTCAGATCAGCCCCATATTTTCTAACCTTCACAAACAATATAAAAACACCATAATTATAATAATAGGGATATCAGTTAATCAATATAGTTAAGTGGTTGTACGTCAAAATTGTTCAATTTATTAACTTAGGAAATTTTGTTGCTCTAAGTCATAAAATCACTAAAATGTCTAAATTATGAATACAAGATGATGCTAGAGGAGTTCTTATCTATATTTTTCATTATATATGATTTCTTCTCTTTGATACTACTTGTTTTATTTCTTGGGGAATTTTAATTTGCTTCATTGCAATTTAGGGTTAGGTTAAATCATATCCATTCTTTACTATATAATAGTAGGAAAGTAGATGTAGTAATTACTAAATCCTCTTGGGATTGATACCATATTCAACACTACACTACTATAAAACGATATGTGCCCTCACCTAAAGTAGGGTAGTTAAGATGATAACTATTGAAAAGATATATGATCTTTAAATTAGTAAATGAGCTCTTTAAAAACTATTCATTTCCTGATTAGAACTTTATTTGTACTTTTTCCATATGATATTTTTGAAAAAAGAAGAGAATTTATTTACTTTTTCTTTTTTAGTTATATATATCATATAACCTTTTCAATGTATATTTCCTAAATGTTAGACTACGAGTGAGAATGCAACTAAACCAAACTCAAATCTATCTTCCTCATCAACCCAATATATAATTCACTGAGTGACAA
Organism: Erythroxylum platyclados; assembly: GCA_027563515.1. Lineage (NCBI taxonomy): Eukaryota > Viridiplantae > Streptophyta > Magnoliopsida > Malpighiales > Erythroxylaceae > Erythroxylum > Erythroxylum platyclados. The sequence continues at coordinate 19,475,093 of JAOQMM010000005.1, forward strand.
CCTTTAACCACACCTAAACTTATTATGATACGTGCTCACCTCACCATCCTATGGAAGCCTACTTTCTCGAAGACCTATGATTTCCAGTTTCTGACAAACATGGGATATTAAACTCCAACTTTTCATATATTAAAAAGTGTTGGGCAAGATTTTCTGTCATTGAATAAAGATGAGCAAAGCATAGTATATACACCTTAGACTTCCTTCGTAAGACTCCTAAACCAATATGATTATAGTTAAATAATTGTAACCAATCAAATACACCCTCTAGAAAGAAAATATTTACTCCATATATTTGTCTAAACTATATACACACTATTACTTCCCCTCAAGTTGGTGCATGAAGATCTCTAGTGCCTGACTTGTGAATAAGGTAATTAAACTATTTCTTACCCAGTGCTTTAGTAAAGATTTTGACCAGTTACTTAGATAAACATATATAAGGTGTTAATATTCCTAGCTTGAGTTCATCTTGTACAAAATAATAATCAACTTCAATATGCTTAGTGCATTCATGAAACACCAAGTTAGTTATAATATGAATGATGGCTTGGTTGTCACAATACAATTGCATTAGAGCAAAATATGGTAAATAAAAGTTAATGATAAACCTTTCAGCCATTCCAATTTACAACTTGTAGTTGCCATAGATTGATACTATACCATAAATATTGAGATATCGTTTATTGTTTCTTAGTTTTTTAGATAGAAAGTTTTCGAGTTAGAAAAAGTATTATGTTACTTATTGATGAGTCATTGGATAACTATCCCAATCAGAGTCACAAAAAGAATAGAATGGAAGATCACTATCACTTTTGCATCATTGCTAGAGATAATTAGATCATTGACATAAACTAGTACATGCAAACAAATTTCCCTTATAATGATGAAGAATAATCTAAGATAGGCTGTTAAAAACCCTAAATCTTTAATTTTGTGACAAATTTTGCAAACCAGTATCAAGGAGCATGTTTCAAACCATAAAGTGATTTTTAAAGTCAACAAACCTTACCAGAAGATTGTGTGGAGAACTTCGGCGGCAATTTCATCTATACCCCCTCAGTAAGATCGCTATGGTAGAAGGCATTATAGACATTCATATGATGTAATTCCTAATTTTTAGTAGCTAAAATGTCTAAAATTATGTTGACAATGACTATCTCAGTGATGGGCACAAAAGTGTTATTATAATTCAATCCCTCAACTTGATGATTGCCTAAAATAATCAAATAAGCTTTATATCTATCAATTGCCCTATAAGGGATATACTTAATCTTGTATGCCCATTTATATCTAATAACTTTCTTTCTAGGAGAAAGGTCTTCTAAAGTCCACATGCCATTACTCTCTAGGGTCTGAATTTCTTGTTGAATGGGTCCTGCTAATATGCTTCTTTCACTACTTCAAAAAAGTATGTTGACTCATTTCCTATAATAACAACTTCTAAAAAAAAGTGTTGTAGAGAAAATTATCATTATTCACATAGTGCGTGCTATAGGATAAAGTGTACTTGAGGAATTCAGTTAGATGGATGAACCAACAGAGAGGACTATGCATCTCATAATATGGATAAGATATCTCTTTAAATATGATGGTGGCTGATGATTTTGGAGACCATAACCTAAATTTGTCTCCTCAGTAGTGATGTCGTTCCGCTTTACACCTACATCGATGTCATTATCCCTATTGTTTGACTTATATATGATGTTATAGTAGTGTGCTCACTAGCATTGCATATATGCTTCCCCTCACGAGAAGCACCTATACCATCCTCAGTCACTTTAATTCTCTCAGCTTATAGACTAGATCATCACCAAGTATTTCGTTATATGACCCCCAAACGAGAGTACTATCCAAAAGTTGTGATTATATCTCAGGTGTCGCAGGGGGCAACCTTTGTATAAGAGAATTCTTGCTCCATAAAAAGCACATCCTGGGAGATGAACTATTCACTACTCTTAATACCATATAATCTCCATCCCATTTTCAATAAGGATGTCCTACATATATGCACTTCCTACTATGATTATTAAATTTGTCTTTGTTTCACAATTAATTATGAACATAACCCAAACACCTAAAAATCGGCAATGATCATAAAAAGGCATTTGACCAAATAACATCTCATAAGGTGTCTTTCCACCTAAAGCAATAGAAGGGATCTGATTAATCAAATATCCTATATTAAAACAAATGCACCCTAAAAATATATAGGACAATGAGCCTAAAATATCAAGACACGTGCCATATTAAGAATATGACAATGCTTGCACTCTACACGCCCATTCTATAAGGGTACTCTAATACAGGAGGACAGATGCAAGATACCATGTTCAGAAAAATATTGTTTCAAGTAGGTAAATTTAGTCCCATTAGCACTCCTAATAACTTTTACTTATTTATTAAATTGTTATAAGTCTATATCATAAAAATTCTTTAAAATTTGTCTGACTTCACTTTTTTCCAGCCAATAAATAAATATATACTGCGCAAGAATAATCATATATGGTTGTAAGAAAAAAATACAGCACCATAAGATGTAAGCACCAATGTTATGAATACCATACTCGTACTTGTACTCGTACTGGATTTGGTTCTCGCATGGTATCGTACCGATACTGGTTAATACCGGATTCCGTTTCAGATAATTTTTTAAATTTATGAAATATTCCCTATTTTTTTTAAATTAAAAAATAGCCCTTTAATATATTGTACTGTATAATATATAATTTTACGTCAACCTGTCTCCAAAAATTATAATAATAAAAATTTAAAATAACAATATTTTGTTTATTTTTATTAATATTATTTTCATATATTTCATATATAAATAATATTATTTTCAAGAAAATTTTCAGAATGACATTGTTTTAAAAAATTACCTAAATTAATGATTGTTTCTTAAACATAAAACTACAAACGATGTCATTTTACAATTGAAAGGAGATGAGAGAGCATCAAACTGAAATGAGCTTGGATAAGAATATGGTTAAGTTAGGCCCAAGTAGTTCTATGAGCTTCTTAGTAAATTGAAGAACACTTTAACAAGCTTATCCAAGTTAGTATATGAGCTTTCACCAACTCTTACAACCTCCAATGCCTTATCCTTCATCTCTTTAGCCCTTACTTGCTCTTACACAACCTCATCACTCATTGACTTAGTAATCATCCTCGTCAACTCAACAAAGTCAGGCACCGTGACAGCACCCTCACACACTCTTACTGCCACACCAAACTCGTCCACCAAAAGCCTAGCATCGATGAACTGATCTACCTTAATTGGCTAACCCAATATCATAAATAATCGATTCCTGAGCACAATGGGTGGCAATAAGGAGAGAGAGTAGAGAGAGCAGAGATGAAAGTTGGGGCTGGGTAGAGAGGACAGAGAGAGAGAGAGAGTGAGAGAGAGCAGATTCAACAGAAATAAGAGGGCATAAACAGGGGTTTATTTTGTTAGGTATAATTTTTTCTTGCAAATAAGTCCCTAAAGATATTAAACTTCACAATATCGACCAGTATTTGAAATACCAGCCAATACTAGATGAAAATGCCAGTACTAGTTGGTCTTTATCATTAGTATCAACCATAATATATACACACTATTATGTATAGATCTATCCTAATTTAAAATCATATTTTAATTGCCTTAAAATTTCCACAAGGCTCGTGGCAAAGTCAAGAACAGTTGGGCACTCACCACTAGTATTAGGCTTCTTGATAGGTCTGAACTTCTAAATCAAGCTCATCACTAGACCTACCCTTCAACCTATTATCAGAACTTTATTGAGCCACTAATAGACATCATAGAGAAAAGAAACTGGGTCTTGTCAAAAAAAAAAGATGGTAGGTTTTCACCGACCAATACCAAGTTCATTTAGCTGGGTCAAAAAAGTTTAAGTCTAAAATAAAGTAGAGAAAGTAACAAATTAATAGACAAAAATTATGGGTTTAATTATAAGGAAGGTATGCACACCTTAATACACCCTTTACCAGTGTAGGAAAAAATTGGTTAAATGCCAAAATTTTAGTCATTTGGCCGCCTTTAGTCATTCCACTTCAGCGTAGATGTTTGAATTCAACACATAATTTGCCATCTGAGTTGCAAGATAAAACAAAAAGATAAACCCAAAAGACCTATCTATTAAGACAAATTCTTAAAAAATAAGAAAATGCATTTACTACAAGGTAACAAATCTGCGCTAGGTGACAAACTCATTACTATCATAGATTTATAGGTTGAGGAAGTCATTTATAAAACATGTCTTTATATTATATAAGAGACTTTCCAAGCATAAGGTCAAAAATCAAGAGGCAAAGCAAATCTTATAACAAGTCTTCATAAAACTGCAAATCTTCTAAACATAAAGAACTAAAGTTTAAGAGGCTAAACCAATCCCTGTTCCTAGAGTTTAAGCCTACGGATAAAATTCAAAATAGATAGTTTCTAACCTCAAAGTAACTTGAGGCCAAAAATCAGTAGGCAAATGATATACATGAAAATATATTTAAGGGTCAAATCTTAACAAAAAAGCATACTAAGCCAAAAAATTTTCAAGCATCACACAATATTGAAACAAGTGTCACAATCTCATATACTCACAAGTCACTTAAAAATTGGTACTATTCTTAAGAATAAGGTCACTTCTTATCTACATCTTTATCCATCTAAAATATTTTATTTTTTATCTAACTAATTCGATCGTTGAAAATCCTATGCTAGAAAGTATTATGGCGCTCAATTTTATTGATCTTTGATAGAAGTTTTTAGAGAACAAAGGAATAGCGAAGTACTAGATCCTTAAACCTAGACTCAGACCCAAAAAAATCTTTTGAGTCTCAAAATCTATACCTATTAGTTTTCAACATTTTGTAACTTCTATACTAAACAAGTTCATATTTTCATTAAAAAAAATTCAGTATATCTTTTTCTAAATTTTCTCCTCATGTTTATATCTTTTTGTTTAATGTTCAACTCTTTTACAAATAATAAAAATGATGTTAATAACATTTATGTTGGTAGCATCAAACTATATGTTGTAATTACTTTGATCAACAAAATTGGTTAATGTATAATCATGAATTGCAAAATTCTTTCTAACACTAGACACGTGTAGAAACCATGAATTATAAGTGATAATAAAAAAAGGATACACCTGATAGGTTTAACAAGTGTGACCTTTTATTATAATTAACTGTTAAAATACAGTTACTATCATTATCTATAAATAATAGATAATGATCAATTGATAAGGTTGATGTTAATCTTCTAAAACACACAAATATACACAAATATATAAAAGAGATAATTTCACAAAAAGGAAACAAGTTTCTTCAACAAGTCTTTTAACTTATGGAATATAATCAAATCTAAGTAAATGGTGATTTTAATTGGTTAATAATGCATATGTCTGAAAGATCTTAAACTTTATTTATTTGTTAGATAATTAGATAATTAAGAATTTATCTACATGTTAGATATTATTTCTTACATTGTTATTAGAGCCTTATTTCGTATTTATCGTAATCATTAATTTTATCCTGATAAAAAATTAAAATGACATTTTAATTGAACTCGGGATTGATTATCAGTATCAATATGAATTATGGATATGCAATTAAGGATATGCATTATCATTTTGATCTGTGTTATCATATTACTTATGCCCATGACATATTATGTTATCATCAATATCCTTGCCCAAATACAATTATGTAAAAGATATAGTTGCATGAGCAGAAGTGAACGTGAAGTATATATCTACACGAGACATGGCAGCACTTCCAATGATAAAACCAATATCCTGAGATACATACATTGGGCATATGAAGTCACTAGGATTACGTAGATATTAAAATGTAATTGATTAACATTTCTTTATATATGTTCATTCAATATATTTTCATGTTTTAATACAACATTTTTTATTACTTAATAAACATTGCATAATACTTTATTCTAAAATATGTGTACTTAGTGTGTATTTTCATATATATCAAAGAGTACATCAGACAGGTAAAAGATTGGCCTTCTCACACAAGCAATCGACTAGTATTTGTGATAGTTAAAGATGAGGTAGGTTTAAGTTTATTATTAAGGTAATAATAGAGAGTTGAAGTAAGAAACTTAAACCCTAAATGCCAGCTTAGATGATAAGTTAAAAAGGAAATTGATTTAGAATGATCATATGGTCACCATATCTATTTCGAGTTACCAGATGAGAGTTTTGAAAGATAAAACTAAGGGTAGATACGTGAACTTAAGTTAAACATTAAGTATGTTTGAACTAACATTTGTATGGTATTGCATTTATGAAAGACATACACTCTTAATTAATAGGAGATAATACTGGGCACATGACTCTTACCATGTGTGTATAAACGACCATAGCAAGGATTAATGTTAGTCCGAAAATCTCAACTTATATTGTGTGAGATTCTAGAGGTTAGTGAATCTCTTAATATACCATTATGACTCTTGTCTACTTATATTAAATTTAAGGTTGCTACTTTAGAATATTACTAAAAGATTATGTTTGATACGATCTTATGGGACAATTCTAGAAACACAAATTAAATTCAATTTAAGAGAATTCAGAACATAGGAAGGACATTTTCTAATTATTAAATTGCATTAAAAAAATTTGGTATTCAAAGATGGGCACTGACTTTGAGTAGAAGAATTGAATACATTTGTGATATGATAAAATAAATGAAAATCAAAAGAAAATGAAATACAAAATATGACCTAGGATATAACATACAAAATATACTCAAGGATCAATTCATTAATCGAGACTTCATATATTCCTAACAAGTATATGACTATGAGCTTTTGTCATAAGCTAGTCACATGAGTTATTAGACAAAGTATGAGAACATGTAAATATCTTATTAATTAAACCAATCATGTGTGAGTGAGAGATGATAATAAAGAAAAGGATATACTTAATGAGTTTAAGTGTGTGACCTTTCATTACAATTATCTATTAAAGTGAAGTTATTGTCTTTATCTATAAATAATAGATAATGATGAGTTGATAAGGTTGATGTTAATATTCTAAAATACACAATATATAAAAGAGATAATTTTGTAAGAAAGAAACAATTTTCTTGGAGAAGTCCTTTTAACTCCCTAGAATATAATCAAATCCAAGTAAGTGATGATTTGATTTGGTTAATAATGTATATATTTAAAAGATCCTAAACTTTTATCCATTTGTTAGATAATTAGATAATTAAAATTTTGTCTATACGTTAGATATTTATTTCTTACAGTGGGAAACAACTATCAGGCCATATAAAATAGGCTAAGGTAATCAGTGATAAAGGCCTTGTCCGATTCTGGACGGGCCTTTATAAGAGTAAATTTATACTTAAATAACTCCTGTTTGCCCGTTCTCAAACTTCACTCTATATTAAACTCCCTTCAAATTTAATGTAAAGAGGGAATTAAAATGAACTTTGCTTCATCAGATCATAAAAACTACGAATATTGCATTTGGCTTAATGAGAATTGCATGATTTGAATTTCTAAGACTTTTACGTGCCCGTACGGAAACAACTAGACTGCATTACCTAATCTAATGTTAAAATTTTAAACAGTGAAAGATTGCAATGTGCTCTATGTAATCTAAAGTGGACTGCAGACATCCATTTCTCCTTATATCATTTACCATAAACATACTATAAGCATTTGTTACATCAGTGTGCACAAATTTTCATGTATCCAACGCATGCTTTGTGCTTTCCCTCACTATCTGTTATATCGTTCCCTTACCCCCCTAGCATCATTAGGCAGTGGTTAACCATGGATTTAGGCTAATTAAGGGTATCCCAATGGTTAACACTGCTAAAATTTTAGAGCTCTTAAACAACAAACCAGCCCCTAAAGAGTGAGTTGCATGTTCTTTACAGCAAGTATAGATCACTACACCATCCCTCGCAATATGGGTCATCTTCATACTATCTGAAGACGATGGACAGTTGTTGAAATCCAACAAATTGAATCTTATTAAACAGCAATATACAATTGAAAAATTCATGGGCTACAAATTAGAAATTTCAACCTCAACCATCATGGAGCTTGCAGGTTCTGCCATTTAAAAATTGCCACATGTGTGCAGAATTTAAAAACTGCATACTAAAAACACAAGAGACAGACGAACAGCACGGGTGGAATGGCTCTACAAGACTCAGGTTCCTAGGTATGGATATAGCCCCATCCTAGGATGAACACGACTCAACGGATCACAAGACTCACCTATAATTTACAGCTCTCTTCGTGGCTCACGCACAGAGTTGATACCAAGAAGATGACCTAAGTAAGCTTTCTCCAGATAGATCCTTTTGATGCTGATAAGCATTTCACCTTCGGAAACACAAAACCAGCCTTTGGAGGATTTCCATTTACAAGTGAATTATCAAAAATTTCTTTGCATTCTTGAACAACCTGCAGGCAGGACAAATTGTACCAACGGGTTAATTACAAAAGGTCATAAAATCAATGATCATATAGTTCTGAAATGACACAAAATTGTACATATCAATCCAGTTTAAGCATGAAGATTCCTTATCTTAACATATTGACAACATGGTTGTACAAAAGCTTATAGATGCAGAAATGTTCACTATAAATCTTTGCTACGGGACGTCTGTTTTATGGTGACAATTTCTAGTAAAGGAGATACTTAAACGAGTACCTCTTTGGCATCCTTGCGTGGTATACCCTCCCGCAGTGCAACAAGCTTCTCAACTACATCGGGCTGCAATTGGACATTAGTCAGGTGACACAGTAGCCATGCACGTATCTTCTGAAATTCATCTAATTTGCCCCACTTGATATTTCACAGAACTTGACACGACCAAGTAAATATGAATATTTCTAAAGGATACAACTAAATATGTCAACTAAAAGGAGCAGTCCAGAGAAAAGATGAACTCGCAGCAAGAACTACAAGAGTATCAGAATGTTTACCGGGCAGTCAGGTTGATGTTCAAGAATATTTGTATATATTAGTGTGAAAGTATCCAAGCTCTCTGCTGAAGCAAGTTCTCGTAAATCACTGAGAATCCTGACTCTACTTTCTACTTTCTGAAGGGCCAGACGATACATATAAGGAAGAATTAAAAAATGCTAATGTTACTTAATATCAACCATGAAGGAGTACATAGGGAGCAGCACTTACGGTGACACTAATATATTCCCTGAAGAAGTCCATAATAACTTCTTCATCAAGCCTCATCCTTTCTATCGTCTCTTCTTTTATGTAGTTTTTCTGCAGTAATTACAAGCACATTAGAGCAATCTAGCTGTAAAAACAAAAGATTCTAATAGAAAAAATGCATGAAAGGAAATCCCCAAAGCATTCAAAGCGTATCTTTTATTCGTTTTTGTTAGGAAATACCTATATAGGAAATACTCTATATAGGATTATAGAAATATCTATATTAGGAAGAGCATGATCTTCCTCATTAGTGTGAGGGATTCCTATTTATTACTAAGATTATTT
>JAOQMM010000005.1:19514685-19525466 GCA_027563515.1 Erythroxylum platyclados
CACAGGATCAATATCCAAGATATCCTTGAGTACCTCAAGTCTAAGGATATTTGCAACATTGCTATGATGAGATTACTCACTGACATTTGATAGATCATCCATATGATAATCTCATAGCAGATCATCCGATTTACTTACTACTCTTAGTAAGCATCCACATGTTACCTCTAAACATCTCATGCTTACAGTTTATAAGATCCACTGCTTGATCGAATTAAGGAATATAACATGTGCAAGTCTATCCGGATTAACAATGTCGTGTCTCATTATCCTATGACTTGGGAAAATTTAGATACTAACATAATTGCACATGATAAGAATCTCATTATCATGATCTCATCATGGTTTCCTTCATGCTATGTTTTGTATCATGGACTTCATTAATTCGATTTAAGATACACATCAATTCATAAATAAATGAAAATCAAATTAATGATAATTGCCTTTCACTTTATTAACTGAAATAAAGTTTGCACAAAATGTCCTAAAGGTGATTGCCTTTAGAGCACTACTCTAACAAAAACAACTCACGAAATTTGGTATGCATTAGAAGTAACTCATAAAGGAATAAATCAAGTTAAGGAAAGCAAAGTTAGCATGCTAACTCATTAATATGAATCATTCCAAATGGTACATGATGACAGTATTTCTAGCATATATACTAGATCTATTGATATTATTAATGTTCTCAAAGGTCTTGAAAAGACCTATACTAATGTTTAAATGGTAAAGAAGTTGCTTAGATCACTGCCGAAAACATGAGAAGATAAAGTGACAACCATATAAGAAGCTAAGGATCTAACACCTCTACTATTAAAAGAGCTTATTGGATCTCTTCTTACATATAAAATGAGGTTTTAAGAGACGCAAGAAGAAACAACACTTATAAAGAAAAGAATTTAGCATTCAAAGTCTTAAAGGAAGAATCCAGTGAAGAGGAAGAGACCTCATCTAGTGAAAGTGATGAAGAAGATATTTCATTAGTTACTAGAAGATTCAAGAAATTTTTGAAGCATAACTCCGAAAAAAGAAAGGACTATAAAAGGGTAAGATAGATCCAAAATTCAAATCAAATAACATTATTTTCTTAGACTTTGTAAAACCTTGACACATGAACCCTCAATGTCCTCTTCTCAAAGAAAACGAAAAAATATGAAACAAATTACAAGAAAGAGAAGAGGTTTAAGGGTAGAAAGAAGGCACTCAAAGCTACCACTTAGGATCACACAAGTGACTCTAAAATCATTCAGAAGGAGATGTAACTCACATGTGCGTTATGGTAGAAGATGATGATGAAGTATTTTCTAACTCTAGATTATGTGACATAATAATAGTGACATTGATCTGATATATGATAAACTTATGGAGAGTCTTCAAATTATAAGCTAGAAAAAAGAAAAAGCTATCTTACAAACTTAAAGAAATTCAAAAGAATCTAGATGCATACGATAGTGAAAACAAAAAGATAGAGAGTGAATTACATAACATCAAAGCTTTTAAAGGTGTAGCTATAGTGGATAATCATGACTAGACGCTTTAAAGCAAGATAATGAAGATTTGAAAAAGGAAATTGATTCCCTCAAGGACTCATTGTCTAAGTTCACTAAAGGAATTGAGAAACTAGAAAAACACTTTAGCAGCTCAAAATAGTTCTAATAATAGGTATGGAATTGGATATACCAATGTCAATGCTTATAACAGCAAAAACACTTTTATCAAAGGAAAGCATTTACATCATAAAGAACCAATGCCTAGGATGACAAATGAATATAGGGCATCCATATCTAAACAAACACATGAAAAATCCATTAGGGCTCATGCTTTCATGTATCATTCACAATCTAGACCTAAAATTCAATGATCTTAAGCAAATAATGTGCGCAAATTCTATACAAAAAGACATGATAAGATGCAATATGACTTATGGCACATTAGGCCTTGCATCATGCACAGTTTTATGACACATGTTCACACTCAACACAAACATCATTACAATAAAAGAAATATGTCTCATATATATAAGTATGCTAGCACTTTTTATTATCCAAAGAGAGTATTCAAATTGTTTACACAAAGAAGAAGTTTTTATAACTCATATGCACATAGAAGATGTTTAGACATCATCATTAAACATCTTCTAAGAATTTTTGTTTTAGATAATAAATTAGAAAATTTTAATTAATTAAAAAATCATAATTCTAATTTTAAATAAAAATTTCAAGACTTCTCGAGGCACTTCTTTTGCATTCATTTAAAATATTTAATTGAAAAACTTTCACCGAACAAACCTATTCCAAGTTTCAAAGACATTTTTCAAGATTTCTTAAGAAATTTTCTCCTTGTTATGTTATTGAACATAAATCATTTACCTGAACATTCATTTGTTAATATTAAGTTTGTGTCTTACAATTTGAAATTCTTAACTTTGTTTAATATTATTGTTAAATTTTCAGCTTATAATTTATAAAAGTGTAGTATACTAATTTAATATTAATAAATATAATTTTATTATCTTATTATAAATAATATTTTCAAATAGTAATTAACGTACATATTCTTTAAAAACTAAATTCTTCATTTATATTATTCTTATATTAAAAATTAACTATTAATTTTTATATAGATATTTCCTCATCTTTATAAAGACTTGCAATCTGTATTTTCGAAAAAATAACATTTTTATTAGTTTTACTATTTTTATGTAGTTGGATATGTTTAAAACACAAGTTTAATAAAATACATCAAAATCGTTACCTCATAAATTTGTTACATTCAATCAAAGTCTAACAAACCTCTTTGGAGCTTTCAAACTATTAGATGGGTATTCAATTACTAACTTATTACCAGTTCAAACCAAACTGTATGTGGTCTCTTTAAACTTTCGAATCATTAAAGAATCGAAAGTAATGTTTGATAAGTTATGAAACTAAACTTGTAGCTCGGTGGTGATGTAAAAATTTTCATCCCCCTCTATGGTTAGGAATAACTAACATATTAGATCTTGTGAAATATTTAATAGAATTTAAAGATAATGTTTTTATTATTAGGTAACTATTTAGTTGAAAATTTAAATTAATATAAATTAATAAATTTATTTCTAAAATCATCTATTCAAACTATTTAAGTATGATTATAAGATACAATCTAAGTGAGTTGAGTTGGCTCAAAAAGCTATAATCAATCAACCAACTAGTCAAGTCCTTGCATGGATAGATTAACCTATAAAAGATTATTAGCTTACTTGTTACCTAGGTACCCAATTACTTGGCACAAGTTCACCCAAAACATATTAATTACTTAATCCAAAATAATTGAAGAGAGTTTTATTATTCTATTTATACTTTTTTATCAAATAAATATTTAAGAAAATAAGTCTATATCAAACATTATGAAATTTTAAGTTTTTAATGACTTAGTTCTTAATGTCATTAATTTTTTTAAAAATTTACTTACTATAAAATTTTGGTATACATAACTAGACAACAAACTGCAAACACGCTAATATAAAATTTTATGAATAATTATAGCTATTCAAACTTTCGATTAAGTTCACACTTAACTACGTCATTTACAAAAACCTTCTTAGGATATAAGCCTAATTCAAAATTTGGGATATGAGAAAAATAAATATCTCTACTTTTATCTTTTCTCACAAATTCATATCAAACAAAACGAATAAACACACCTTTGTTAGCTAAAATTTGTCAATCCTGATTAACATGGGTAATACCTACTCATAGTTGCATTTGTAAATAGAATTAGTTTATAGAAAATCTATAATATATAAATATTGTAATTTTAACCTAACTATAAGTAACAACAAGGTATATTTATTATGACTGTAAAGGTTAATTTTCTTCATATTAAAAATTATTTGCTATCTGTTCTATACCATATTAGTTGTTAGATTAGGGAAAGAGACTAAGAGTGACTCCTTACAATTAAAAGACTGTAACAATATATGTAGGATACATACAAATAAGTTCTATTCAATCTTTCCGGAGTACAAGCATGTCTTTATAATTTTATCTATTAAATTCATCATAACCTTTAGTTTTAGACTCTTCATTGTTTCTAATAAAATAAAGAAAAGGATGAGGTTAAAATGAGTTAAGAAAAAAGTCATATTTCTAAATGCATAAAATGAGATTTCATATTGTTCCAATAGATATTTATAATAGATTTTGATTTTCCTTCAAAGGATGAGTATAATTTGTATTGAAAGGACAATAATTGAATTCTTTCAAAAAGATTGATTTAAATATTAACTTAGATTTAAATTGGAAAAGTTAAAAGTCCTAATTACATACCTTTTACAAAATGAATTTTTTATTTGAACTCTATACATTTTATTTATTTTCATGTGTATAATTCTCATTCTAAATTAATTGAAACAACTTAAAATATTAGCTAAATGTTATTTGATAAATGGATTTGAAATTTTAAACTAATTTAATTTGTTTTAAATAAATTTTGATTCAGTTTAAATTTATGGAAATAATAAAAAGAATGTGTGACATTTTAAATGGCTTTAGAGTTATTATCACTATTTTCATATTTTATTAAATTGAAATAGTTATGAGAATATCAAATTAACTCTAAAAAGTATAATAATATATTATAATGTTGGACTAAGTGAGGTTCTAGTTGGTGGTTTTAATGATAACAAAATATGTTATTACTTATGTATTTATTCTTTGCGATAATAGTAAATTAATATATGAAAGAGCAAGTTTAATAAAAGAGCAAAGTGAGTAAAGGAACCTATTAAGTCAATTGAACAATCAAAGGATTAAGAGAATAAGCAAAGTGAAGCATATATATAATTCAAGTGAAGAATCAAGAATAAGAGGAATCAAACGCATCAAGATTTAAACAAATTAATATAATACTTTTATATTTTTATCTTGATCATTTCATTAAATTAGGAGTTCAATCATTGTATTATTATTTTTATTTAAGAAATAATGGATAAAGCCTTTTATAATCTAAGAGTTTTGTTTTGATCTTTAAACAAAACATCTTAATCTTTAAACAAACATTAGAAAAGTTTTGAAAGAGTTATGAGTCAAATTTTTGTTAAAAAAATGCATTCTAATATTTGAAAGAACTTAAGAAGTATTGAAAAACATGTTTAAGAAAGTCTGGTTGACCAACCTAGTGTAATGGTCGACCAATGTTAGATTTTTACGTACATTTGTCAAGCAATTTGGGTGTGTAGTCGACCAATGCCTCTTGAAATAAAGTAAAATTTTTATTATAATTTTTAACCACATTGGCTGATATATTGGTTAACCAATATGACATATTGATCAACCAATGTTAGTACATTGGTTAAATAATATGGATGTGGTCGACTAATGCCTCTTAAAAGAACAAAATTTGTACAGTGAGTTTGTAACTATATTGATTGATAACTGGTCAACCAATGTGGCATGTTGGTCAACTAATGTGTTTATGTGATCGACTAAAATGGTTTGAAAGGAAGAGAATTATGTACAAACAGTTTGTGTTGATCTATTCGTCGATACATCGTTCAACCAATGCTACTATTACTAATCATGGTTAATATTTGTTTTTAGCGACTGTTTTGAGTTGTATTGAGTATAAATAGACTATATATGAGTTGTGAGAAATGGGTTAGGCATACTAAAGAGTTTCTAAGAGCTTTGAGAGGCTAGAGAGTGTATGTATATATTAAATAACACACATTGATACTTTTTTTATTAGTGCACACGATGAGTTTTTAAGTTATAGGGAATATTGCTTGGGGTACTCTTTATGAGAGTTTCTCTTAACCTTAAACAAGTTTTGTAAAGAATTACTCTTCACTTGTAACAAAGAAGATGTTGTATAAATGGTTGTTGTTTCACCATTAAAGAAAAAAGATAGTGAATTATCAAGTGGAACTTTAGAAGTGAACCGTTATAAACCAATTTTATTTCCCTATTCTCTTTTACTATTATTGTACTAGTTATAAAATTATTTTTTGTGATTTTATTATAAATATTCACTAGTTTAAAATTATGACAAAAAATAAGATCAAATTTAAATATAAAACTAGAAATTCCACTAAAATATATTAAGTGCTTATTCATTTATAGAAGAATATCCTTTTTCTTATTAGAAATTATTTTCTATAAAATTAATTAGAAGAAGAATTATATTTTTTGTTAGCACTTCATAGTTTTTAATTTTAACAATTTAATAATATAACATTACCAACATTGTCTAAAACTTCATACACACACCAAAGTAAAAAGTAAGATAAAGATCTTCTAATTCAATAAATTCCTAAATGTTGTTTTCTCCATTCTAGTTATATATGGATCACTGAATTGACTTGAATATCATTTTTCATTCCCTTTTACCAATGATATATCTTTGATGAGGTATGTTTCCAAACTATATATGAGCAATATGTCCTTGAAAAATACTAACTAATGTTTTCAAGTAAGAGTTACAGTGTGACTAAACTTTTACCATTATACCAACTTTTATCTCTTCTATTTCCTTTATTCACCACTTAAATTAATATTTGCCTTGAGTCTTTAGCACATAATTAGCTAGAGAAAATGCAATTCTATAAGGTTAAAGGTGTGATTTGTATGTTAAAGTCTTATAAAAGGTCTAAGTAAACCTTTATGGGGTGTTTGGTTGACTGAAATCACCATTCCATTCCTAATATATTCTTAGTAATAGGTTATTCTCTTGTTTGTTTGAAGAAAACATACAGAATATATAATCCAAGGGTTTATTTATTCCTTGAGTTTGGGGAATAAGTAAACTCATTCTTCCCCCCATCTTTATCTATTCCAAGTGGGTTGGGAATAAAAATGAGGACTTGTTGATATCCTTAAGGAATCCACATAATTACTTAGCTATAATAATAATAATGATGATGATGATGATGTCGTTAGTGGGGACTAATGGATATTTTGATCATTTTGTTAGTTATTCCTTCGTCATTCCAAATTTATATTTTCAAACCAAACATTAGCATTACATCATTATTAGAAATTCTTAGGAATAAACCAAACTAAATAATACATATTATATTCTATTCATCATCTATTATATTCCTATAGAATCACCATTATATTCCTTATCTATTCTTGCAAGTGAACTAAACGGCCTATTATCTCTAATATCACTTTTTACCCTAATATTACTAAAACAATCCTCGTTACATTCTGATTAAGGTACAAACGTAGTGCCGAAGATAATGATAGAGACTTATTTAGATCTTTTGTAAAATATTAAAGTATAAATCCCACATTTAACTAATATCTAATAATTCATTTTTTAAACTATGTCAATGTTTGGTGGATTCAAATTGCGTAACTGTGATACTATAGAGGCTTAGGCAATGACAACTTGATGACCAATAACTCGAGTGGTTACTGGAGAGAGGCAATGACCCGATAATTGGAGTGGCAATTGGTGAGAGTGGTGTAGTCAACTGGTGGTGTGGGAGTTGGCTATCTGTAATGAAAATAAAGATTAAAAAATGAAATCGTCAATAAAGGACTAAATAAGGATAAAAGAAAGAGACAGATTTGTTGAAACGATATTGTTTTAAACTAAATCGAGTCTCGACCTAAGTTTTGGGTTAGGTTTTAAGTTGAGTTTCAAGCAAGGGTATGAGTTTCATACCGTACTGGCCGGAAAACGGCATGAAACTGGGTATATAAGTACCGGTCATCGGTATCGGCGATTTCGCCTGATACCGGCCGGCATTTGAAAAATTGATTAAATGCCGGCCAATACCGTAAATTTTAAAAATTTGGAGAACCAGCCAGTATTTGGAAAATTGACTGAATAACGGTCAATACCGTAAATTTTAAAATTTTGGAGAACTGTCTTGCAAAAAAAAATTCTTAAAATACTCCCCATCCTGACGCTACTCTGCTAGTCTCACTCTCTCTCTTGGTTCTCCTCTCCGGTGACTCTCCACCATCGTCTCTTCTTCCACTTATGTCTCTCTCTTTGACGACTCTCCACTCTCCTGTGCAAGGTATAAGAAACCAGTGCATCACCCACCAACAATACATAGCCAAACTTACACGCAAAAGAGCAAAAGGAAACAAGTCAAAATTATCCAAAGATTTCAACTAAGGACCGATCCTTACCGGTTTGGGTCGTTAGAGAGATAAATGGGTCTAAGAGAACGAAGAACTCCAAGTGAATCAAGCCTCATAATTGCTTCCTCTACCCACTAGTCCCATGAGTTCTTCTCCATCCATTAACACAATGGAGACAGGCAAAGAGAGAGTGAGAGACACGACTGTAATAAAAGTAGGTTGGTGAGTGGTGACTATTCTACAACAGTCAAAACATGGTTGTTTTTTAATTGCTAATCTCTTGACCAAAAGAAGAAAAAAAAATGGTAGGAATAAGAGAGATGGGAGGAGAAAGTAGAGCAAAGAAAAAAAAATGGTAGGAATAAGAGAGATGGGAGGAGAAAGTAGAGCAACCTCTGAGAAACCAAGACTTCTTTTTGAAAGTTCTAGAGAAACCAAGATTTAGACACGTGAGTGCCTATTGAGATATTAAATGTTTTTGGGTTGTGGTCTTGTGGAGTGATGTATGACTTACTTATTTTTTTGAAACATGTATAAATTTTTAATTTTATTAATATAATTTAATTTTAAAAACTAAAAATTATGGTAATTAAGAAAAAAAACATTGTTCTTATAATGTATAAGAATTTAAGTCAATTTTTTATTACATTATACATATAATTTTACAAATATGTGAAAAATATTAATAAAATAAATAGATTATTATTATTTTAAATTTCAATTATTATGATTTTTAGAAACAATTTGATGTAAAATTATTGTTGTTATTATTTATATGTGAAATATCTAAAAATTATTGTTATTTCATATTAACTGTAGTTATTATTTATTATTATAATTTTTAGAGACATAGTTGAAGTAAACTTATAAAGTATATAGTAAAACTGTATAATATAACAATGGACTATTTTGTAATTTTAAAAAAATTAAGGACTATTTCATAAATTTAAAAATTTACCTAAAACGGTACCCGATATTGATCTGTACCAGTACAATACTGTACTAGAACTCAATTCGGTATCAAGATCGGTATTCACAACTTTAGTTTCAAGTCAAGTTTAGGTCAAGTAGTGGGTTATCAAATTGACTATCAAGCCCCATCTTAAAACTTATATTTTCGTTTTAGAATTGAACTTGAATTAAAACTAGTCAATCATGACAAATCGACAAACTTCAAGGTGTACCAAGCTCGCATAATACTGTTATCCTTACTTAAGCTGAGATGATAACCTCAGTAAACTTAATTTTTATTATACTTTTTTAAAAATATTAAGATACTAGCATAATTTATAAATAACAATCAAAATTTACATAATAAAAACATTTGGTGTTCAATAAAGCTTGTTTAGATTTTACTAATTGAAACATCATTGACAAATAAACACTACATGCTTGTTCATCAAATGCGCCAAATGGTTTTTTTTTTCTTTGATCGCTCCCGGTGTCCGGAGCCAACGGGTTCCGACTAATCCGGTTCGAACAGAGTAAGACTCTTATAGGCGGCAAGCTCTCCCCACGAGTTATTTAAAGCGACTCCATTCTCAATATTCGAACTCGAGACCTTAGTTAAGCGCCAAAGTTATACAGTCCCCGCTTTCCTCATACCTAACCTATCAACGGATTTCACTTCACGAAATGATTAAAGTTGTAATGAATTTGTTTCCAAATACAGAGAAAGCAAAATGCAGTAATGATCTTTTGAGTGTGCTTAAATCAACAAAGAGATCACAAATACTCAATTTCAATCTTTTTCCTGAAAATTTATTAAAATATTCTCTTAACTTATGAATTTCAGAGTGTGAAGTCCAACCAGCTACATTCTTGTTCCAGTTGAACCCCTTTGGTGCGTCGTCTTTCATCGCCCGCTTCTACAAAGTCGAAGTTATTATGAAAATTTCTTAAGAACAAATAAACAAAAACAAGATCAGATGGAAAAGAATATAACTTCTAACAAGTTTTGCCAATATACTAAAAATATAGAATTTACCCAGCAAACAAACTTGATACTTCTTAAGTCTTGCAGAGTTCTTAAGGCCAGCATAAGATGAAGCAAAATCCCAATTCATTGTACGAAATTTCAAAATCATAATGAAAAATACAAATAAGAAACATTAAAATGAAAGGAGAGATATGCTTAAAGCAAAACCCTATGAGTATGTCCTACATAATAATGTTGCCAGAAGATGACTTCTAACTTCATTACAGCTTGTCTTCGAACTCAGAAAGTGGTGTCATCTGCTCCTTCAAACCTTTCCTCTTCCGGATGTCAGCAATAAGCGTGCTAGTCTGAGAACCTGGCTCCAGAGGGTCGGAAGACATCATTTCCCAGTGGTCAAAAACACACTGTGGAAAAGCCTGACCAGATGTTGCAGCTCTCAAATTACCCGAGAATCCAAAAGACTCGATAACAGGAAGGTATGCCTTGATGTTGTATAGAGGTGTCCCTGGCCTCTGCAATTCCTCAAACACATGACCTCGTTTCTGGTTAAGAACACTGTAAATCCCACCTAGAGCCTGCTCTGGAGCTTGGATCTCCACCAGATATACAGGTTCAAGAAGCCTGGGCTTTGCTGTAAGTTGGGATGCATAGATAACCCTCCTAGCAGTTGGAATAATTTGGCCACCACCTCTATGAATAGCATCAGCATGAAGAACAACATCACAAACTTCAAAACAAATACCCCTCATGTTTTCTTC
>JAOQMM010000005.1:19526136-19538715 GCA_027563515.1 Erythroxylum platyclados
ACCATGGCAACAGTGTTACCACAAGGAACATCCTCGACAGTCTCTTGCCTTTTGCCCATCCAGATAACAGTCCTTTGTACATTCTTAATGTATAAGTCTTTCTTCTCACCGGGCACATAGTTTGGACCCATGATCCTAACCTTCATACCAGTTGAGACTTTGCCAGAGAATACACGACCAAAGGCAAAAAATCTTCCCTTATCAGAAGCAGGAATCATTTTGGATACATAAAGCATAAGAGGGCCTTCAGGATCACAATTCCTGATAGCATTGGCATAAGGATCATCAAGTGGACCTTCATACAAGTTCTCAACACGATATTTCTGCGCCTTAGCAGGAGAGGGAAGCTGAAAGATCATCATTTCCAAAAGAGCATTGCTTGCAGGCAGCCAAGTCTGCATGACACGCTTCATTAATGCCTTTCCCATCAGTTCTTTCTCCTCTGACTTCATGGTGACACCGAGCTTTTGCAACATGGGCCAAAGCTTGTCCTTCTGGTCATTCATGCAAGTGTTAATAATCTGTTTGATGGGCTCATAACAAAACTGTACAAAGCCACGCTTGCAGGTAGGAGAGCCAGTGTTCTTGCTGGTCCATTTTTTTGTAGCAGGGTCAAAAAAGTTCTCTCCCCACAGCCTTTCCATCATCTTAGCCTCATCGACTCCAAACTTTGAGGCATACATTTTGGCAAAATTGGTTAGAGTGAAAGCCCAACCATGCAAACCAGCTGAAAAAGCAACAGTTCCTTTCTCCGGATAGACCTGACAATCACCAAGAAGGGGATCCTCGTATGTTGCCATGATAACATTAGCATTCTCAATGACCCTCTGAAATGTTTGATAAGCCTCCTCCCCATCAACTTGAAGCTCAAGGAAGCACCTATCCATCTTGTTGACAGTCAACACAGGCCTAATCCTTTCACCCAAAGCCTGTCGGAGCACAGTTTCAGTTTGGACACAAACCCCCTCAATGCAGTCCACCACCACAAGTGCACCATCAGTGATGCGAAGAGCAGCTGTGACCTCTGATGAGAAGTCAACATGTCCAGGAGAGTCAATGAGGTTGATAAGGTATTCATTCCCTTGTCTCTCCCCCTTGAAACTCTTAAGTGCCTCATCAGTCATCTCATAATACAAAGATATACCAGTTGATTTGATTGTAATGCCACGTTCTGCCTCATCCTGTCGGGTATCTGTCATTCGAACATCACCAGCAACTTCTTGGGCTATGATACCGGCAGCAGCCACAAGGGAATCCGTAAGAGTTGATTTCCCTGCAATGTTACCGAAGCAACTGAAGCATTAAAACTATGATTTAAAAAGCCAATTTGACAAGCACACAAACAGGTTAAGGGTTAAAATATATCAAAAGAAGGTTAAAACTCGAAGAAGTTAATCTTAATCATAAAATATGAGCATATAACTCATACTGCCAATAAAATTACTAATCAGAAAGAGAAAATCAGACAGTAGCCATAGCATTTAGCTCTTGCTCAGGCTAAGTAAGATAGATTCAGACAATAATGCTTCCATTTTCCAGGGACCCGCCAGGGACTCATTTCTGAACACAAGTCCAGAACTACCAGCACACGATATGATTTAACTATAAATACCTCGATAAATGGCTTAAATACAACAGTATAAAGGTTACTAAGAGCTTCAATACCATGATCAACATGGGCAATAACAGACATATTTCGAATGTTGTGCTTGTAGTCCATAATACGACGAAGCTCCTCAGCGGTAAACTTCACCTGTGCACATGAAGAAGTATGCCCACATAAGATTTAGAAGTCGTATTTTATAAAATGAACATAACGAATACAAAACAAGCTTACCATTTTCGCTGATTTTTAATTATACCGCAAAAGAAGATTGAATCTGAAACCTGTCAGTTCAAATACATCAGAGACAGATCCTGTTAATTATATCAAAATCCCATGAACCAAGATCGAACAAAACAGCAAACACCCACCAACAATTGCTAGCATAGAAAAACATGAAACCAATTCATCAAAAAAATTATAAGCATAAAAAATCAACAGTAAGGAAAATGACATTAAAGTTAAACTAGATCCATCTGGATGCAGCTGATATACAAGACTAGTGACCAAATCAGAATATGAACCTGTGCAAGGGGGAGATGGGCGGCACCTAAACGAGAGAGAGATGACTAACTAGAGAACGCATGAATAAAAACGTATATATAGATGTTGATGTCGATGCTGTTCGGCTGGCCTTTGCTCATAACTAGGGTTTTGCTGTTTGGGCTGGGCTCAGAAACTTGGAAGTTGTTAAACTGCGGCCTTTACTGCTATAATATCTTACACAGATCAACTAAGTTTATAATTTATGAGATTAAGTAAAATTTTGTATATTAAGAGATAAGATATTATTTATAATTTTAAAATTATTAAGTTTGATTATTTGTCGCGTATTACACATTTTATATTTTAAAAAAGGATTGGGAATAATTTAATTGTCAATTGTATATAAAAGTGAAAGATGGAACATTTTTTTTATGTATATATGCAAAAGTATAAGTATTAATAAATTTGTCATATCAAAATTTACATATGTATAGTGAAATAATAACTAATTAAGTGATGCATTTATTATACTAATATTTTAAAAATATTAAACAAAATAAAAAAGTTGAAAAATTAAAAAATTTTGAGTTATCAATAAAGCATAAGAATATTAAGAAATATTTACATTTTATATTCAATAGCTAATTTAGTATATTGCATTAAAGAAATGATATTTAGATGTATTTGGGTTTAGAAAACACAATTAAGTAAGTTGGAAGTTTATTTAGTAAAAGATAAGGAAAAATTTATACCTTTTATAAGACTCCTTTAAGTTTTTTTTTTCAAAAATAATAAGGACTTATTTGGAAAACAGCTTATCAGCTGTTTTTTAGTTGATCGATACAAGTTAATTGTTTGACCATCTTAAAAAGCTAATGAATGTGTTTGATGAATGGCTGATTAGTTGACTTATTTAACCCTAATAAGCTGATTTTTTTAAAAAAAAACTCTATAAGAGGAGCGTTTTAGATGTTCAGCCAAAAATTAAATGGTAAAAAACCAATTATTTCCACTAGCAAGAAGCATTTTGTGATAGTAACAGTAAACTTTGACCATGTATTGCTTTTATTAGTCACGTGTTTCAATGAAATAGAAGTTTGAGGCAATTTATGAACTGCAAAAGTGTTTCCTTTCATAATTTTTGAATTACGCTAATTATGCTATAGTGATATTATTGATAATTCAAACTAAAAATTATGCATAACTAAAAATCATGCATGTATTTTACAGTGATAAATTTTTTTATAATGAAGTAAATTTTTTAGTTACAAAACTTGGGAGTATGTATTATGCTAGTTTTTTTACTAATGAAATAAGTTTTTTGGTTACAAAATAAAAAATATCGTACAATGACAATTTTTAAGAATGTTCTATGTTTTTTATTAGAGTTAAAAACTTAATTTTTGTAAAATTTAATATCTAATCATGGCCTTATAAATTCTTTTTTTTAAGTTATGCCCTCATAAGTCATTTTACACTTAAATAGTTAATTTAACAAACATCTTTAATAAACAGCTAATGTTATCCGTTAGCCAAATCAGCTAGCTATTAGTTAATCATTGATAGAATCAGATAACAGCTAATGCAATCCGCTAATTGCCAAACATGGCCTATATTAGTTAAGATGGCCTAAAAGAATGTTGGTAAACAAAGAAATTAGTAGTGAAATTATTGTGCAATTGGAAGACCTAAAAGCTTGCTACCATTGTTACAAATTAAACTTAATTATTATTATAAGAATTGGACTAACTTCATCATGTTACATAAATACACCTTAAAAGAAAATTTGAATTTTAGCAACTAGGTTAGGATAAGGACTTACCTAATATTATCAACTCATGTGCAATTTTATTGGAATTCCTAAAAATAAAACCAAACCAAACATAAGATGAGAAGAGAAAATGACTTTTGATCTACTGAAGTAATATATCAAATATGTTGATCTATCCTCATTATTAAATAGAGTACTAAAAAGGGTAGATGCTTCTTCTTCTATATAAACCGGAGGAAATTTTCACTCTTATGTAAGTTACAACCCTTAGGTCATGTTTGATAACCAGTAATAAAGAGGTAAGAATGAGAATGTAACCTATATTCCCTAATTTTTAGTCATTTGATTACTGGTAGTAGATAAAATAGAGAATGATAAAACTGAAATGAATCCTAAACAATCTTGGAGTTTTATTCATAGGGAAGTGTGGGTGTATGCTGGAATAAAAAATAGGGAATAAGAGATAAAAGATATTATTAGAATATTATCAAGTTATTATCAAAATATTATTAAGATATTGACTTTTATCAAAATATTATCATCAAAATTATTTTATATTAATTTCTTTATAATTAATTTTTTTATTAATACTTTTATTCTTATCATAAAATCATTCATAATTATTTAAAAATTAATAATTTTATAAATTATTGAAAATTTTTATTAATTATTTATAAAAATAAATATTTCAATTAACTATGTACAAAATAATTTATATAATAACTAAATAAGAGTAGAAAAATTTTCATTATCATTTTTAATATTTTATACCAAATATTGATATAAGTATTAACTTTGTTTAATACTATACCAAACAAGCATAATCAACAATTTCATTCCTATTTCAATCCTACTTTCCATTCTCATTTCTATTTTTTTATTTTGATTCCGTCATTATTGATGATCAAATGAGACCTTAAAGCAGCATATGTCTCACTTAAAAATAGAGAGTGTGGAAAGAGAATAATAACTATATTGAATTGAGAAAGGTTCCAATCGATATTTTGATGATAATAAAACATAATTATTATTATTAGTGAGCTTATTGTTTTACTGATAAGCAATTTTAAGAATAAGACGTAACCATCAACCAAAAAAGATAGTTCATAGGGTTGATAAAGAAAAGTTAAAAGTTCGTAACCATTAACATGAAGATCTAGTCAAGAGAAAAAGAAGATCAATGGATATTAAGGTCATTATATATTTTTTAAATATTAATTGTAACTTCATGTAGTCACTTTGATGATCTTAAAGACTCACCATATACAAACACTTTGTATCACTTTATTGCATGAGTCTTTTTATTAATCAAGAGGCATTAAAAGTTTTGGTCTTAAAAGAAAAGCCTCTGGATCTTTCAAACACTCTTCAATTAACATTTTAAAGTTTTTTAATTATGATTTCATTAGACAAATAAAGTTTGATTATCTGAAGTTGTTAAAAATTAGGTTTTTAAAGGGATTGGTTGACTAATGTAAGTTAGTGGTCGACCAATATAAGTTAAATGTGCAACAGGTGAGTTTTTTTACATATTGGTGAACTAATATGGTGATTTGGTAGACTAATATCCCCAAGGAGCAAATTATTCAACCAATATAATTGAGAGGTTGACTAATGTGCAATAGTTAGCAAATTTTGTGCATTGAATTCACATTGATCAACTAATATGACATAATAGTTAACCAATGTAGGCTAAACTTGTAATAGTATTGTTTCTTGACATATTGGTCAATCAATTTAGGTATGTGGTTGACCAATATCCCTCTAAGGGACTCATTGATCGACAAATATGCTTGAGTGGTCAACCAAGGTGTCAACGGCTAGTGAATTTGTCTGTTCAATGCACACTAGTTGACCAATTTGCTTTACTGGTCAATTACTACTCTACAACGGCTAGTTTTACCTCCAATGACTAATACGTGTCTTAAAACCCTTTAAATACATGTTTCTCATTTGTTCTTACATCAAGAAGTAATTGGGTGAATTTTAAACACATTTTTAAGTGTTATCAAGCATTTGAGCATCATTATCTCATATTTATATGAGTGATCCTATTTAAAATTATTAAAGTGATATAAGTGAGATATTTTGAATTATAAGCTTTGGTTAAGGTATTATATTATTGCATTTTGGGATATTCCAAATGATATTGAGTCTCTTCACTTTGGAAGAATATTATAAAAGGGTTTATTTTTAAGGTTGTCCTTTACTTTAAAAGAAGAATTATAATAGAATTCCAAGAAGATCTTTACGAGTAGACCCACACAAGGGTTGTTTATCGAACTACTAGAAATCAATTTTTATTTTTCTTCCTTATCCTCTTTAAATTATTATTTAATTATTTCATTGACTTATATTGAGCAATTTCTTTATTCTTATATATAATGATTGTTGTTAAATTTAGTTCAATGGTTAGAAAATTTTATTAAATTTTATAAATATCCAATTCACCCCATCCTCTTGGTGCTATTAAGGATTAATAAGTGGCATTAGAGTAGGTCTATTAGGTTAACATTTCAAATGAAATCATATAGCAAAGATTATAATGACATATTTAGGAGCATTATTATCATTATTCAACTAAGAGGGACAAAACATTAGTAGAGCCCCCTTCTTTGATGAAAATGACTATATATTGGAAAACTCGGATGGGATTTTTTTAAATGGTTAAAAGTGTTGGCCTATGCGAAATAGTATCAAATGGTCCCTTCATATCTTTAAAAATCGTAGATAATAAAAAGGCACCCTAAGTAAAGGAAGAATGGGAACCTCAAGATAAGAGATTAATTTCTTTGAATAGTAGGGTTATAGCCATCTTATTTTGTCCATTAGGAAGAAATAAATTCAATAAGGTCTCTAAGTGTGAAATGGCTCATAAAATTTGGCATATTTTATACATTATATATGAGGGAACAAATCGAGTAAAAGACAACAAAGTGAGCATACTAACACACCATTATGAATTGTTTCAAATGAAAAATGATGAAAGCATATTTAGTATGTACACTAGATTAATTGATATTATTAATGCTCTTAAAGGTCTTGGAAAGACCTATGCTAATGTTGAAATGGTAAGAAAGTTACTTAGGGGTACTTTCAAAGACATGGAAAGCTAAAGTGACAGTCATAAAAGAAGCTAAGAATCTAATAACACTACCATTTGATGAGCTTACTGGATCTCTTCTAACATATAAAATAACACTCTAAGAGTCAGAAAAAGAAACGATACTTCCAAAACAAAAGAATTTAGCTTTCAAAGCATCAAAGGAAGAATTAAGTTAAGGAGAGGAGATATCAACCAGTGAAAGCGATGAAGAAGACATTACCTTAATTACTAGAAAATTAAAAAAAATCTTGATAAAGGAGAACTCCTTAAAAAGGACTTTAAAGGTAGTAAGATATATTTAAAACGTAAATCAAATAATGTTATTTGCTTTTGATTGTCGAAAACCCAGACACATTGAAATCTTGCCCTCTTCTCAATGAAAATGACAAATATTAGAGAAATAACAAAAAGGAGAAGAGGGTTAAAGGCAAAAAGAAGACAAAGCCTTTATTTAGGATAACATAAGTGATTCCGAAAGTGAGCATTTAGAAGGAGATATAACTCATATGTGTTTCATGGCCAAAAATGATGATGAGTTACTTTCCAATTCTAAACCTTGTGATAATGATAGCGATTTTAAGAAACTAGTTGAGATGATTGCGATTATAAGCACAAAAAAGAAAAGGCTATCTTTCAATCTCAAAGAGGATCAAAAGGATATAGATGCGCGCATGAGTGAGAAAGAAGGAATTGAAAAAGAAGGTTGATGACCTTAAGGACTCATTGTCCAAATTTCAAAAGGAAAGTGAGAACTTGAAAATATGCTACGAGTTTAAAAAAAGTCAAATAATAGGCATGAAATTGGATAGAACTATAGGAGTGTTTCTAATAATAAAACTACATTTGTCAAAGGAAAACACTTACATGGTGAGGAACTTTTGCCTACAATGATAAATGAATATGGAGCATCCATATCTAAGTATACATTTAAAACATATGCACATGACATATCCACCAGAGCTCACCTTAAGAGTAAACCTCATGCTTTTAAGTATGGTTCATAATCTAGGCCTATAACTCAACACTCTCAAGGGAAGAATAGCTATAGCTTTTATAATAATATGCAAACCTACTCACACCCTTTTAGGCCTCAAAGAAGCACAAATCAAGCCTTCATTCATAGTAAACATCATATGTATAATCACGGTAGCTTATTCTACTGACCTAGAAGAATTTTTAACAACTTTAATATCCAAATGAAGATTCTTCATTATGCATATACACAAAGAGGTCCAAGTAATGCATTTACGTATCATCATTACTTATATAACATATATGTCATTTCTGTGATAAGTATAGACATATTAATAGATTTTGTTTTCTCAAACAAAGAATGATAAGCAAACCTTTAAAGGTTTAGCTTGAAAAGAAGAAAGAGACAAACAATTAAGGATGTAAGCACATTTAGGTAACTAAAACACATTGATTGCCTTATTTTTATAGGGATCTAAGACGCAGAACAAAAAAAATGGTATAATATTTTTAAACTGAGTATTATTTTTAAAAAGTTTGTGCTTTT
The DNA here is from genome assembly GCA_027563515.1 of Erythroxylum platyclados. NCBI lineage: Eukaryota > Viridiplantae > Streptophyta > Magnoliopsida > Malpighiales > Erythroxylaceae > Erythroxylum > Erythroxylum platyclados. Next base: position 19,534,622 of record JAOQMM010000005.1, read on the forward strand.
ATCTTGATGACTCTAACATTATTGTATCAAAGAAAAGTTTTTAAAGATGGTGATATAAGTATTAGAAGAAAATAAGAATGATCATCAAGAACCCTTTAAAAGCATTGAACCAAGTAAGGAAGATATGAGGATGAGAAGCTTCTAATGGATTGAAAATTTAAGAAGAATTATCATTTGAATCATATCATAAGTAATATTCAACAAAAGGCAATTATTAGTTCACGCTTTAGAAAATTGTCAATGCTTAATTTTATTTATTAGTTTGAGTATAAACCTTAGTATTGAATGTTTGGGTTTGCACTATAAATGAGGGATTGGATACTTTTTCTCATATTGACCTTATACTTAGAGATTAGGTGCAAAATTGGAAATTAAATTAAAACTTATTAATGGACTATACCAATTAGGCAATAGTTTCACTAAACCAATGAATGAGGATATTAGGAGAGAAATAGGCATGATTCTATATAATTAAAGTCTCCTTTAATGTTTATGATAGTTTTTGATTGATAGTATTGTGATTTATTAAGTGTTTTGATATTTTAACTTGAGTCTAAAGGCTACTTCTTAAGTTATCAGATTAACTGGTCAACCAATATCTTGGTGTGGTCAACCAATTTTATAAAAATTACGAAATTTTGCCTTTTCAATAAGTTTGTACGAGTTTGGTTGCTCGTTTATTTGAATACTTATACATATTGGTCAACTAATGTGTTCAAGTGGTCGGCTAATGTCTCCTTTTCTAAGAAATTTTTCACACTAGTGAGTTTGTAAGATGTTTGGCTACTAATGTGGTTAACTAGCTAAGCCATACAGTCAACTAGTCTTTATATTTTGAGCTCTCCTCCTCCTTTTTTTTCTTATATTTCTTTTTATCTTATTTGTTTATATCTTCTAAAAATCGAGACCACTCACTCTCATCTTTGAAAAACACCATCCCTCATTTCATACAAATCTCATTAGATTGCATCAAATTAAAATTTGGCATTATTGGGTTTCAAATTTAGTGATTTTCAAAACTTTTTGATTTAAGAGTTATCTTTTCAAATTGATACCTCTACAGTTAAATTGTAAAAGGGATGAAGTTTGTTTCCCTTTTAATTATATTGATACATCTTTGATTTGGTTCAATTTTGATATTTTTGGCACATTTTCATATTACTATTTTTTTAAAAAAATTTAGGACTTTTACTATTACACTATTTTACAAAATTGATGGATGGATATTGCAATTATGCTTATATTTATTTTACAATTCCAACCTCTAATTTTTTCAAAACTTTCCCTTATTGCTTTAATTGAATTTTCAAATTAGGTGGAAAATTTTCAAAATTAGACACAATTAAGGACGTTTCTATCAAAGTTGAAATTTTAAGCAATTGTTTTGACACTTTAAATATTCAATAACATTCTTTCTTGAACAAGATGTCAATCTTAATCATATTCATTTTGAGTTTTAAACCAAGTTAGCTTCATACATGACACTTTATGTTTTGCAATTTTGGATAATTGATTTCTTTTCTATGAATACAAAAAGGAGGAGAAAGATTGGTGATATTAGATTTAAGGGGAGCGATGCATTTATAAGGAATGACCTTTTGTATATGTGGTGACTTTTGTATATATAATATTTTTATGCTTAACTAAATTCCTTTTATCTATATGTGTGGATAATTCTTTGAATATCTCTTTTGTTATTGATATTGAATCCTATTTTATACATGAATTAAAGGGGAACTAATCATTATCTTGATATGGATAGTTGTTTGTGTGTTTAATTTTATTATTTCTCTCTAATATCATAAAAGTTTTGTTATCATAAAAAGAGGAGAGATTGTTCAACCAAAAGAGATTCCAATTAATTTTTTAATGATAACAAAACATAATTATTACCAATGAACTTATCATTTTAATGAGAAGCAATTTTAAGAACAAGATATAACCATAAACTCAAGAAGATAGTTCGTAAAGTTAATAAAGAGAAGTTAAAGTTTAAAACCATCAAAGTGAAGATCAAGTCAAAAATAATATAATATCAGGGTACATCAAGGTCATTCTATATTTTTTAGTTTTAATTATAATCTCATTTGATGATCTTAAAGACTCATCTTGCGCAAACATTTCATATCACTTCATTTCATTACTCTTTTTATTCATTAAAATGAATTGAAACTTTTAGTTTTAAAAGAAAGGCCTTTTGATCATTCAAATACTCTTTGAGATATTAAAAGATGTTTTAATTATAATTTAATTAAATAAATCAAGTTCGAGTATTTGAAGTTTTTAAAATCATGTTTTTAGGGGGATTGGTTGGCCAATATAGGTTAATGGTCGAACAATATAAGTCAAATGTGTAACAAATGAGATTGTTGACATATTAGTAGACCAATATGGTGATGTGGTTAACAAATATCCCTTTAAGGAACATTGGTTGACAAATATGGGTGAGAGGTCAACCAATGTGCAACGACTAGAAAATTTTATGTATTAGATATATATATTGGTCAACTAATATGACAACTGTCGAATAATGTAGATTAAACTTATAGGCCCTATTTAGCAATCAACGGATTGCATTAGCTATTAGCTGATTCTATCAGCGGTTAGCTAATAGCGGATTATATCAACTAATTTGACCAGCTGGTAACATCGATTGTTTGTTAGAGATGTTTGGTAAAATTAGCTATTTAGAACTAGTTGTTTATGTATAAAATGACTTATAAGGGCATGATTTTAAAAAAAAATATAAGAACATGAATTACAACCAAAATTTTTAATCTTAATAGTCTAAAAAAATTTACAAAACTAAAGTATCTAGTATTTATTTTAATAGAATAAAAGAAGACTTACGAGGCAACTTATGTATAGAGCGTCACCAATATTTGAGGAAATCATGTTAAAAAAGAAATATTTCTTTAGTTTTACGAATGCACACCATTCAAATGTAATAAAAGATCAGAAAATATCAATCTTAATCTACAACCAAAGTAATAAGAGATCCAGAGGAGAATCAAGGGGCTTGTTTGTTGTTCCTTAACGTTTGTTATTGTGCAGCCATAGCACGTTGTTCCAATTAGTTTGTTACAATTTTTCAAAAAAAAAACTTTTGTTATCATTGTGCTGTGATTAACATTATTTCTTTGGAATGGACTTGGCCTTTTGGTTATCAAACGGCAAATCATCTAATGCAAACAGAACAAACTACCAATGTCGAGTTTCATCTAACGGTCCATCTACTCCACCACACCGCGTAACACCAGAAAGGACATCAAAATCAGTAACATTCAAAAGTAAAGTAAGGGCACAATTGTCATTAGGTAAAATATTAATCAGCTAAATGCCCGAACGCTCAGATAGAGGAGCTTTTAATTTTCAGCTAGTTGGGTCATAACTAAACAAGATTGTTTAGCTGTTGTCAAATAGCTAACACTCTCTGATCAGCTAAAATTTAGCTTAATAGCCATCTACCAAATAGCCCCATAATCTACATTTATGTGATTAACTCTCTTTGGAGTTATCAAAGTAATAAATTAAGATATTTTGAGTTGTACGCTTTTGTTAAAGTATTAAATTATTGTACTTGGGAGTGTTACAAGTGGCATTGAGGTTCCTCTTCACCTTGGAAGAAAATTGTAAAAGGGTTTCTTTTTATTGAGAAAAGATTGTACAAAGGTTGTCTTGGCCTTGAAAGAAAAACTATAGTGGAATCTTAAAAAGAGTCTTAGGAGTGAATGTTACCAAGGGTTGTTTACTGAACCACTATAACTCAGTTTGCTTTCTCTCTTCCGTGTCCTCTTTAAATTATTATTTAATTATTTGATTGATTTATGTTAAGCAATTTCTTTATTCTTATATATACTAATTATTATTAAATTGAGTTTATTGGTTAAAAATTTTTGTTAAATTTTATAAACACCCAATTTACCCTATCTTGGTTGTCATTAGGGAATAACAAACTACAAAATGAAATAACTTGTCTTTACAACAACAACAACAACAACCCAGTTGAAGTCCCACTAATACATGGAGTCTGGGAAGGTTCAGTAGTATGCAGCCTTACCCCTAACTACAGAGATATTGTTTCTAATAGAGAT
>JAOQMM010000005.1:19550778-19563473 GCA_027563515.1 Erythroxylum platyclados
ACGATAAAAATAGAACAAGGTAAAGAATAAAAGTAAAAGATAAAATAAGTAAAATAAGTAAATAAATACATACACAAGAAAGAACACAAATAAATAAATAAATCAAACAAGTCATTACAAGAAAATATTTAGGCTAATAAGGAAATATTTAGGCGAAATGACCAAAAGGGTCGTACTATAAGACGGAAATGTTTAAAAGATGTATGAGAACGATAAGGATCTCTTTATGTGAGATCCTTTATCTCTATCCTAGTATGCCAAAGTTTTTTATTGAAGGCTATGTCCTCGGTAAATTCTAGTAGAGTCATATCATTCTTGATCACCTCCCCTAATTCTTCTTAGGCCTTCCTTTTTTCCCTTTATAGTCTCTAAGTACAATCTTCTCACATCTTCTCACTGGAGCGTCTGAGTGTCTCCTCTTAACATACGGGAACCACTTAAGTTTTGTCTCCCTTAATTTTTCATTAATATTAGCCACCTTTAATGTATCCCTTACCATTATATTCCTAACCTTATCTTTTCTAGTAACGTTACACATCCAACGGAGCATCCTCATCTCTTCCACCAGTAACTTATAACTATACAACTATTTGATGGGCCAACACTCCATCCCATAGAATATGATCAGCTTAATCGTTAAATGACAGAATTTACCTTTGAGCTTAAGTGGTATCTTCTTATACTCCTTATGCACTTCTTTATTTAAGTCACCCTGATTTGATACGATGAACTATGTCTTCATCAATCTCTCTATTACTTTAAATGCTAGATCTTAGATACTTAAAACCCTCCTTTTATGGTATAACTTCTAAACCAATCTTTACCTCCATATTGGTAGCCATTATATGGTCCAAAAAGTTACACTCTACATACTCAGTCTTAGTCCTGCTCAATTTAAGGCCCTTCAAATCTAACGTATCCCTCCAAAGTTCTAGCTTGACATTGAGACCCTCTTTTGTCTCATCCACTAAAATAATGTCATCAGTAAATAACATACACCAAGGCACATCCCTTTGGATATCCTTGGTGAGCTCATCAATCACTATTGTAAACAAAAAGGGGCTTAATAAGGAGCCTTGGTGTAGTCCAATATTGATAGAAAAATGCTTTATATCTCCTCCTATCATCCTTACTCTAGTCTTTACACCTTCATATATATCCCTATTAACTCGTATATAGGTTATAGGAACTACCTTAACTTCTAAACACCTCTACATAATTTCCCTAGTTACCCTATCTTATGTCTTCTCTAAATCAATAAAAACCATGTGTAGGTTACACTGTCTTTCCCTATAATATTATGTTAATCTTCTAAGGAGATGTAAAACTTCTATCATGGACCTTCTCGGTATGAAGCCAAACTAGTTCTGCAACATAGAAGCATCCTTTCCTACTCTCTTCTCAATCACCCTCTCATATAACTTTATGGTGTGACTAAGTAGTTTGATGTCCGTATAGTTGTTACAACTTTGGATGTCTCCTTTGTTCTTGTATAGAGGAAATAAATAATTTGTTTCTATTAACCCTAAATTGTAATTAATAGATTATACTTTTATAGTCAATCAATTATTTGTAATTAATGTATGATATTATTTATTTATTTATTTATGAAATACATTATCTTTATATATTTTTCAATTATATTTAATGATTAATATTAAAAATATAATTCATGAATAATGGACTGAGAAAATTAGCAAACATTATATTTCTCTTATATAAAGAAAATAGTTGATATTATAAGCTAAAGTTAAGCTATGGTTTTGATAATACCAAAATGTATTATAAGTAATGTTTTATCTTTGGTGATATTAGTAAATCAATATATTAAAGCTTCACATTTGCTTGTATTGGTGATTTTTGCATCTGTTTATATTGGTGATTTTCACATCCACTTATTGCGGTGCCCATTTTTGGATTTAATATCAATCCCTATTTCCTTTCGTTTAAGGACTTATTAGGCTTGCCTTCTATAGCTTGTGCTGGGAATTAAGGTAGGAGTGGTGGATTTGACTTCTGATGATAGAGCAAGGGCTAGTCCTTCAATGAGTTTTGGGTTTAATTAAGAGAAGAGAAGATGTTGACAAATTACAAATAGGTTCTTGGAACATCAAGACCTTTAAAGGGAAGTCTTTGGAATTAGTAGGGATTTTGAAAAATATAACATTCATATAGTGTACATCTATGAGACAAAGTAGACGGGTTAAAGCAAAAGAGATCAATGGGTTGAAACTTTAGTATTCAAGGTGTTTAAGGCAACAAAATGAGGTAGGTATATTGGTTGTCAAGAATCTCATACATCAAGTTATCGAGGTAAAAAGGACTAATGATAGGATTATGTCTTTAAAGATTATGGTGAAAGGTGTTGTTTTTCATGTGGTTTGTGCTTATTCTCCTCAAGTAGGATTGGATGAACAACTTAAGCACCAATTTTGGGAAGATCTAGATGAGGTGATTCAATAGATCCCCCTAACGAGAGAGTTATTCTAAGAGGAAACTTTAATAGCCATATAGGGGCAAACTCGAACATATATTCATGGGTTCATAAGCATTTCAGCTACGGTGATAGGAATGGTAGTGGGAATTCCTTGTTAGATTGGTAGACGAAGATGGAATTGTCAGAGCCGATGTTCCATTTAGAAGAGCAGAATCGAAGTATAGTGTCTAACAAGTAGGTGTAACTGTTGAATTCTATGGTGGTGAACTAAATGGAGCCTCTATTTGTAAAAATTTGTGAAAAATGTCGACTAATACATAGACGGGGACAAATTATAGTAATTTGTCCCAACCTAAGACATAAACAAAGACAAGGATAATCTTTCTACACGAGAGCTCTCTAAAAGGTCCCATGTAGTGGGAATTCTTTGTTAGGTCTCACAGTAGCTTTTGAATTGGTGATAGCCAACTTATTTTTTAAGAAAAATAAGGAGCACCTAGTAACTTTTAAGAATAGAATCACAAAAATCCAAATTGACTATTTCCTCGTAAGGCAGAGCAATCAACCTAGTTGTAAGGATTGCAAAGCGATACTTAACATTTACTTATCAACTCAATAGGTGTTGATAATTTTGGGAAAGATATTAACTTAATATAAGAATTTTCATAGGCCAATGATCTTTAATTAAATTGCATGATAAAGGGTTAAATAGCTTAAGAAATTTTAAGTGAATTCATTACTTACGTACTACTTATTTAATTGGTTAATCTTTGAGTGATCTGCATTCTTTGTCATTAGTTGTGTTGAACTTTTTAACTTAGTTTTTTGTTTTAATTAAATCATCATTTTTTTTGTCAAGTTAGATAATAGAAAAGAAGTAAATACTAATACTTGTAGTCCTTGAGGGATCAACACTCAATATTCACCATCACTATACTATAGTTCGATATGTGCACTTGCTTTTATATATCTATAATGTAAGGATCCTATGTACCAAGAAACTATCTTATATCAAGTTTAAAAGGATGAGGTCATTATAAGTGGCTAATGAGTGAACAATTTTAAATGACACTTTAACTTTAGACATTAGTTTAATGAACAAATATATTTTTCCAAACGTTGTTCAATTCAATCATAATAGTTATACTATGTACCAATCTTAAATGAATTGAAACCCTAAAGTCATTAAGGGAGTGATCATCTAGTTCCTCTTGAAACTCTTAAATATTTTAATTTTGTTAAATAATGCCATTCTTTCTTATTAATGTCTCAACATCTCACTGAAATAAAAATTATCAAATCTTTTTAAGACCATCAGAAATCTAATAAATTAGTCAATCTCCAACAATGTTATAAATATCGTACTAGTACTGGTATCGGATTTAGTTCTGGTACGACACTGTATCGATACCGATCAATACTGAGTATTATTTCAAGCAATTTTTTAAATTTATAAAATAATCCAAGAATTTTTTAAAATTGCAAAATAGTCCTTAAATATATTGTACTATATAATTTATAATTCTACATCAATCCTGTGTTAAAATCATAATAATAGAAATTTAAAATGACAACAATTTATTTATTTTTATTAATATTTTTCATATATTTCACATATAAATAATAGCCACAATTAATATAAAAAATCATTTAATCATCATACAAATATAAAAGAACAATACAAAGTATTTAGAATATTACAATTTCATATATAATAAATAATAATTACATAAAAACATTAAACAAAAATAATAATTTTTTACAGATATATTATTAACAATAGCTCGATATTGGAGTTTAACGATTTGGGCTTCATTATTGGATAAAAGTTTGTCACATAATCAAAAGGTAGAATTGGACCTAAGATGTAACACTAATTATTCAAATTATTTATTAAAATTCAAATTATTTAATTTTGTGACTTAATTAATGGGTGTAAATAAGTTGGTTAATTTATATATGTTTAGTCAATATAATTTAAAAAATGAAGAAAAAGAAAATAAATTACCTTAACTTTTATGTATAGACTTTATTAATCTACTTGATTGGTAACATCAATCATATTTTATGGCTTTATGTTGACATGTTGTATGATAATCCTTTACTCTTTGGGTTAACAAGTTTAACATTCAATATTACCCAATATAATTTTAAATAACTCTAATCGTAGGTATTCTATCTTTGGTACATTTAAACTAGTAACAAAAATGTGGGGGATACTTAGTACTCATTCAAAATAATTTTGGATTAGTACTTATTTAAAATAATTTTGGATTAAGTCATTATATATTATTGGGTAAATTATAATTTAATTTAGAACTTCATCTAATTTTATAATACTAGATACAATTATAAATTATATCAATCAAATATTTAAGGCTTTAATTTATTACAAATATATTTATTCTTTTATTATTATTACTGATATAAAAGACCATATTTTATGTGGATTACAAAAATTTAATATCAAATAAATAAAAATTTCATTCGAGAATGACTTTTTTGTCCCTTTACCATGTTCTTTCTCCTTATCAACTTCGTCCAATTAAATCCTTTTGACTCACTACCATCATCACATGCATCAATTATTCCCCATCACGAAATCATGCGCTATGTACTGTTTCTTAATGACCCAACAAAACTAGTCTATGTTCTCTGTGTCTATTGCTGCCAAATCTGTTTTGTTTCGATTCTTAAGGAGATATAACAACTTTTGATGACTAAGGAACCATAAGGTTAATACTCTTGTTGTCTCTCCCATTATTTAATTTCTTGGTTTCTCATTTGAGTCATTATGTTCTTCTTGATTTTTTTTGGCTTTTGCGTTCTTTTTTGTGCTTTTGTTCTCTCTCTTGCCTTCCATCGACTTTCTTCAATTCACTTTTTTCTCTTGCGTTTTTTTTCAATAAGCGCAAATGCAAGTTTAGTGTGTCTTAGCCTTCATTCAATTGCGTCAAGGTCAGTTTCAAAGAAGAGGGTTGATTTTGGGTATCAAGCTCAAATCTATAGCAACATGAATAGGTAAGAGGTTGGTGGGGTTGTTGGATTTGGATGTCGCGAAAGTTTTTTTTGTTAAGTTTAGACTTTTTTATTTTAGTCCCTCAAATTTTTTAATTTCACGATACCGACCAGTATTTGACCGATATTTCAAATAATGATCGGTACCATCCAGTATCATTCAAAAATGCCGATATCGGCCAGTACTATAAGCCAGTATGAAATCTTCCAATTTTGTATTGTTTTCTAACATGTATGATATCTACCAGTCGATACCGGTTAGTACAGTATGAAATTCTTAACATTGATCTCCACTTAGATTATCTTTTTAGTAGGTTTCTCTAAATAATTAAGGAAAACATTTGAGAACCATTATTTTAGTGGTTTTCATAATACAAGAATAATTTAATTAATATGGACCATGATGACCACAAAAGTCATCAAAAGGATGGCCTTTATAATAATTAATTTGATTTTACACTTAAAAATGAATATTTTTTAAATGTAATCAAGATCGTTATTGTCAATATTGATTAAATTATCTTTGTACATCAACAAATGATTTATATACAATAATAATTTAATAAATATAGAATGTGATAAACCATAAAATCACTAAAATGGTGGTCATATAATAATTAATGTGATTCTACACTTAATAAAGGACTTAATTTCTTTCATAAACCAAATTGGTCCATAAATTGTGCTCTTAAGATAGAGTTTCGAAAAGCTTTTGATTCAATAAGTTCGAGCTTCATCTTGAATACATTGAGGGCATTTGAACTTCTTGAAATTTTTGAAACATAGATTCAAAAAGCTTTTGATTCAGTAAGATGGAGCTTCATCTTGAAAACATTGAGGGCATTTGAACTTCTTGACATGTTTGAAACATGGATTGAACAATGCCTTAGTACAGTCTCATATAGTGTCTTGGTAAATGGAGAGCCCAAAAAGCCTTTCAAGGGTGTTAGGGGTTTAACACAAGGGGACCCTTATACACTTATCTCTTCACTTTGGTAATGTAAGTCCTTATTAGGCTCATAAGGCAGACAATCTCTCAAGACAAGCAGTTTAACCACCACTCAAAGTGTAAAATATTGAATCTTACTAACATGGTGTTCATTAACAATCTGATATTGTTCCGTAAAGTAGTAGCAAATTCTCAAAGTATCCTAATGTTAGCATTGCAATCTTTCAAATTACTCTCGAGGCTCTTTTTAAACAGGGAAAAAATTTTCTTTACCTATTTAAGGGAGCTCTTTAAAATGCTTCATGGTTTTCATCAATCACTAGAATGAGAACCAGAATTCCTTCATTTACATACCTGGGAACTCCTATTACTTTAAAGAGGCCCTCCTATAAAGAGTTCTAACCACTAGTAGATAAGATTTAAAAAAAGGATATCCAACTCGTGCAACAAGAACTAGACCCTAGTTGGAAGAGCCTAGCTAATCATCTCAATTCTAGATAGGATCCATATATATTGTTCTGCCTACCTTAGCTTCCTTGGCAACACTGCCAAAGATATGGAAAAGCACCTCATAAACTTCTTATAGTTAGGAGATACCACAAGAAGAACCATGGCTAAAGTTAAATAGACTGAAATAAGTTTACCAAAAGAAGCAGGTGGCTTGGGAATCAAAGCACTGAAGCTTACAAATAGAGTTCTTCTAATAAAAAGGTTATGGAGAGTACTAAATAATAAGTAATCACTTTGGATATAATGGATCCATGCCTATTATCTGAGGAATAAAAAAATCTAGAATGCACAATCCAAAGCAAGCACCTCTTAGACTATGTACAATATTCTAAAGCTGAGAGGGAACGTGAGGTTGGTGATTGAAAGCAAGATAGGAAATGGAGTAAGTACAACTTTCTGACATGAAAATTGGTCCTAATTCAGGATCCTGAATGAATCCATATAATTAAACCTTTTGAGGGATAATATTCGTTCAATGTACATAGTGAAAAAGGTATCAGAACAAAAAATTCCAACTTCTAAAATCTCTACTTAGTACCTGACTTTGAAATCATGTCCTAAGATTGAGGCTAGATAATAATAAGGATGATAGTATTGGTTGGAGTAAAATAATAACTGGTAACTTTAGCAATAGTTCTTGTAGGGATCTTCTAGAAACTCAACACCCCAAGGTACCCTGGTACAAGAGGAGCTAGCTTCATACTTTGGTTGACATTCAAAGGGAAGCTCAATATAAACTAGATTCCTCAACATTCTAGCTTAATACATCTTACGCAAACAGGGAATTGAAAGCCTGGACCATCAACTTTTAAATGCCATTACACAAATTTCTTATGGAACTATATACTCTAGCTCTATGATCTCACTCCACCTCAAGGCAAACGGGATGTGATCAAGGAATGGTGCTGCACAACTCCAATTAAAAGCTTAGGTGGTAGGATAGTGTTTAAAGCATATCCAAGCTATCTTGTTTACAGCATTTGGATGGGGTGCAATCATAAATTTCTTCAAAATCTTAACACAGTAAGGTAGTGCTTAAAGATGGATTTAGAATAAAAAATTAGATTGAACTTGTTTACACGTCAATATTGCTTAAAACTCATAATTCAAAGAAAAATGGAAACTAGTACAAATTTGAATGTAACACATACACGTAATTTTAATATGGCAAATGTTTCTTAGTGGTACCTAGCTTTATAAGAAGGAATAGATTTTTCTTGTTTACAGCTCTTAGCTCTGTACTGAATCCCTTGAAGAGTATATTGATGATTCTGGAAAGCTAATGGCTTTATTGCTAGTTAGTTATATGTAGCTTGGACTTATTCCTATTTTTGGAACTTATTCACTCTTTATAAAAATCTTTTCATCTTCCACTCTTTTTAAAAACATTTTCTGAAAAGTTTTTATTCCTACAAGCCATATAAATAAACTAAGCTACATTTTTGAACCAACAGTAGCTTTCTCCTCATTATTTCATCCCATTCATAAAAGTCACTTGTAAGAAATCACTCAACTATCCCTGGTCTTCTGTGTTTGTGAAAAAATGAAAAAGCAGAGAAAAGGATCAAGTAGTTGAAACAATTCATGTCAATGAACATTTACCAGTCATCCCCTTTTCAATAATATACAAACGTCCAATTGGTCACAAGTATCAATTGTAGCAAACATCCAAATCAGCTCAAGGAATGGTAATCCCATGGATTCTTTTCTATGAGGTTCATGAGGAACCAGACATGACCAGTGCCAATTTGTACTCTTTATCATATAAATTGCTTCAAAAACTCCGTAGCAACCAACCTCCCTCGTGTATTTACTGACATTTTCAGATCACTAATCTCCTTATCAATATCCTGCACTTCAAAACAAACAAATGATCAAGAAAGCCTGCAAATAATTAACTGTCAAAAGACATTCTCAATCCACAACTATACTAACAACAGCAGCACATGAATGAAAGATTAAGTTAGTGGATAAAAGAATATGTACAATCAATATTCCTTATTGTTTGTGGTCAAAGATAAGAATCAATGCCTCCAACTCAAGTATTAACATTATAAATCAACATGACACCTGAGTGTCGAATCAAATTAAGCATGAGCCATAATCACCCTCCTGAAGAATCTCATGTTAGGATAAAGGGGCAGATGCTCTGAATAAAGATTCACTGGTGGCAGCAAGATGTATAAGATAAACTCCAAAAATATAAATAACACAAACCAAATAACACAAACCAAATGAACATGGTGGGAAATTGGGATTGGTGATGCACGTCAAATTTTTTAGTCCATTTCAATATCAAATGATGTTACTGAATTGAGTAAGTTAGAATCAGGGATATTTAATGGTCAGTTTTGTTTTACTGTTTAATAAGAAGACTATTGCTAATTCAAAAACTCCTCCAATGCACAATTATTTCCAATATACTAGTATTATATGGCCAAATGCAGCAGCAATACATCTTTGTATTAAGACAAATGGTGGTAACTATGCACCAAAATAATGATAGTAATTTGTGAGCAGACATTTTGTGATCATTGTGGTTGAGTTCTTCACAAGGTCAAACTAATGGCAAAAGGCTTAAATCAGCACTTAAAGTTTAGCAGGTGGTAAAGTTCAGCATCCAACAGCACTGAAACCTCAATTAAGCTCTTAAAGCTGACAAAATCAAACAATTTAACATTTTAAGGTAGAATGTTAACTGGCATGAACAAATAACACAAGGAAGTTTTATTTCTAAAATAAAAACACTAAGTTTTAAACTTAAATGAAGTGACAGGTATACAAATAATAAATCTTGATGATGACATTACTTCAGTTGAACCCCCCGACGTTAGAATCCCGAGGGCCGATTCTAACCTATGACCAGTCAGTTAACAACCGACTGCTCGTTGATTGAGATCTCGCTATCAACATCTTGACGCACAAAGGAAACGAAAACCAAGATTTGCTTTACCATCAGTCACGTTTTCATGTTCCAATTAAACACTTTCCAAGCACGAAAGTCAGAATCTTTCAAAAAATGGATTCCTTGAAAGTCTGTTTTAAGTTGTAATACATAGGTTCAAGTGAAATCACGTCATCTTCAAGTCATTCGAAAGGAACCCACAATCATTTGATATATGATATGCCATTTAAATTGAAATTGAACTATGCATGTGTTTTTTTAACAATTTAGTTAACTTTGAACTAATAAAAACACTAAATTATTCAATTTAATAAATGATAGGGGTAAATTTTAATCATTTAGTGCCAAATTATTTGGAGGTAGAAACAAGTAGTTTATTTGATCCTTTTGCTGGAAACAAAACAAAACATTTGAGTCAGGTTTCAAAAGTTTAGCTTGATAAGGGCTCATTTGAAGCTTGTTCATCTATATAAATAAATAAATAAGACTTATTTTAAGGCTTGTTTAGTGATCAAGTCTGAGTCTTAGCAAAAGTGAGTTTGGTTTGTTTAAGCTCAAACAGCTTTACTTATACATTCTTTATAAAATGTATTAAAAACTAATTTGAAGCCTTGTTTGTAGGCTGATTTAGAAGTGCATTGAGAAGTGAAATTTTCTTTATTTTAACACATAAAACTAACTCAAAAAGAGATTTTAAAATTTGAGCAAGTTGGTTTCTATTCGGGTTGATTAAAAGGTAAAACTATGTCAGAGGAACTGCCATTAAATTTTAATGGAAGGATTAAAAAGCACTAGACAATGATAAAGACTAATTTCTTGCATTCTCACTCTTCTACTGACCCTAAGTCAAGGAATTAACAACATTGAAGCACACTTAGTGGAATATCCTACCAATTGAATACATATTTGTTTTGGGTACAAAACAGTCAATCTTTAGGATAAACAAGAATGTAACAATGAAAGAACCAGTTCAAAAGATAAAGATATCAGAAATTCATAAGCCTATAATTGAGATGACCCTGAGCAGATAGTAGCATAACAAGTGGAAGCAGAAACACTTAGACTAACAGAGAATCCCACTGACTCCTTTTGTTCAATATGCCTGAAGTCTCAAGTGGCGGGAAATTTTGGCAAAGATGTTTTCTTTCATGTTGGACAACTAAGAGCAAATTATATAAAGGTTTCCACCTCTCCTGAAATTACAAAGTTAATATGGAAGAGAATGACACAATTGATGCAGACATGTATTTACAGGTAATTGAAAAATATCAATCAAATACAGAACGTAAGAGATACGTTATCAGGTTGATAAATTACTTACTTCCATGAATTGAATGACAAAATCTATGAGCTTCTGTTTCTGCATGTCCTCGCAGTGGTAGTTTGTGATGAGAAAGCTAATGTCATAACCCTGTCATGTGCGGCATCAGAATAATTATGTCATTATCATGCTTGAAATTTTTATAGGTTTGTGGAAATGAATCATTAACGATTACAGACATTTTATCCAAGATACAAGGTAAGGAATATCAAAAGGGTGGGACAGGAAGTCAAGCAAGAATTCAGTCATAATAAGAATTAAAAAAATCACCAAATTAAGGCAAATATCTCTATTCATCAGTAATTGATCATATATACATTAGGGATCAAGGGAATACTCCATTGATTTGGATTTGCATTCCCCTTTGAAGATCAATAGGCCCTTAGTTTAAATTCTCACATGGGTGGGTAGGGTTTAGGGTTTAAGAGGTTGTTGGGTAACCCAAATTGGCCCAATGTGTCCCCATAGATCAAATGAAGAAACAATAAATAAATAAACATCCTATTAGATATTCATCAAGAATACAACATAGTGGCCTCCAAGAAAGAGAACCTTTCACTGCTGACCAATGCTTATAGATAATCAAATGCGTCCATGAAATCAAGAATTCAAGTTACTCTGAGAGGAAAACACAAACTATCGATGCCACTAATGCAGCAAGAGCACATTAAACTATAAATACAGTCTGCAACTGCAAACTTAATGTTGCTGTGTCTAGAAGAAGGTTTATTGCAATAACTTCCCAGAGACAAATGTTTCTACACAGGAAGATCCAGTATATTGTTTAATTGTTATCTTTAAAGCAGCTGCCTAATGAAACCTTTGTTAATTTACAGGTAAAAAGCAAATGATCATCACTGTATTAGAAATGAAACGCCAATGAATTTCAATAGTACTAGGCTATCATTTAACTGTGTTAAGCTAAACTTAAAAAAAAGGAAACTAGATTCTCATATCAGCATATTGTCACAAGATCATTTTACCTGTACAGGCTTTCGCCTTAACACTTGAAATGCTTCTGCCCTCATAGACAAAAATCTAAGGAACTTTTTGGTTAAAATGTTTTCAAGTTCATCAGCCTGTTTCACCTATTCAAAAAGCCAAGTACACCGTGAATAAAAGAAAATGGGAGAAATATTTTGGTTTTGTGCTTCTTTTGTTATCTGTGTGCATCAATTCTTGTTATGCAGAAATGAAAGTGGACAGGCAGGTAACTGTTGTTATTCTTCGAATGAGAATTCCATATAAGTTTTGCATAAAAATGCCAAGCTTGAACAAATGGAATAAAACTATGGCAGCTGAAAGACCAAGTATATTTTAGGTTTTGCTTTTATTCTTAGATATTACCAAGAATTGTGCTAAATTTCAGTTTGGGATGAGAACATGGAGATTAAGTATGAGAAAATAAGGGCAAGCATGCAATCATATTGAAGAGTTTTCCGAGTTGAAGGCTAAGAGTAACAGAGGGTACTCCATCCTGTTCCATTACCTACGACAAACTTCAACATTATCAAAACTCTCTAAATCTGGAAGCAAGGTAGGGAAAGATGATTTA
>JAOQMM010000005.1:19571119-19589378 GCA_027563515.1 Erythroxylum platyclados
CACCTATGTACACTGGAACAAAGCTTGATAAAGACGAAGATGGAAAATCTACAGATGAAACAAGATACAGAGGAGTGATTGGATCCCTCTTGTATCTTACAAACTCAAGGCCAGATATAATGTTAAGTGTGTGTATTGGCGCACGATATCAGTCAAGTCCAAAAGAAATACATCTTCAAGCAGTTAAAAGGATATTCAGATATCTTCTTGGAATAATGGATTTCGGTTTATGGTATCCTAAAACTGATGCTTTTGACGTAGTTAGATATTGTGATGCAGATTACTGAGTGACAAAGTTGATAGAAAAAGCACTAGTGGTCACTGTCAATTCTTGGAGGATGCCTAGCTTCATGGTCATGCAAAAAGTAGAACTGCACAGCTCTATCAACGACCGAAGCAGAATATTTTGCAGCAGCTAACTACTATGCTCAAATATTGTGGATGAAATACCAACTCCAAGATTTGTCTCTAAAGCCTAATCATATTCCTATTCTCTGTGATGGCACAAGTGCTATAAATCTGTTTGAAAATCCTGTGCATCATTCTAAGACTAAGCATATATAAGTTAAGCATCATTTTCTCAGGGATCATGTTTTGGAAGGAACCATTGATTTGAAACATGTTGATACTGAAAATCAAGTTACGAATATTTTTACTAAGCCTCTCTCAAAGGATAGATTTTGTATTTTGAGAAAAGAGCTTGGCATATGCAAATTATCTGACATTTCATTTGCATGAATATTTTTGTGTTTTGCGTATTACATTTTGGATAAGCAGGCTCCTTCTATTCCAATCCTTAGAAAACCTCAATAGGATCCTCTTGTCTAGAAGGCCCCTCTCTTGTTAGAAGGCTCCTCCACTTTTTCAACTCTTCATGTGTAGAAACTCTCTGACACGTGTCCTTATGGGGAGCAATCTGTAGCACAGGTTCACCTTTTTCAAATTGGTGCGCTTACAGTTTGACAAATCACATCTGTCAGAAAATACTCAAACATTTTGTTTTCCCTCTTAGCTATACAACATTTCAGTTTATCTCTCCAAGATCATTCGTTTGCCCTAAAATCCTTTGATTACTTATATTCGTATCTATCTTTTGTCTCTGTGCCACTGAGTCTCTCACAGCAAAAATCTTTCACAAATTTCTTTGCTTCTTACTTCCCTACTAATCTCTTTTCAATGGCAAAAACTAAATCAAAAGGTCAGAGGAAATCTATTACCCAAATTTCAAATTTTGTCGAGTCTTCCTCTCTTGAGCAAAATTCTGGTACTCCATCCTCATCCTTATCATCGATCATAAGTTCAACCTCTTATTGAATTTTATTTAGCCTCCTCTATGCCCAAGTCTTCCAACCTAAACCCGGCAACTTCAGAGGAGAGAATAAGGCAGATTGTTACAATGATGAATCTAGACTATCCCAGCTCATTTTCAGAAGATAAAGAAGATGAAGAGGAAAGTCAAGTAGCTGAGGATTCCGAAGAAGAAGTGGAAAAAGAAAATGAAAAGGATGAAGAAAGTAGTAGAGAAGAGGAAAGCATAAAGGAAGTGCTAAAAGGTATAAAAATAAATATACCTTTAGTGAAACTCCCAGTTAATCCAAATCTGATGGTTGAAGAAAAGAAGGTGCCTGAAGAGCACTGGACTGTTGGTGAAAGTGAATAAGATGAAGAGCCCTTTAAGTTACAAACAAGGCCAAGGGTGAGAGCATTCTTTCCTAGAATATCTCAAAAAGCAAATGTTGAAGAAGAAAAGAAAGAAGAAGAAAAGAAATATCAAAGAAAAGGAAGAGAGAAGAAATAAAGAAAGGGAAGGCATTGGTGGTAGAGGAGAACACTGAGGAGGAACCTTTGAATGATGAATTCATTCTTGGAGATGATTTAGTTTATGGACAGGATCTCTTTGAAGAAATTCCTAAAGGGAAAAGATCCAAAAAGAGGAAGCTTACTGTTCCTCATAAAGTAGAGGGTTTGGGATCAATAAAAACATAAGTTCATGGCCCATATCAATTATTACTCATTTCTTCCATTTTCATACTTGTACAAATCACTATTTTAATTATGTTAGTTTAATTTTGTGCTTCAATCCTGTAATATTTGATATATTATCAACAAACTGATAGCAGTTAACATCATAGGAAAAGTTCATTTATGTTTTTCATTGCGATCACATTTATAATGCCTTAAATACTATTAGATTCTATTGTAATAGTGAACCATGTAATGTTTTATTGGTGTTAGATTACTATATCCCTCTCTATTTAGAAGGATATTTCTCAGTAATATTTTTATATGTTATAATTCTTTGAAATCACCAAGATAAAGTTATAAGAATATTAAAATGATTTGTTATATCTTGAGATGTTTGATGCATCATTATTATTAACTCTTTATATAAATCTTCTTGAAGAGCTTTTAAATTGCATATGTGCTCCGGTTTGTTCATTTTATTTATCCTTTAATTTCTCAATTCATTCAAGTGGTGCTTTTACCCTTTTTTTTTTCCTTACATTAAACTTCATCTTTCATATCTTGCTTTATTTCATTATAATAAAGCTACTAATATCACAAAATGTAAATTCATTAATAGAAATATATTTATTATTAGTAAAACGACCTCATTTGGTCTAATGAACTCCCAGTTTTGATAATAAAAGAATATCTGATGATATTAAAAAAGTCATACTAAGTAAGCTCACTTTATGTTAAAATAGTAAGAAATACATACTCTCCCTTAATTAATGCATCATTAAACATAAATGATGAAGTTTTAATATCACTATTTCTTCCCTTTTTGCCAACATTAAAAAGGGTATTGATATATAAAACTATAAGTATCAAAAGAAAAAAATAATTAACTTCTCTTCCTTTCACAAAAATTTTCATATAGGCAAATTGTACATTAAAGTGCTATTCAAAAAATAAATAATTTTTATGGTGCTAATGTACCAATTTAAAAATCAATTTATCTATATCTCCCTAGATAGATTAAATAATGCTTTTCTCCCCTTAAATATATGAAAAGTGAATATGCTCAAATATCATTAATATGAAAGTAAATAGTCACCTCTTTTTGTATAACACTAAAGTTTACCTCCTTTTCTTTTTCACTTGGTTCAACACTAAAACTTTTGATACTAATTTCATTACTTGGTTTATGTGAGAGCTCTTCATAATTTTTCTTTTGAGATCAATTGTTGGAGATACCATTGTTATTCCATAATTAATATTAATAGAGATGATGTCATTGTTGATATTTATTTGATATTAATATACAAAAATTAATTTGTTCTAGTTATCCACAATTTAGGATACTTGGACGTTAGTTCTTAGACCATTTTAAACTATATCTTTTTAAACTTACTTAACATGCATTGTTTCAAAATTAATTTCTTTTTATAAGCGCATCATCACCAAAAAATGACATATCACATGATATGAATGGTACGAATTAGAGTCATATGAATGAGACCTCTAAGAATATGACAAATATGCATTTTAGGTCTTCTTTAGATGAAATGTGAGTAAGGGCTCTATCATAGATATATGATGAGGTATGAAGCTTTTTTTATGTGACTGTGAGATTTAGAAAATGATTCAAAATAGACTTCCATAGTTGATAGAATAGCAAGTTTCTCAGTTTTGCCAAATTGGTGCATTATATGTAAGTCAACCTCTTTAAACATTGATGATGTCTTCTTTCAAAGTCAATATAGTCAACATCTTTCGAAGGCAATCACTCAGCTATGCCATCTTGTCAATCCACCAGCTAGATGGCCATATATTATTGATTGGTGTTGTAAGGTTCATATAAGATGTGAAGGTGATTTTTGGGTGTTCAGAGTTACCTTTAGCTACTTAGTTATTGGCATATAGGAAACAAGAAATAATAGGATTTTTTGTGATTCACATAACATCAAAGAAACTTCCTTATAAATCTTTACTCTAAAATTAGATAACACATTTTTGTTTACAAGGACAGTTTTTGCTTTAGCTCCTAATGCCTACTCACTTGGAAAATTAACTAGCATTTTGACCAATATGTAATTCTTATAATCTCTAATTACAATGTTGAATAGGCAGCTTAGTGTTTGATTGTAGTTTTGTATGTACTTTTAGAAAAAAAATTGTCTACTTCTATTAATACATTCTTTCTTTCTTTGTCAAAAAAAAAATGATTCAAAATATGAATAGTTTCTTTTATGAAAATATGACCTATGACAATTTTAAACAAGTGTCATGCTTCATTCTTTCTTATAAAGCTTGGGATGATAATGAACTTGAAACAAGGCATATATGAGAGAATAATTAATGTTGCATACTCTAAACGTGGTCTTGTATAAAATTTATGCTTATTTTTGCTTTAAATTTTACATTTTTTGGTTTAGAATGTGAACCATACATGAATATATAGTATTTTCCTTTTGCTTGGCATCTAGAGGATGATGGCTAAGCATTACAATTTTTTATGTTTATAATTATATACCATATACTCTTATACTTCTTTAGGTATAGGCTCATCATTATGCACATGCGTTCCTTTCATAAAAATTATCTTTTCTTTAGGTGATGCACTTTCATAAATGTATCCAAAGTTATGTCTTTCATTTGAGCACTTCCAGACTCTAAATATGCTATTCAATTTTTCACTCTCTAAAGTGAACATAGGAAATGATTCTTTGAGAACTTTGATCTCTTTCTTTATTTCCTTGTGCAATAAATCATCCATGTTATTATTGGCAATAGCTACACTTATAATATACCATGTCATGCATAAGATATTTCATTTTTCATTCTCAATTATGTATGCATCTAAGAGTTTTTGAGCTTCTTTATACTTGGAAGAGACTATCTTCCTTGTCATACTCAAAACCTCTAAACAATAACTCATTATACGAAAGCTTAATATTGTAATCTTCATTATCATTACAAAAGTTTGAGTAAGATGGTACCTCATGTATTATAGATCGTAAAACAAATGCTTGCCACCATATTTTCATATTCCTTACATTCTAAACTAATAGTATCATCATATATGCTTTAAGTACTTTTTTCTTCCTCCTTAATCATTTGTTCCCATTCTTCCTTAATAACTTTTGAATTTCTTTGTTATGAGCTTTATATTATCCTTACCACTCTTACTTATAGAGGCATCCTCATCATTATTTTCTCATCCTTAAAGACTCTAACAATCATGCCTCTTCTTCTTGAAGTCACTTCCTCTTCATGCAATTCATTCATCCATATCTCATAAGTAAGGAGTGGCCTAATTTGCTCTTCCAATAACAAGGTGCACAAATCTTTTGCTTCTTATATGATTGTTACCTTTGCTTTCAAAAACTTTGAGAAATACCAAACTAATTTATAATTAGCACAAGTCTTAACTAGATATAGAAATGGTTCATTCTAAGCCGAACATAAATTTTCTATTTGATCCCTACCCAAAGCATGATCAAGCTCAAACTTTTTAGACTAAATTTTGAGCTTCAAGTCAAAATTTAAGTTTTGTGCCAAATTTAAACTGGTTCAAATTAGGATTAGGTAGGCCACCTTGAGTCTGGAAATTTAAAATTTTTTACTAGGTTTGAAGCCTAGCTTAAAGCCTAATTAAAACAGGTTTTTCTTATTGACTTAGTAAGGAGAAATCCTTATTACAACCTTCTTCTAAGGTAAAGAAGAATCTTAATCCCACCTAAATCACCACTAGTTATAATAATATAATGCTCCAACAAAATATTACAACTTAAAATACCTCACTTTATCACTTGGTAACTCTAAAGAGGCTCACTCACACAAATATGAGATAATGATGTTCAAATAATTGAAAAACACTTTGAAATGTGTATAAAATACACGCCAAATGCTTCTTTATGATAAAACTAACAAGAAAACACTTATTTACAGTATTTTGGGACCTTTCCTAGCCATTGGATCTAATAATTAGTCGTTATAATGGCTATTTGTAGTGTATTGGTCGACCAGTATAGTATATTGGTCAACCGGTATGTATTAGAAGCACTAGATTTATCGATTATTAGGATGTTGGTCTACTAATAGATATATTGTTTGACTAATATGGCATATTGATTGACTAATAAATCAATTAGTGTTACAACAAAATCACGGTACATCAAATTTAACAATTTTAACCTATATTAGTCAACCACTAACCCATATAAATTGACCAATCACCCAAAAAAATATGATTTTAACAACTTTAAATGCTTAAACGCAACTTTTTTAATGCAATTATGATTTAAATACTATCCAAAATGTTCACTAAAGTTTGCGTAAAGGTCATTAGGCTTGTATATTAAAACTAAAAGTTTCATTGCCTCATAATAAATAAAAAGACTTATGTAATGAAGTGAAGTAAAATGTTTATATATAATGATGCTTTTATAACATCAAATAGGATAAATGAGATTGCAATTAACATTACAAACTAAAGAATAACCTTAATAAGCCTTGATCTTCTTTTTTTCTTGGTTTGATCTTCATTTTAATGGTTGCAAACTTTAACTTTTCTTTATCAACTTCATAAGATATTTTCTTAAATTTATGACTTCATTTTGATCTTATTTTGTCATTCATAACAATTAAATCATTAGTAGTACTTATATTTTTTTATCATTAAAACATCAATTTGAACCTCTTTTGGTTCAGCAATCTCTCCCTTTTTTATGATGATAAAAACATTTGTGATATTAAAGAACAATATAACGATTAACTCCCCCTTAATTAATTTATAAAACATAATATAATATCAATAACATAATTCAATATCAAGAAAAAAAGAGTTTTTAAATATCAAAGAAATATTTAGACATGTAGATACATAAATTTATATATCACATAATGTGTAAGAAACACAAAAATAATAAAATAATTACTTCCCTAATTACACTTTTCCCCACTTTTTGGAATCATAAAAAATAAATAATTTATCCATAAATGCATAATATAAAGTGTCATATATCACGTTAACTTGGTTAAAAAATCAAAAAAAATTGATTAAGATTGGAAAGCTTGTTTAAGAAAGAAGCTATTGAATATTTAAAGAGTTAAAGTAACAAGAGCAAATTTTTAAAATAAAAATATGAAAAAGTGCCAAAGACCAAAGTTGAACAAAATTAAAGATGTATCAACATAATTGAAAGGGAATCAACCTTTTTCCTTTCAATTATGTTATAAGAGCGATGGTGATGCATAAATGCTTTACTATGCATGTATATATAATGAAGAAACTTCCTTTGGACATCAAAGGTGTTGAATGGTTTCCTAAGGTGGTGAAATGAACTACCATTATTACATGTATGATGTCTTTTATGAATTAAAGCTAGAAGTATGCTTCTTTAAAGCCTGAAAGGATGTGAGTGGGTTTGTATATTATCATTGAATTTATGCCTATTCTTTCCTTGATTATATTAAACTATATGCCTAGGTTATGATCCATATATGAACGTGTGATGCTTGCTTTTAGAATTAGTCTTAGTGGATGTGGCATGTACATGTATATGCTTAGATATGGATGCTCTATACTCATTTGTCACAATAGGTAATTTTTCTTCACTAGTCAAATATTTACTCTTGAAAAGCGTGGTTTTGAAATTGACTTCACTTCTATGGTTATATCATATTCCATGTTTATTATTGAAATTCTTTTTTAAGCTCCTAGCATGATCTTTAGTTTTTCAGTTCCCTTTATAAATTTGAGCAATGAGTCATTGAGAGCATCAACCTCTTTTTTTAATGTTTCATTCTCATGCCTTAATATCTAAGCATGATTGTCATCAATGATCATATTTTTTTATGCTTTAATTGTATGCAATTCACTTTTCATCTTTTCATTATTATTCATGCAATCATCTAACTGTTTTTTAACTTCCTTGAGTTTGGAAGATAACATCTTCCTTTTATTACTCATAATCTCTAAACTTTCAACTAATTCATCATATGTCAAATCATTATCACTGTCAAACAAGTTAGGTTAGATGCTACCTCATCATTGTTTATAGTAATAAAACATATATGAGCTATCTCTTATTCCAAATGCTCATTTTTTGGATTCACTTATGTCATTCCAAGTTGATGCTTTAAATGCTTTCTCCTAGTCCTTATTCTCCTTCTTATAGTTTCTTTTTTACTTCTCATTATCTTTAATAAAGGACGGTATGACTTTATGTGGATGGGTTTTCTACATTCAAAGAAAGAAAATGTTAAAGGATTTATGTTTTAAATCGCTTTTACCTTCCTTAAAGTCATTTATTTTGGAGAATTTCTTCTGTAAGAGTTTCTTGAATTTTTACTAGTTGATGTCTCTTCCTCCTCACCCAATTCTTCCTTTGAGGCTTGGAACGTTAAATTCCTTTTCTTTGGGAGTCAGTTGGAGCCTCATTTCTTAGGAGAGATCCATTAAGTTCCTCCAATGGTAGTATTGTTAGATCTTTGGTTTCTTGTATGACCATCACTTTAGCTTCCTGCATCTTTGGTAGTGAGTTAAGTAACTTTCTTACCATTTCAACATTAGTATAGGTAAGACCTTTAAAAGCATTAATAATATCAATAAATCTAGTATACATATTAGATATGCTTTCACATGCTTTATTTGAAACAATTTATATTAAATTGTTAACATGCTTACTTTGTTATACTTAATTTGATTTATGTCCTCATGAGTAATTTATAATATATGCCAAATTTCATAAGTCGTTTCACACATAAAGACCCTGTTGAATTCATTTCTTTTTAATAAACAAAATAAGATATGTACGGCCTTATTATCGAAAGAGATTAATCTTTTATTTTGAGGTTCTCATTCTTCCTTCAATTTGGGGATATTTTTAATTTATGATTTTTTGTAGATATAAAGGGACAATTTGAAACTATTTCTCAAAAATCTACACTCAATTAAAAGAGAACACCATCCTATTTTATCAATAAATGTAATCATTGTCATCAAAGAAAGGTGCTCTATTAATGCTTTCTCCTTCTTATTTGAATAATGATGTTGATGCTCTTAAATATGTCATTATGATCTTTCTTATAGGATTTTGTAAGAAATGTTAGCTTAATAAACTCGGATTTGATACCACTTATTAGTCCCTAATAGTACCCAAAAGGAGGATGGATTGTGTGTTTATAAAATTTAAGAATTTTTCTAACTAATGTACTTAATTAACAATAATCAATATAAATATAGATAAGAAAATTGCTTGATATAAATTAATCAAACAATTGAATAATAATTTATAGTAGTTTGGAAAATAATTCTTGTTTACATCTACTCCCAAGACTCTTTATAGAATCCTACTATAATTCTTCTTTTAAGGCGAAGAATAACCTTTGTACAATCTTTTCGTAAATTCATTTATAGTAATTTGACAAACAATCTTTGCCTACATCCACTCTTAATACTTTTTATGGAATTCTACTATAATTCTTCTTTCAAAGTAAAGAATAACCTTTGTGTAATCTTTTATCGACAAAGAAAAAACCTTTTTACATTTTCCTTCCAAAATGAAGAGGAACCTCAATCTCATTTGGATCTCCTACAAGTATACTAATATAATGCCTCAACCAAATATTACACCTCAAAATACCTTACTTTGTCAATTGATAACTCCAAGAGGCTCACTCATACAATATGAGATAACGATAATTAAATGATGGAAAATACTTAGAAATGTATGTAAAATACACTCAAATACTTCTTGGAGCTAAAACTAATTAGAAAACACCTATTATAGTGTTTTAAGACACTTCCTAATTGTTGGAGCCAAGAACTAGCCGTTATAATAGCTATTTGCAATGTATTGATCAACCAGTAAGTATTAAAAATACCAAATCTACTAGTCATTGAAACATTGGTCAATACTAATCAACCAATATGACACGTTGATTGACCCATACATTGACCAATATTATAACAATCTCACGGTAAATTAAATTTAATAAATTTAACATATATTTGTTAACCATTAACCCATATAAGTCAACCAATCACACCAAAAATATGATTTTAATAACTTCAAATGCTTAAACTCATTTTGTCTAATGCAATTATGATTTAAACACTTCTTAAAGTACCAAAAGTTTCAATGCCTCTTAATAAATGAAAAGATTCATGTAATGAAGTGAAATGAAATGTGTATACATGGCTTATTTTAAAACATCAAGGTGATTAAATAGGATTACAATTAAAATTACTAACTAAAGAATAAACTTGATAAGTCTTGATCTTCTTGCTCTTGGTTTGATTTTCATTTCGACAGTTGCAAACTTCAACTTCTCTTTATCAACTTCATAAGTTATCTTGATTTCAATTTGTTCTTATATTTTTCATTAAATTAATAAACTCATTAGTAATAATTATATTTTTTATTATTAAAATATGATTGGAACTTCCCTTAATGCAATATATAAGGCAAAGTCTTTATCATTTAAAAAGGTGACGTGACTTAATCATATTACGTCAACAACCTTTTCTTTATGATAAGACCAAAAATCTCTGACTATTTAAGACTTTAGCTTATACACTTATTGCATCAAATAGTTTTGATAATAGTGAGATATATATTTATATAATATAAAAGATTATAAACGTTAAAACATAATTAAAATTTTGTTTATAATTAAATAATTTATAACTTATTCTTTAAATTTTATATTTTCATATTCTATATCCCTTTTATTCACATCATCTCTTTGAAGTTAAGAGGTATCATAATTTAACTTATTGATTAACTCTAAAATTGTTGAAAATGGTCATTGAGGCATGAACAACATTTAAGGAATTATTTTATATTATAAGTTGAATATATGAAAAGTCCAATTTAAATTTTTTTTCAAAATGATTATCAAACTCTTTAACTGTATCGTCACTTAATTATTATCAAACTCTTTAAGTGTATCGTCACTTATCTAATTTTTATTTTTAATTTTTTTATATGTATGATTTATGCATAAAAGAAAGATTAATTTGTTATTTTCATAATTAATTTATAATTGTTAAATTAATGTAGTCAAGAATAATCGTTATTAAATTAATTTGATTGTTCATTTGAAGATAGTCTTGATTAGATTCTTTCTTGAGCTTGTATACTTGCATTCATTTTTATTATTTTTACTAAATTTAATGTATTCTTCTTCTTCTTCTCCTTCTTATTATTATTATTATTATTTAATTCATTTAAGTTAAATTCGATTTAATGTGCCAGATTTCTAAACGTCCAACATTATTAATGACGTAGATAATCAGTTTATTAAAATATGTAGCTATCAACCGATTAATGTACGAGTTGTGACCTATATGATAAAATATTAAATGCGATAAATAAAAGCTTTTCTAAAGGAACTCGAAATAAAAACAAATGAATCGACCACGAAATTTCTCAAGGAAAAGCCTTTAGTACTCCCACTAATTAATGAAAACTGGCGGCAGAACCGACAGAACTAGCAAGTTACGGAGTGTTCGTGTTCTTGTTGTTGTTCGTGTGCCAGTGAAGTGAAAGAGACCCTCTTAGTCTCTTGCGTCCATTGCCCCGTAGACCAAATATCGGTTGCAGACAAAGAGGTTATGGGCATCGCTTCAGATTCTTCCAATACCAAGACCACCACCACCATCACTACCACTGCCAACGGCAGCGAAAACTGGGGCATGGGTTTTCTTCTTGTTTTCTTCCCGGAAGAACACAGCTCTAATTCCTTCTCTTCCTCATCATCTTCATCTTCATCTAGTATCATCAAAAAAAGCAATTCCAACAACCCCATCCTCACCAAAGCTCAATCCACTTTGTCAATTTGCGTTCTTTTTCTCTTCCTCTCTCTTATCCTCTTTACTCTCTCCACGTTCGAGCCTACCGTCCCCAACCCTGTTGTTGTTAGTAATAAACATGCACGAAGATTCTTGTCTGAAAAGCGCATTACCAACCTCAAAACCAAGACCAACTTCTCCTGGTTCGCAAAGGTTTTGGAAGAAAGAGAACAGCCCAGAAGACTTAACGAGTTGCTCTCTTCTTCTGCTCTTCAAGGTATGGGCAAGCTTTACTTGCGTGGCACGAGAGCTATGAGCGACCTTTTGGTTGCCCATGTCGTGGATGACACCAGTGAAGATGACATGAGGTTGTTCCTGAGAGTTTTGCACAGGTCGGGTCTCACCGCGAGAGCTGACACTGTCTTCATTTATGGGTCTTCATCGTTTGCTTCAAAGTTTGAAGCTTTGATTCAAGAAGAGAACAACTCGTTCTTGAAACTCGTTACTCACCACCACCAAGAATTGAACAATTCGAGTCGAGAATTGGCGGATCCGAGTTTTGATTTGAGTCAATTTTTGAGGCGTGGAAACAAGGAAATGTCAGATTCGTTGTGGGGTAAGAGATTGCGAGTCTACAACTACAGTGATTCGGGAGTTGCAGAAGAAGAATCGATTCAGTTGAGTTATGGGTCAGTGGTGGGTTTCGAAGCGAGTGAGCTTGACCCAGAGAACTCGTTAGCAGGGTTTGTAGAGCATGTTCCTATGAGTCTGAGAAGATGGGCATGTTATCCGATGCTACTCGGTCGAGTTAGGAGGAATTTTAAGCATGTTTTATTAGCCGACGTTAAAAACTTGGTGCTGTTCGGTGATCCACTTGGCCGAGTTAGGAACAAGAGTCCTGAATCAGTTTATGTTTCAATGACCAAGTACAGCAGAAGGAACGCAGATAAGGGTGAAGCTAATTTTCAAGTAAACTCGGTGATTTTGATGGGCGGAGCTCGGGGAATTCGCAGATTATCAAATGTAATGTTAACCGAAATAGTTCGAAGCAGCATGCAACACAAAAGGAAAAACCCGGTGAGTGAATCGGGAATACTGAGTCAACTCGTTGGCAAAGGTCACTTAGTGAAGAACATTGATTTGATGAAATCAACCGAGTCACTTCCGGAAGCGAGTTGGGTGGTGGGCTTAAAGCCATTCCGGTGGGGTAATTACAAAATGATCCAACGTGGTAATAACAATAGTAAAAGTAATGAAGATTTTAACGTGTTTATTATGAGGCAAATATGTTCAAGTGTAGTTGATTCATTTGTTTATAGGGATTGTTAGGCTAGCTAGCAAGCATGCATAGCAAATAGATTGAATTTGAGATGTTTTTTCTTTTAGTTTTTGACTTTTACGTGTATATCATGTCTTTAATAAATTGATCATGAGAATTTTGAAATGGGAAAGAAAAAATCATGATCATGATTAATAATAAATCTCGATAGGAATAATTTATTAGAAAAGTGAAAGCACCCTAATGTAATGTTCCCTCCAAAAATGAAACACTTTGGAGAAGCATTTAATAGTAAAGAAGAAGGCCATGTGTTTGTGATCTTCA
This sequence comes from Erythroxylum platyclados, assembly GCA_027563515.1. Taxonomy (NCBI): domain Eukaryota; kingdom Viridiplantae; phylum Streptophyta; class Magnoliopsida; order Malpighiales; family Erythroxylaceae; genus Erythroxylum; species Erythroxylum platyclados. The sequence goes on from JAOQMM010000005.1 coordinate 19,584,472, forward strand.
TCTCCGCGTTATGTTTTTCAGCTTTTTCATAGAAAATGACTATTTAAGCGCCTTTTCTTGCACTTTTTCTTTTTCTTTTCAAATTTCCAGGCTTGGCTGCCCAATCACTAGTAAATGCACTCACATGACCTTTCCTTTATACGTATTTAATAGTAAAAAAATGCAAAAGAGAAGTGTTTTCTTTTCTTGAGGACTGTGGCATTGCCCAGAAGGAGATATTTTCAAGGTATTTTATGTTATGGCCAAAATTAATTAATAAAACAGATGTGGATTTTATTTATTTTTTTAAGGGAAAGAACAATAGCAGAGATCAGAGGTGGGTTTGTCAGTGAGAAATGGAAATGTGGCGAGCGGATGAGTTGGTACCAATGCTCGTCTTTTATTTTGACATATTTATGCACTCTTTTAGTTAAAGAGCCTTTGCTAGCGCCTCTAACTTTGATCTTAGCGTCTTATTTAATACAATTCTACTTTTGCTGACCCATACCACGTGAACTCTTTAACTTCATAGCAGCTCTTGATTCAGTTACATTTATTATTAACCTTCTAGTCAACGCATGATCTAGATATACAACTTCAACAAATACCCTGTTCTTTTTTCCTTTAGCTGGTATTTATTTCATGTTCTTTCTAAATTATATTACTAAAATGTACTGAGCCTTTAGCAAAATGAAGCATATTCAGTTACCTTAACTAAAATTAAATTAGCCAAAGCGAGAAAAATGCAAAATAAGTCGTTAGGTTTGTGATGGTTTAGTACTCAAAAGAGTTCTTTTGTTTGTTCTTTCGTGCGTCCATTTGCGGCATACTAGAGTGCTTGGTTAGTTAATATAGGAAGAAAAAAATGAGTAACTAATGAAATAAGATGATTAGTAATATATTATGATTAGATGAACAATATTTTTATATCTTTTTTTACGTCAATATTTTATATTTCCAATATAATGAAAAATGAAGTCATGTCTACTTTCGTTTTGTTTATAATTTTATAAACACATCTGTAAATATTTACCTAAACTTTATATTTCAGTGGGATTCTTATTGAATAGTGATATTGTGGTCGTACAATTGTAAATGTTTAGACAACAATTTAACATGCTTTTACATATGTTTCAACAAAACATATTTTGTTGTTTATGCAATTGAAGCATAATACAATAACTTCAGTTCTTTGATTAACTAAGTGCATCGAAAGATTGATAAGGAACGTTCTATTCTTGTTTCTTAACACGTTACTATCGGATAGACAAGGCATGTAATGGAGATAATTATCTTTTGTGGTTCCTTGTTTTGTTGTTGGTTCTAAGGAGCTTCTTATTGTTTCAACTTAGGCCTTATTTAGCAATCAATTAATTGCATTAATTATTAATTAATTTTATTAGTGGTTAGAATTTATAATATTATAATTTTTTAAAGAAATTTAGAATATTATAAATTGATGTTATATAGAATTAAAAAGAAACAGTAAATACCATATAGGATATATTATTTCATTTTAATGGCCATCCTATTTTTATTGAATTTATTAGTTATCCCAAGCTAATAAATGAAAAATAAGTTGGTAAAACGAGAGGAGCGTGCGGGCTAGTTGGGAGACACTGGCGTACAAGTACATGTCCCTTTAGGAAAATACGGCGTGCAAAGTTGTCCTTGGATGCTTATCACCACCAATTGGGTGGTCATCCAATTACAGAAAAGCCAACCCACCGACACTAAAAATGATACAACGTGTACCTACATAATTCCTTACAAGTCAGTCTCAATCCTTTGATTGGATATAGCCATATAGGGATGGTCGGTGGGCCACGAGCGCACAGAAGAAGAAGATTGATTCCACGTTATATGGAGGACAACAAAATCTAGGGCTATTGGTATTAGGATTAGGACATGTTTTTTTATACCGGCTGTTTCCTTCGTATTTCTGGAAGATATACAGTACAGCAGGATGATGGAGGCCTCTTGAGTCTTGAGTGGACTGGAAAAGAGCTGTATTTGTATCGGATGAGGAATGAGTGAAAGTGAAGAACATCCCAACCTGCTTGCCTTTGTCGTTACGAACACAGGCACTGGACTTAGGCTCCACCTTTCTAACACTGAGTTGGAAAATCTCTAAACAATTGTTCCGTCGCTCTTTTATTATATGGTCATTACCATATATATGAAATTTCAATTTCTCACATCAGATTAATACACAATACAAACTATTACAAAAAACTGAACCCTTTTTTTTTCACGTGAAATCATTTGTTTTATTTGCGATATTTTAATATTGTATTATTTAATTTTATCTACACATTTACGTAAACTTCACATAAATGTATGAATATGATTTAATAAAATAAAATAAAAACCTACATATATATATATATATAATTAAATGACATAAAATTAAAATTCCATAATTAGAACAGAGTATTTACTCTCTTTTTCCTTGGTCTTAAAATTGCATTGGGGTGCATATCTAACCCTGACGTCATTCTAAAGTATAATTTAGGAGTCAAGGGAGAGAAGAAGGAAATGGAGGGTTTGGTGTGCATTTTCTATTGCGACTAAACAGGCTGAGGCAATGCAACTGTGCCAAAATATATATTAATTTTATTCACATATTTACGTAGATCCTGCATAAATGCGTGGATGAGATTTATTATAATTTTTTAATATAGGTAGAGTGTAGAGTCCATTAATAAGAATTGAGCTTGGGTCAACTATTGCTAAAATGACTAGAACTAATCATTTGGATAGTTGACCCATACCATTTATAAATCCTTTAACATTTTCATGTTTAGTCAATATGAGATACTCTAACAAGATTTAATAGAACATGATAAAAACCCATATAAATGTGTGGATAAAATTAAATAACACAGAATTGAAATACCGTAACTGAAAGAAGAGTATCAACTACCTTTTTCCTTAGACTTTAGACTTAAAATTAGACATAGCAATCGCGGCCTGACCCGGCCCGGCCCGGCTCGTGGCCCGCCCTTAATACGTAAAATCGACGTTATTTTAGCAATTTTTTAAAAAAATAAAGTCGGCGGGTCGAGCGCGTGCCACGTGCTGACCGCGGGCTGAGCCAAGCCAGGTGCAAGCCCGGCCTAGCCCAGCCCGGTCCGTTGCCATCCCTACTTAAAATTGCCTTGGAGTGCATGCCCAACCCTGACGTCATTCTAAAGTATAATTTTGGAGTCTCGAGAGAGAAGAAGGAAATGGAGGCTTTGGAGTGCATTATCTATTGCGACTAAACAGGCAGAGGCAACGGCACGCAGCTGTGCTAAAAGCTTTATATATATATATGCATACTTGCTTTATTTTACGTGTTGGCTTCACCTTTAATTACTTTATTATGCTAAAAGTATCATCATATGCTCTACATAAGAAGAAACGAAAGTTTCCAATACACGACATAATTTGGTTGGACCACAAGAGGTATATTCATTTATAAAGCACACAACCGATAATTTAACGATAAAGGAGGGGATTTTGTTCCATATGCTTATCCCAGTTTAATTAATACCTTAAAAACACACAATTTCTGAGGATAAATATGAATCGGAGCTAGTTATTGTCGTGGTTACGTTGATAATGGACCAATCACAAAAGGGACATTATTCTCTTTAATTGAAATCAACCCCACATTGCCTTTGAGTTAAATGCAAAAGTAAGGCCACGATGATTATTTGTCATATAATAATATGGAGTGGTTAAGTCAAGATTCATAGCAATCATCAATATCAGACTTTCATCATAAACTAAGAATTAATAAAATAAGCAATAGAAATATCGTATGAATAGTAGTATTTTGTTTAAATAAAATTTATGTTTAATAGACTATTATTATAGATTAATCAATAATGAAACTAATAATTAAATTTGATTACTCCAATTAAGGTTAAACTTTATGAAAATTATCATAATCCAAATAAATGTATTATGTAGCAACTAGACATTGAAATAAAATTGCACCGTTGCATTAAAAATTATTAGGTACACTCAATTAGAAGTCACCGAATGTAACATAAATTATATGGAGGTAGTTGAGTGATTAATATAGGATTTATCACCTTAAAGTAATTAGGAAGAATGTTCCATTATTCTTGATTAGTATTAATTCAGAAAATCCTTTACCAAGGTGAAATGATACTTTGAAAATAGTTTTCAAATGTCATTAATAGAATCAATTATGAATGGTAACGAACTACTAATATAATTATACTAAAATAGAATAGACATTATTTTTATGCTTTATATCTAATCATAACATAGTCTAAATAAAGGATTGAATTATACATAAAATCATGTACGGGAAGATTATTCAAAATCACTTTGACATTCTTAAATTTTTTGGTGGTTATGATGCATTGCTAAATGTCAATCTTAATCTGTATGTATAAATTGTTTAATTATAGAATTAAAGATAATTAAGGGAGTATAATTTATCTAATCTTAAATATGATGTAGGATTATAATTTATATTCATTACCAACATATTTGAGAACCTAATGGCTCACGTAAAAGAATAAGTTGAAAAGAGAACAGGTATTTTAATTATGTTAGACTTGATTATAAAGTTTGATAAATTTTACGATTAAATATAAGATATTTAATAAATAAAGATCAATATAAGAGATTTGATGTTATTTGGTATTTAATTAGAATTAGTTATAAATAGAATTAAATTTAATTCAAATTAAAATTTAATTTTAATTAAATTATTAAAATATCTAAAACATGTTATAAATAGACTTAGATTCTAAGAGAATTCGCACTCCTTTCCTAACCCTCTCTACAACTGTTGTAAAGTCCTCTTAATATGTTGTGTGGATACTATTAGAGGTTAGATACTTATGCAACTACAATGGTTGAGATGAGTCACTTTCAAAAATGGTTATAACAAAACGACAAGA
>JAOQMM010000005.1:19591035-19603796 GCA_027563515.1 Erythroxylum platyclados
TCAATACTCCATTGACAATCAATAGCCACACCACAATGATGCCTCAAAAACTAGAAAAGAAATCAGCTCACAAGTTATGCAAGACAACCTTCAATTATCAATGAAAAATTGAAGAACACCCAGCTGCTAAAAAAGCACGCAATCCACAATCACACAACCCTCTATTGTTGTGAAAAGATGGAGAATCATAGCTACCAAAATCAACGCAATCAACAACACAATACAACCCTCAATGATTATTCAAAACAGAAGAATATGCAGCTGCAAAAAAAAATTCCACGATAAAAACCAACAACAAGGTTGTGCAACCTTGGCAGAATGTTGCAGCACCAAATCAAAATCGTATCCCACAAAATCAGCTACAAAATGATCCAAGATGACCCTAAAAAATCACAGCTACCAAGTCACATAAAGCCTATTGTTTTTCATCACCAAAAACGACAACACCTTAGCCCACAACATGTGAAAATCCTAGCCATATTACAACTGCAAATAATCAAACCAAATCTCCAAAATTTACTTCCTTAGATAGCCATTATCTCAAAATAGGTTATCTATTAAATCCCATCTTGATCAGGATTTTAAACCTTATCAAACTTATCTTGAAAGAGTCCCACATAAATCTAACAAAGTCCCATTATCAAAAAATGTCCAAAATTAAATAATAAGATATTATAACATATATCTTAAAAATCTCCCCATTTCTGGCATTATTTGTCACATATCAAAACTCCCCCTAAAGAAGATAATTGGGCGCACAACATCAAGTGTACAAACCACACAGGAACCCCCCCTTAATCGAACATTACGTTCCAAATAACATCAAGTTCGTTAAGTTCACATAAGTAGTTTAAAAATATCTGAACAAACAATAATCATCTATTGTCCCCCTTGGGAAAAAATAATGCCAAAACGAAGAATGACTTCAATGCGATCAATCTCAACGAATAAAGAGACATAAGAATCAGCAGTAAGTGCAGCGGAAGAATCATAAGCATGTAGTGTAACAACAAAAGGCCAAGATGACAATTTACCACTAGTTAATACACATGCTAACATATCATTGCTTACTTCAATTCCCTCTTTATAAGACTGATCAAGTTTATAAACCCCAAAAATGCATTCAAAGAATTATAATCAAATTTAATCAATCTCCCCCTCACATAAACCATATGAAAACATATTGCCCAAATTCATACAGTCCACGATATAGAGAGAAACCAAGATAAAACTTGATAAACTTAAATAATGGAAAACTCAAAATATTGGAGTAGGTTAAGGGAAAGAAAGTGATGACATTAATGGTGGTGAAGGTATGATGCAGGTGATGATGATGAAATCACCTCATATGTCAACTATAGTTTGGGATTTTTGTGGCTAGGGTTTAAGAAAAGAGATGAAAATGGGGATGTTTGACAACAAGGATAAGGTTATCCTAGGTCTGAAATATAGTGTGTTTGGATACAGGATTAAGGTATTCTAAGGTTAGAATAGTATATTTCTAACTTACAAAAAGAGTTTTCAATTATAAGGATAATGTTATTCTATTATTGAAATATGTTATGTTTATTCATTGGACTAAAGTAATCCAAAGATGAATAAACTTATCTTTGCTTTGGAGTAAAGTATTTCAAGATTTACTTTTAAACAAGATTTAAAACTATTTTAAAATATTAAAACTCAATTCCATAATTCTATTAATTATTTTTCTTATTGTGATTAAGAATACTAATCACAATAAGAATTTCTTAGACATAGTTAAGTGGAATTTTCATTATTTAGTATAGTTGATAATAAGTTAGTGAACTGAATTTCTTGGACATAGTTAAGTTTAAGAAGAATTCTTATGCAAGGGATTACATAAAGTAGAGTTAAAAGGTATAGTACCTTAGTGGAATTATTCCATACAATTTAGCCTAATAAAAGCATAAATATGGACTACAATTAAAGACTTTGCTATAATATGATAATAATTGTCATTAGAAGGAAAAATGAATGCATGACTTTTCTTTTCAATATATGATATGATAAAGACCATGTTTGTTTTTAATCCATGCTTTGAGTATTTGATACTGAATTCAAATTCAACATTACTACAATGTTCAAAGCATGATAAGAAATATATTGTTAAGTAAAAATAGTTAATTCAATTTTATACAAATAGTTTGTATTTATTGGATCAAGGTAGACTTATACTTAACGTAACTGGCAAGAATACAAAGTTGGATAAGCATAAATTTTCTTTTATGCCATATTGGGTAAAAAAACATAATAAGAATAAAAACGTAACATATAAGGATATGTATCTATTTGATTATGTTTCGCATTAAACTTATAAGACGTTGGGTTAAAAAATGACCAAATCAACCTTTGGTGAAAAGATGATGATAGTATTGAATTGTTAAATCTTATACATGTGATGTATTGAATGAAATAATAATTCATAAAAGGATGATTCTTATATTTCATTACAAGTACTAAGGGCTTTATATGATATAGTCATATGCATGAAATAAAATATTGATTTAAAATTTTGAAAAGTTTAAATTTTTTAAATCTAAGTAGAAATTAAGCATTAAGAATGCTAAAGCATTTTGATGAGATCGATTTGGTGAGTTTTAAATTTTTTAGTTGTCTATAGGGAATGAGATTCTGTAGTAAGCACCTTCACAATTAAATTTTATAAGAGTATGGATTTGTGTAAGGAGGAATATATAATATGAGATATTGTATGATGTAATATTATTTCTTATCTAATTATGTCTATTACAATAACTTACCTTCAATAGTTCTAATTAAATTAATTTGTAAGATTTCATATTAGATATGGAATGTTAAGAATTTGAAAAAGTCGAAGTTAATGATTTTGGGATGTGATGCTTAGTTGAAGAATGTATTATCTAATAAGTTCAAAACTATATTGGATAATAAAAGGTTATGAGATATCTAAAAGTTTAGATATAATCTTACAGATCCATTAGACCCATTGAACAAGTTGTTTGTTCAATTTGTACTTATTGAGAATGGTTCTCAAGCTAAGTAGTGGGAGAAAGATGAAATTTGAAAAGTTCAAATCTTATGACAATACATCCAATTGGAACTAATGCTTTTGTTGATACATTTGATGCATAACTGAAAGGTTATAAGATATTGAAAGATTCACTTTCATGATAAACTAAACGAGTTTATTTTGGAGATGACTGTGAATTTATCATATCTAAATGAAGTTTAGTGGCAGTATAATTATCGTCTTCAGTGGAAGTATGTATAAGTATATTAATCAAAGAGAACAACAATTCATATTTTCAGTTGTTGAAAATATAATTGTCTAGGAATAACTTTTGTTGGATATGAATATGATCTCCTTTATTATTATATCATTAATATATGTCTCTACACTCTTTCCCAATAAAGGTTTAAACAACTATTGACTAATCTCTGATAAGTTACCTCTAAGTTCTTTACTTGGAAGGCATCATTAGACAGCAATAAATGTTTTTATGGATGATAAACAAGGTCTTCTTTATATCTGAACCATATATAGGAATCTAGCTTTAATTGGAATATGCATTTGTGAATCTCAACCACTTATGGCATGTTATTGCATCCATTAGTTGGTCGATTTTAGGCTGAAGGTAATTGTCCTTCAAATAAGCCTCGTTCAAGTTTGTGAAATCCATATACATGCACCATTTTCCACTCGATTTTTTTACCATCACATCACTCGATTTTTGAATATTATACCTCATATATAAAGCTGTCTTATAGCAATTTTTATATTTCCTCCTCAACCATAAATTTTAAGGAAAAAAATCCATTTATTTTACTTGATAGGTCTAAATTTAGGATCAATATTCAACTTATGCACCATAACCTTACGGATAATTCCTTCTATATTTTTAGGTCACTAAGTAAAAATGTCTACATACTCCCTCATCAATGAATCCACCAGTTCTTTTTAAAATTATATTTCCTACCTTCACAGTCTTCACTTCTTTGGAATCTCCTATATTTACATTTACTACTTATATTGTAGGCTCTCCTCTTTGCTCTCTTTCTAATTCCCCGTAATCAATTTTTTGGCTATGGGAGCTCCTGTCATCCTTTAGGAATGTTAAATAACAATGTTTGGTCTCCTTTTTCAAGTCCTCGTACACCTTGATTACACCATTTTCAATTGTTAACTTCGTCAACAAATAATAGAGAAACAACATAACCTTGAAGGAGAAAAGATGGGGCCTTCCCAAAATAATATTATAAGCCAAATATCTATCAATAATGTGGAATTCTATAGAACCAGGGGACTGCATGTGTCGAGTCCCCAGTTTCAACATTACTATTGCAATATATTATGGGAATTATAACACTCGGGCATCCTCAGGCGTTGGCAAATATTAAAGTCAATTAATATCCACGTGCTCGTCTTGCAAGGAGCAAGGTAGACACCATTCCAGTCATTTCTTAGCATTGTACGATATGAATCGTAGGTTTTGATGTGCCATTATATGCTTCCAAGTTAGGCTATTTGAAATTGGTAAGGTGACTTATAATCTCATGAATGAAAAGGTTGTCTGGGGCCAGAGGTGTCGTGTTTTGACAAAACTAACGTCCATGCTAACAAGTACTTTTCTAACACTGAATACCCAATAAATACATATGTCCGGGATCAAGTTTTCTTGTGAACTAAGCAAAGATGCCCAAATATTTTGGGAGGGATATACCTTAAATGATCTCTCAGGGACTTTCAAAAATGACATTAGATTTGATTCGATTATATAAAACATTGGATATTAAACCTTGAATAAAAGACTATTATAACAAGTTAGGTCGGAATATAATATTTATATTTTAAATTAAGGGAGCTGTTATCGTCATTAATATTAATTATGTAATATATATATCTATATATATAGCTTACCTTATAACACTGTAATAAATATGTGGATTAAGACCTAAGGTTAAGCCAGCAAACTCATTCTCTTTTTTTCTCCTACATGATTTACATAATTAAATTCCATGATTCTTTATTGTTTTTATTTTTCTACGTGATTACTATATATATACACACACATATATTGTGTATATAATATTTGCGATACTATTATATCTTTCAATAGTATTATATTTGTCTAATTCAATGTAGCATACTTAACAAGAGTAATCATTCCTTTTCACCATGAGGGGTAAGTATTTTCAGATTTTACATCTTCTGTACTACTTAATCTATTCCAACCTTGTTTTCGGCCCAAAACAACCTCGTATATATGTAAACAAACTCAAAATGATGTCATTTTAGAGAAAAATAAAGTTGAAAAATTTAAGAGGTACAGAAGATTTGATGCTCTCGTATCATGCATTTAATACTTGCACTAAATCTTCTTTGTTCATAAAAAAAATTAAACTAGTAATTAACATAAAATAACATTTTGGATAATCAAAATTTTAAATGCATTGTCATAGATCACTACTCTACACTACGGTACACATGGGAGGGTTATTTTGAGGGCCCTTGGCTGAAACATTATAATGCCAGGAAATGCCAGGAAGGCTAAGTATTGAAGCTTCTACACAGATTGTTTTACCTAGTAATGCAACATAATTGGATATCAATGATGTTAATCAATAATCAAGTTCTTAATAAAAATCTTAAATTGACTTTTAGTATGTCTTACATTATCTAATTAGACGTCATAATCTAATTAACAATAGAAAAAGGAAACATATCTATCACCCCTTATCTTTTCATCGTCGTAATCTAATTAACAATAGAAAAAGGAAAAATATCTATCACCCCTTATCTTTTCATTTTCCTATTTATAAGTCACAACTGACTTGACGTTTTCAATTTCCCATAAAATCTCTGGAGCTTCTTAACCACTATAGTTTTGCTTTTTTCATCTTCTTTGTTAGAAAATAGGTTTGCTTTGCTTTGCTTCACCTATGAAAATTTCTATCAATTCTTCTTTTATTCATCAAAGCTCACCCTAATCTAATTTCAGCAAATCTCTTTGTGATTTGATTTAATTTTTTCTTATAATATTATTTAACTATTATAAGGTCTTAAAAATTAAAAATTATAATACTACATCGTTTTAAATGAAAAATAAACAAAAACTAAAAATTTGACCAAAATTTGTATAATAATTAACCAATTGTATAAGAGAATACATAATAATAATTTTTAGAACATGAAGACTAGAATAATAAAAAAGGTAAATTTTCCAATATATTTAACCCCCACTTTTGTGTATTTCTACCATTCCTAGAAACAATTTCTTATGATCCAAATCATGGAAATAATTACAAAAGAACTGTTATTTTATTTTATACAGTTCCTATCTGCCAATTCTTCTTTCCCAGAAGAAGTTAATGGCCAAGATTTTCCATTTTGAAAGAACTGATAACAAAACAAATTACATGCAGCAACAAAAGTTCGACCAATGGAGAATTATCATAATCCATCGACAGAAATGTTTGTCCATATCAAGTTCTGTTCACAACCATAAAAATCTCAATACCAATACTTAATATGTACTGTTTATTCAAGCAACAAAATTCTTTCCTTAACTGTTGACACTGAATACAAATGCAATACATATACAACCCCTTTTCCTTGCAAAAAAATATTAAAGGAAATGAAGTCAAATAATCACAAATGCAATACATGATCAAATAAAAGAATCGGACCACCCAACTTCCTGCCAAACTATAATCTGATATCATTAGAAGCAGCAGCAAATGAATCAAAGGGAGGAATAAAATAAAAATCATGGGCAAAACTCACTCTTCTGGCATGATCACAAGCAACATGCATACAAGTCACACCTACATTCATGAACTGCAAACGGTGATATGCTAGTCAAAGCAAGCCAGCATGTATGCAATTGAAAGCATATAACTTTTTAACAGTGCATTGAAGACCATAAGCATTAAGGAACCATAAGTAGGCCAGAGAAGAAGCAGAGAGATGAATTTCCATCTAGAACAAATCTGCTTTCTTCTTTTGCATGTCCTGCTTCCATTTTGGCAACTTGTAGAACGCTTGTTTTTCCATCCCAAATACTGTCGTAAAGTCCTCCTCAGACAAATAAGCCTGGACATAAGATGAAAAAAAAAAAAACCCTTGAAATACTATTCCAATAAACAAATTTGAATGCAAAGAAAATTTACATTAAGACAAACCTCTCTTCGCTTGAAATCAATACCAGTTACAGGACTCTCTGAATGAACCTTCAGTTGATCATAACAGAATGTAGTCTGACTACCTTCATTACCATGCTCATCGTCCTCAGTGTCTTGCTTCAGTTCTGATTCCTCCCCATTGCTTTGAGATGCAGATGTAAGTTCCTCAGTTTCATTGACTTCTGTACCTTCATTAGAAATCTGTGCTTCATGAACTTCACTTTTCTCGTCAGCTGCAGAAGCGCAAACACATTTACATAGAAAATTCAAATAAATATGACCCAGAACAAGGTCAAACTCAAACAAAAAGGTACCAAACAATGTTCACTCCAGCAGGATCAAATGAAATTGTCACTAATTTAGCGGCTCTCCGATTTCTAACATCTGACAAAAAGTTTAAAGAAAAAACACTAAGCTTTACCCAAAGGGCTAGCCTCCGAGGTAGGAGTACGTGACGGAGTGCCATCCGGAGTTTGCTTCTTTTCTGCTGTAAGAACAGAAGACAGAGCAGCTACAGCTGCAGCTCTTTGTGATCCTTGATTTGCTCCAGATGGCCTTGAAGGAGTTTTGTTTCTAGAGGGTGAGTTAAATGCTGAGGATAAGGCAGCCAAAGCTGAAGCTCTTTGTGTTGGGCCTCCTTGATCTGAACCATTTGTCCTATCGGGGGCCTGCAGAAAGATTATAGCACTTCATTTCAATATGTATCAAATTTTGTTGTCATAGGAACTGTATAAAGAATGCACGCACTATCAGATACAAAAGCTTGAACAATACATTTATCTGAAAAAAGGGTAGTATATGAAACTGAATAAAGAAACTAACAAAAAAAATCCCAACAAGGCAAGAAAGTAGAACAAGCTAAAACATTAAGTCGTCACATATGTAAAGAAAAATTTGCAAAAAGACAACATAAAAAATTTATAGAATGCTGATCCCACTGGAAATGTAGAAATGCAAGTTAGATACATAAAGAAAACGTGCTTCAGGGATGTCTGAAGACACAAAAAAGACAGGATGAATGGTACTCCAAATGCATCTTGTATAGTAACATCTATTAATACAAACTTTCATGTTGGAAATTTCATTTTTATCATTTTGGTAAGTATTGTCCACATATAGACTTGAAGTTTATATGTGGTCGCTCCTCTTGAATAATCCCAAAAATGAAATAGGTCAGAGAAAAAGAAACAAAAAGGTGGGTGAGACCAAAAGTTTGATACACTTACGACAAGATGAAATAGGAGAACTTAGTGGGGTAACTAGTTGGTTCTGTGGACCTTGAAGGTGTGAAAGAAAAGGCCGAGGTGCAATTTGACAACATAAGCTTCTACTATTTTTCTTGTAGCTGGTTTGATGGGAGGGTTGACAGTTCAAATAGTATTGAGATTAAAACTCCAAACAAGCCGCTTCAATAGTAAACATAAGATGAAGAAGAAGGCATCAAATTACTAACTGGAGAATAATGATTCACAAGGACAACATACATGAAACAAATGCAATTCAAGGGACATGAAAAGACTTCATTCAAGGACAACAGAGCATGATAACCTGTATGTGGAAAAGGCATGAACATTTCACTTACTGAATGGGCTGACTTGTCACTAGATGGATTAAAAGCAGAAGATAAGGCAGCTAATGCAGAGGCCCTTTGAGTTGGTCCTCCTTGATTTCCGTTGGACTTTTCCTGTAAAGTAATAAGATAGCATGGTTAGTGTGTAAAAATAGCAAATTGTGCATCAGTGGTTCGTATATACTCGAACAATGTTGACCTAAATGTCAACATCAGAAATAGACTCGTAAAAAACAATTTTAGCATGTATATCAGAAACTATATCAGAAACTAGACAATAAGCTCTTAATTGTCCAAGAAGGCAGTCTGCATTACATATTCCCGCATAGTATAAATCATTTGAGATATGCCATTAAAAGATGAGTTTGCATAAACCATTACTGCTAAACAATTCATGAAGGGGAAAACAAAGAATATTCATAGGAAATAGGTGTCTCTGCATGATTTATACGTATCAGACATGGCAGCGTAATTTGAAAAACAATCACTTGCTTCAGGTAGGTATAGTGCTGAGGAACCAAGAATCTACCTCCACAGAATGGTGCCCTAAACCAAAGAGCAACGAGACCTTCTTTTGGAATGAGTTTCCTTGAACCTGAAATTTATCATGGGAACTGATAAAGAAATATGAAAGCACAAACTTTCACAACTTAAAAGTATTCTGATTCTAGTTAATGAGAAAAGCTTATAAAAACTCTCAAGGGACCACTAAACTACATAAAATCCTAAACAAATTGCCTGACTTTTTTACGAGACAATCCTCACAAAAGCAGGCATTATTCCAACACCTAATGCAAGCATGTGTTACCATATTACAGATTATAATGCTTATCTTACAGTTGCAACAGGACCCTAAACCCTACCAAGTTAATACACTAATATAATATTACATGTCTAATAAAGTTTCTTAGGAATAATTTGCATTACTATATAAATTTTTCCTGTTTTTGTTTTCCTTTCATCTATGCCAATGCCAATAATGTCCATTCCTATACAGAATAATGGTATCTAACTTTAACAGTTTGCTCATGCCATTGCCTCAATAGTGCAACTGACTGTTTCAACAGACTGTTTGCTAAAAAGAGGGTCCTGTCAAATTTAATCAAATATGTGGATATGAAATTAGAACTTAACAGTATTTGGAACTAAGAAAAAATGCTGATTTTTAAAGCAGGCAAAAAAATTATTCCAGCATTCATCATCCATTATGGAGATTTGTAGAAACAAAATAAAAATGAATGATAATTAATAGCTTAACAAAGATTTGATAGGACAGCACATACAGTGGCTTTTGCAGGATCCCATGAAAAGTATGTAGTGAAAAATGAAGGTTCATTTCCTTCACTGACTTTATACAAAGGAACATTTGAAGGTAAACCCTCTAGAGAGGCAGCCATGTCTATATATTTCTGCAAAAGGTAAATCAATAAGTATATTATGGCAGGAACAATCTGACAGAAAGAAATGTTGTTTAAGCAATACCTGGCCAATTTCAAAAGCATTCTGTTTCTCTTTGGAGTCTACTGAATGACCGACCCAAACAAATATTTCAGCATGCGTGTCAAGAATCAGGACATCCTCTGTCAATAAGTCATCTTGAGAAAATTTGTAAATTTCCTCGATCTGCTCAATATAATACAAGAGGCCGATTAAACACTTGTCTGGAAAGAATTTTCAAATGCACCCAAAGTCTGGAACTCACCTGAAATTTCCCTGGACCCATGTGCAGCAAAATTGATCATAGAAGGTAGGTCAGAGTGTAAACATGATTGTAAGATATCAGCTTCTTTCATAAGGTAAATGAAGATAATAGAAAAACTAAAAATCTAAAAGCAAGAACAAGAAATGATACCTTTGATGAATGAATAAGCAAACAAGTGGGGATCTCTGACAGTTTCTGGACAAACTCTTTTGCTAGTGTAATTCTGTTTGCCTCCAAGTGCAAACCAGAAAGATGAGCTCTCAGTCCCTTCTTTAGAATGTTTGACAGCAATGCCAGGCTGCAACATGAGAAGAACATTTAAGGGAAACTGAAGAAAATATGTATTGCTCCAAAAACCTTCTTTTCTTTTTACTTTTCTATCTGGAAGGGACTCAATGGACCAATTCTGGGTTAAACAACAAAGGGAACACCCATCCCAACCCACTCCCAAAGGATTACCCCATGCCTATCCCACTTAACAAAGAATAGTAAATGAGTGTTAAATTCAACTAGAGACTGCTTCATTTTTCTTATTCAGTACTTCCCAGTATAAACTGAACTGTTAAGGACGTAATAAGAAACTATTATTCCAAATTCAGAACAAAAAGGTCAACTTAAAAAATCAAACAATATCTGAACTTACCAGTTTCAGTCTACTTGACCCAAATGTACTTATATTCTTGACAACAATATGACTTCATGGCATAACCATTTCTATCAACCTCATATTGCCATTCAGTTGAAACCCATGCCAAGCTATTCAACTATATTTAACTAACTAGTTAACAGTGTCATTAAAATTATAGATGACTTTGTATTAACTATTTGGTCATTATTTTACCATTCAGAACAAAGCATAGATAGATATGTTCAACAGAAATGTCAGCGGGACTACCTTCAAAAACTCAGCAGCCTTTGCTGCTAACTGCTGCTGCTCACAGGTACTCTGGTTCCCATGCCACAAGAAAACTGACGAACCAGATTGCAGAAGGAAACACTCTGTAGAGTTCAATGATGTTGCCACCTGATAAAGAATAACTTTTAGCTGGACATTTAATTGATGGCTGGCTTTTTTAATATTAAATCAACTAAGATGATAGCATGGAAGGAAGGGGCAAAAAGAGGTGCAGAATTTTAGCTCTTTTACAGAAAAAGGATCTCCAACAAGTTCAAAATCACGAAGCCATTCCAAACAGAATGCAGGTTAATAACATCTTAGAGTATCAATTAAAGGTTATTTGAAATTTGAGACGTGAAATGATCACTAAACAGAAGAAGATGAAATTTAATGCTAAGCCATTAAATAATAACCTGAAAGAAAAGGACAAGAGAAGAAGAATGGAAATGACAGCCCTTTTGACTAGTCTTGCCTACTCTTATACACAAGGTCTATTCAGTTCACTAGCAAATTCACCATCCTGTATTCTACCATTTCAATTGCGTCATTGGACAAAATTATGTTAAGTTTTTTTCTTTTTACCATATCTACTCATCTTCTTGGAAATTGCCATGGAAATTCGAGAAGGAACCTTCATTTTGCAAAAGAGTGACTGTAATCAAGACTATTCTCTAATCAAGAGAACTGATAGCATTATTAGTATTGTCAACAGAATGCGAACATCATAAAATTTGTATTCCCTCGCCCTTTGCCACTGATGAATAATCAAACACTTACTAGAGAACCTAATTACAACCACTTGAAAATTACCGTAGTATGAATCTCTTCAACCCTTTACCCTCTCATCAAATCCTAACCACAAAATGGTATAGCTGTAAACAGCATTTGACTACAAGTCTAAGCTATAACTCCGGGCTCAGATGAGCAATATGGCAGTTTTTGTTTCATCCAAGAGCATCATCAGAAATATCTGGCTACACCTGTTCATGGAAGTGTTGAATACTAGAAACATCATACTTCTCTAAATTTTAGAAGTATAGGGATTATATTTATATTTATATTTGTAACCCTTTTAACCATAATAATATGTATACATAGAAATTCTAAGCATAAAATTAGCTTAAGCCAATATTTCTCAGATCTCTCCCTTCACATTGTCATGATACTAGAGTCATTCCTACCTTGATGATGGGATAGTAATTTGTTAGGACCGATATGATTAGGGGTAATTCAGGAAGGGGGAAGAATAACAGAAACGAACATAAGCCTAGGATATGGAGAGTATACTCGAGGAGAAAGAAAGAGGGGGCTGAGAGGAGTGAGTTAATTAGTACACAGAAATAATTTTTATTAAATTTAATTTTTAATTTGAGAAAAATATTAAATTCTTAACTTATATAAACTTGTTC
>JAOQMM010000005.1:19603896-19628143 GCA_027563515.1 Erythroxylum platyclados
TCACATCCAATCATAAAATTTGCATAAAAAAACAAAGGGCACATCCAATCATGAACAGATAAAGAAGATTTTGTTTCGTGCAGAAAACGAACTCCACAATTAGGTTCATCACACATTAAGGCCTGAAAACAGTGCTACTCTTAAATAATTTTAGCTCCTGAGTCAAACATCTATTTTATGATAGAAGTGTAGGACTCTGGAGCTTAGGCAATGCCACAACACAGGAAAGCAGGAGTGAACACCATCCTTCCTATCAGTGATGTTAGCTCATCATTCAATCTAGTACGAGATAATAAGTAATTCAATGTCTTGAGAAGTTGAGATCAATACAACACTTTCACAAACAACTTTGGAGATACATGTGAATAACATGTCCATTTGGGTGATGAGGGATGTTAGGACCGAAATGAGTGGTAGTGGGGGTACTTCAGGAAGAGGAGTGAATAACAGAAACAGACCTAAGATATGGAGAGTATACTCTAGGAGAAAGAAAGAGGGGGGTTTGAGGAGTGAGTTAGTTAGGAGAAAGAAAGAGGGGGGTGTGAGGAGTGAGTTAGTTAGTTAGTTAATAGCTAAGCTGGCTTTTGGGTGGGATTGTAACAGAATATGCCTCAAGCATTCGGGAATTAAGCAAAAAATATTCTAGACAGAAAGAATCTTCATCTTTCTGAGGAGCATTTCAACTCTGGGAGGGGTGTTTCCTTAGAGTCACCATTGTAATAGCAATATAGTGTTTTTCCTATTCAATAGTATGCAAAATCTCAAGTGACTAAAGCTAGAGTTCTATCATAATTCCTACTACTCTTTCTTTATTGTATGTGATGTATCTCTCATAATTTCCTCTCAATTCACTTTCAATAACTAAACTTAAAGTCTCTTAACTGCTCTATTATATTTAATCCTTCTAAGGTTATTCAGGACCAAAAGACATGGGGGTCGTTGGTACAAGGCATGAGTCAAGGATTCTACTACTTTGGTCGTCCATCCTCTATTGCATGTGACACTGCCATTGTGTCGGAGTAGATTCAAAATTGTTTGGTCAATCATCTTTGTTCAATCTAAAATTAATAGTCCCAAATTTAAGCCAAGTGTTTGAAATTTTCTATAAGTCATGCGATCAAATATACATAGCCATGTCCCTTCCTAGTTGAGTTAATAAACAAGCTAATGCCTCTTTTCCTCATGTTCACTTTGATGGTTAGGTTCTTACATGGTCCCAAAACTAATTGCTATTATTTTATGTCCTTTATTAATGATTATTCACATATGATATGAATTATCTTAATGAAAGAACGTTTTTAAGGTATTGTCTATCTTCATATATTTTGTGCTAAAATTCAAACCCAATTTGGTGGATCTTTATGTGCTTTTCAAAGTGATAATGCCAATAAATATTTCTCTTCTCCAGTTGTCTCCTTTATGGCAGTGAATCAGCTTATTCATCTATCTTCTTATTTCCATACTCCAAAAAAAAAAAAAGTGTTGGCTGAAAAATTAAATCATAGTTTCAACGAGATAGATTGTATAGTACTACTTCACATGCAAGTTCCTTCATGTTTTAAGAGTGACTAAAACAGATACACAATAGAGATTGAAAGTTTTACAAATTTTCTATCTATCTATTGTAATGATCGATACATGAATATATACATTTACAAGTGGTTGGTTTTGGAAACAATCAACCACAAATCTGTAAACTAAATGCCTACAAATCAGGTGCCAAAAAAGGAAAGATTGACTTTGATCATCTATACCATCTTTGCTAAGGAGTGAACGCATTGAGTTTGTCTTCTTTGTCTTTGCAGTAGATTTGGCAACAAAGGCACTCTAATTATTATTTTTTGGCTTCTGGCTCTGTGGCTTCTAATTGGTACGTTTTCCATGAATATCCCAACAAGTCTCCTTGGTGAAGTATGGTTCTATAAAGTGCTTAGATGACGATAGATTTTCTTTCAATTTTTGACTTTGGGAAGTAGATTGGCTTTGGCAAGTGGATGCAAGGCCAGATCTCTTTGGTCGTGTGCAGAGGTGACATACTTCTCATAACTTTTCTTCTTCTCTCTTCCTGTCTGACTTCTACAAATACTTCCTAAAGAGATGGTAAGGGTTTTGTCCTTAGAATGTGGCTTTTGACTTCATCCAAATCTTTGTTTGCGCCCTAAAAGAAATAAATACTATGTCTTTCTCTAGAACTTCATTGTACAACACTCCATTGTTTGGACATCACCATAGAATTGAGTAGAACAAGTCCATCTCCTGTCATTGTTTAGTTAGTCTATTATAGTACTCAGTCGTTCACCCTATTCCTTGCTTAGTGTTTCGAAGGGTTTAATGAATCTCAAAACATTGAGATGTGTTCTCGAGATCTGAGTACATCTCTTCCATAACCTTCCAAATTTCATGTGTCATTTTGTAGAAGAGATAGGTGCAATTGATTTAAAGCTTTATTGAATTGACAAGCCAGGCCATGATGATGGTGTTCTCTACTTTCCATGTCTAAAAGCTTGCATCATTGGTTACTGGAGAAGAAACCTCTCCAGTAAGGTAACCCATTTTTCCCTTCCCATCAATTACTAACAAGAGTGATTGAAACCACTCATGAAAATTCAACCTGTTCAATTTGTGTTGGTGATTTGCAATCCCAGTTTTGTTGAATATAAAGGGAAAATATTGTTGATAGGTCGTGATGTAGGGTTAGTCATGTTTGTTGATTCCTTACTAGATGGGGGTGGTATTCCTAGACATTTCCACTGGAATAGAGACTTCATTTACCTAAACTTAGAGAGAAAGGGCTAGAAAATGATCGTATTCAATTCATCTCTGGAAAGATGCCAAGTGACACGGGCTCTGAACTACCCATGGGTGAGAGCGTTTCTTCAAACTTTGATTCTAGATAGGAACAAAACCTAGCACATGACTGTGCGTGAGGCTATATTCAACTTGCTTATTAACACCCTTTGTCTAGAGAGGAACAAGGCTTCAAACACACTAGTGTGTGAGGCCATATTTGGCTTGCTTATTAGCTTCCTCAAGCAAAAGAGGAACACGACCTGAGACATACCTGTATGTGAGGCCATGCTCAAATTGCTTATGGCTTCATCCAAAGAGAAAAACACAATATGAGACACTTTGAGCCAAAGATGAATCTTTCACTTATTAAATTCTTCTTCTTCAATGCAGAAGATAATAGAGAAGAAACCAACTTTAAACTAAACAAACCTTCAATCGGAGAAGAATGAGACTTCACAGCAAAAGTGACTTTGAATGTGACTTCATCTCAAATCTCCAATAATGACAAATGGTGATGAACAATTGAAAAACAAGAACAGAAGAATGAAAGCAAAATGTGAAAAAGACTTCGTCTCTAATGTAAATGAATGGGAAAAAAGGTGTGGGAATTTTGGGTTTTCAGGATAATAGGAAGGCACACTCTAATACCATAAAATAGATACATAATAGAGATTGAAGGTTTTAGGAATTTTTAGTCTATCTATTGTGTTGATAATGCATGAATATAAACAATCACAAATTGTTAATTTTGGAAACAATCAACTCCAACTTTGTAAACTAAATGACTACAAATTAGGTATTGAAAAAGGAAAAGTTGATTTAGATCCCATAGAACCCAATCATGTATACCAACTTTCCAACACTTACTACCTTTAATTTAATTAACCACACACCATTACCATTCTTTCATTTATAAATACCCTTTTCTAACCTAGTTACTAGAGATACACTTTCCTCTCTTCCTTTGTATGCCTTTGGATGTGTCTATTTTTATTGACAATTTACTTCCAGGATCAGACAAATTGAGTGTCAAGCAAAACCTATTGCTCTGACAACTTCTACAATTCCATCAATATATTGTGCTTAAAGTTTAACCACTAGAAGACTTAATGTTCGACTCTTATTTTATGGCATTGTCATTAGAGTCCACTCTTGTACACACCCTTCGATATCTCCAAGCCAATCTCCTCCCTTTCTCAATTCATCTTATTTAGACTTACCTATTGTTGTTCCTAAGGTTAATCATATTAGTAACACTAGAACTTATCTCTCTTCCTTAAGAAAAGTTTGCGGTTAGTGGTTACAAGGTTTTTAGTCTTAAAGTGCCTCCTAATGGAACTATTGATTGTCTCAAAACCAATTTAATTGCTAAGCTCTTCACCCAAGTTTATGATAAGAATTATGAAGACAATTCTCTCCAATTACCAAGGTTTCCTCTATTCATATCCCTCTCTCCTTGGCAAACCAACATGACTAGCATTTGCACAAGTTGGAACATCTGTTTAAATGGTGTTCTTCATGAAGAGGTGTATAGGGAGTAACTACTTAGCTTTAATGCAACCAAACGATTTGTTTACTAAGTCTTTGGGAGACACTTGAGTGGAATATTCTTGTAACAAACTTAGTGCATATGAAGTTATCCACCAGCTTGAGGAGTATATTGTAAATATAAGATATTCTTTTAATTATATATTTGTAACCATATTAACTAATTAATATTTATATATACAAAGACTAAACATGTGACTAGCTTAAGCCATATTTCCATAATCTATCTCTTTCAAAGGGAAAAGAATGATAAGAGAAGACGAATGAACAATGAGGTAAAAGGTTGTTGAAAGTAGAATGTGAACATGATCTGCTATTTATGGACATGATCTTCTATTTATGGAAAGTTATCGTTATTAGCACATTAGAAGGAAAGCTAGCTGTAAATTAGTTAGGAGGATCCCTAGATGTTAGCTAAGGTATGCCTAAATTAAGTCAGAATAGTTGTATATATAGTATTGTATACTAATGTTAAAATATCAAGAGAATACCTCTGTTTTCAAGTAAGGTAAACAAGTCTTTTAAAATGTTTCTTTGAGATACAATGGTGAACATCGAATGCCAGTACAAAAGAATAATTGGGAAAATTTTTTCATAAGGTACGAGGAAAAAGTTGTTTCTAGAAGTGAACTCCACATTACCAATTCAAAGAATTTCATAATTGATAACAATAACATGCAAAGATGTCATCAGGAACATGTAAGGATAGGACATCATTAAGGAAAGGAGCAGCATTAAATCCTAAAATTAAAAGAACTTGCCAGCAAAAAAAAAAAAACAGAATATTAGTAACATACCGCATCAACTTGTACTGTCTTACTGTTATGTATTGAAGTACCAGAAACCCTAAAAAGTGCAACACTATCTGCAGTGTAAGTTTCATCTGCCAATCCTTTCTCTGCTAAAAGATTCTTGTAACTAGAGCTCAAGCCACCCTGAGGTGATCACATAAAATAGTTAACCATACCTTTGATAGATTTAGGTCATAACATATCTTCATTGAAATCTTTCAATGTCATTTGCAAAGAAACTTCATCAATGTACCTTGAAGACTATGATAGGCTGAAAAAGCGCGATAAATTGTGGTGGCTCCTTACCTTGGAATATACGACCCTACATGAAACATCCATTATACATGATAATTCTAGTTATAAACTTGAACAACTTTACAAACAAACTCATACCTGAACAGGTCTACCCTTAAGCGAGTTGAACATAGTATTTGCCAATCGAGTAGCCGTATTTTGGTCTTCCTGAATTTGACAACCATGACCAGAATGTATTGAAGAATAAAAAGGTAGACCACTTATAGAAGTGAGTCAATCACAATTAGAGATAAAGATAACTCATGGTAGCAATACATGAAACACTTACCTAGATGTAACTAGAGAATTATATGTCACTTTGATACACTTAAGGGAACTGAAAACAACAGTGTAGCACAATAAAACATAAAACTCATATTCTAACATGGTGAAAAGTTGAAGCATATTGTGCTCACATGACACTAACAAGGTTATGGAATTTCATGAATACATTTGACATGAATAAGTTGCAAAAGTCTGAAACTTATGATTACCTTAGCGAAGAAAGAGAAAAACTTGATAATTCTAGGAATCTTAAGTGCACTTAACTATTGAGCATAGAATAACATAACAATTTTTATGAATGTAAGAAAATTGAAAAATGGTATACCAAATTGGTTGAGCTGACTTTGATTAATTTAAGTTGGCTACTTAATATGCAACTAGGATCGACAATGAGCAAAGAATTTTGATCTAGTGTCATCAATAGACAACCATGGAAACTATGTTGACATTAAAAGTAAAAAAAGCTAATATGTGGAGATCATATGTTACTATGTCTATCTTTATTCAAATAATTGAGAAATGGATGAAGTGTGAATGAACAAAGATGAAATGCATCTAGAAATTTTCTAATACCAAGTGATCCTTCAAGCATCCGGAATAAGACTATTTTTGTAGTTAACTTCAATAGTTGGACAAAAACCAAAGTATCTGTTTCTAGATTCTACCATAGACATGCGAGTGTGTGGCAATGAGCACATGCTAAATAAATGTTAAGTCTCTTTCTGCATATACAACCCTAAGTAATGAACTGTTAGAAAATACCTTGGATGTTATATTTTATAATATCAGTTATAGTCCAAGACAATATATGCAAAAAGTGCTCTAAAAACGACGTTACCTCTATGCTATCTTTTCCAAACCAACAGCATAGGAAGTAATCTTCTTTCCTATCATTTGAGTGATAGGTGTAGAGGATGATATAGCAATCTCCACTATAAAATTTACCAATGTCCTCCTTTAGCAGTGGAGTCTTGGTGCTGCCATTAATAAACCAGACCTGGGAAAGGAATGGGGTTTAGAATATAACTGCTATCAGAGTTACACATCCAGATCAAATAATCCCAAAACTAAATACAACAAAAAATATGAACCAAACCTCCATCTTCCCCTCTCCTTCAAGCAATGGTGGAACTTCCTCATTTGTAGGGGCACTTTTTGTCATACCCTTGACACCCAGGCCTTGTTGCTTCAGCATTGCTAACATATGTGCAAAATTTCAATAATGCTAACTATGACTACTAGAGTTCAATTCAGACTCAAAACATGATTTTTACCAGCTACTTTCCCCCTTCCCTCTTCAGAACCAGGGGCTGCAGATCCAGCTGGCCAAGAATCAAAGTTTGACTTGAATGCATGAGTCTCATAACCTTGAACGAGTCGCGTTATCCGAGTAGCTTTTGGCCTGTTTTGGCTAGCAACAAATTCCTGCAGAAATTTATAAAAGATAAACATTCCATACTCTTAATAAAACAAAGAAGAAACGCAATGTTTATACCTCAGCAGCCTGGATTGTAGATTTTCTCTCTTCTACTTGTGTTAGACGACCAACCCAAACAAACACCTCAGCACCACAGTCCAACAAGTAGCATTTATTGTTTTCTAGCAATCCTTTGGACAATTCACCTTCAACAATCTTAACCTCACCAACAGTGACACTGCAGTGAATAGGAATTATAAATCGGCACTTATCTTGGTAATGCAAATATATCAAAAACATTGATCATGTGGTTAAAAATTTTTTGTTTCTACAAAAGCAAATTCCAGGTCATTGACGATGAACTTTAAAACCATTAATCCGTAGCATTTGCAAGATAATTATGCGTAGCAGTAGATATCATTTTCTAGAACACTGTCTCCTTCAAATGATAAGATGATATAATTTTTCTTACAACATTTTATTTCTGAAAGAAAGAAGCCATTTCATACATAGCAAAAAATAAGGTGAACAGTTATTAAACTATCCCAGGAGACAGTTATTACTGATGATATATCAATATTACACCCAGAATTACAGACTACATAATTGGATAGAGCAATGTTATTTTGAATTAATTGAGCATTACAATATACATATTGAAACAAATATGTGATAAAAATTAAAAATGAATATAAATTAGATGGCATGTTTCAATAGGATAAGAAAATGCAATATCACAAAGAAAATAGGCATTACACTTACAAGATAATGCCAGTATCATTTTCTTAAAAAAAAAAGAAAAGATGATGCCAGTATCTGAATCCTCACTGGTCTGCATAGAAAAGAACAGATATTAAGGATAGAAGTACCTATAAAGTTTGGCAGGACTACTCTCTGGGATGATATCATCTTCAGTAGTAATCTTTTTGCCTATTGGAGCAAAACCTCCCATAAGGACCCAAAACTCCCCAGAGTCTGACTCAGTATCTAACTTCCCATCATCTGACATTGAAAAAAACCATTGAGAAAAATAATGAAACAGAAAGAGGAAGCAATTTAAGGATCTGACATTGAAGGTTGTTAATAGTATACTTTTCAGGAACTCCTCATGGTAGGGTCAAAATTATATGGGAAATGCACTTACCAACAATGGCAACATCACAAGTCCCTTCATGATACTTATCCTTCAGATATTGAATTACTTCCAAAGCCTTGGCTCTTTCCTGGATATTGGAATTTGAACCATTGAACTGATATATTTTGTTCTCAGTGTCCAATATAAACACGTCATCATGATTCAGTGAGGAACGAGCAAATGGAACCTACACAAAACAGATGCAGACCAATGTTCCTTTGAGCCAATCCCTTGATTCACTGCAGGTTCATATCTAAGAAAATCTCGCTTTCTTTCATTAAACTTCAAGTAATGTAATACCTGCTTCATCCTGACAACTCTTTTTCCTTTGCATACATATAATCGTATTTCAAACTCTACTTGCTCAGGCTTTTTAAATCCAGAAGCAACTCCACCCTCTAATGGTATGATACACGGCTTAAAATAGGACAAAAATTTATCAGATTCACAACCTTGAAGTTCTCTATGCTGCACTGCACGTCCTCCAAGTGCTGCATCTAGATCAACAGTTTTAATAGCTGCTGTTCCAGCTTCATCCTATGATTAGGTTGTCATATCATGTGAGACCACAGTCTAGTTCAAAAGACATGATAGGACACGACAAAACATAACCAACTTAGGAAACAGAAAATGGAAAATGCAGTAAATGAGCACCTGGGTTGTGTCTCTTCCAATCCAAAAGTGAATATCATATAGATAAGCACCTCCCTTTCCAGATGTTGTCTATAGCACAGGAGACAAATGAGAATATGAAAATGAAAATTTGTGAAAAATAAGCTTGCCCAAGTGAAAGCAAAAAAGCATGCCATGCTCGCTATAGCAGACAATACATGAAAACCAATAAAGGTCCGGTTATAAATGAAAGTGTGAATCGAGTGCATGTTTTTTTTGTTTTTTTGGAAAGATGAATGAAGAAATTTTATTAACACTAGCAAAGCTATTACACCATTACAATGATGGGAATATTACAAAATACAAAACCTATTGTTCATTACAACAAGCATATTTGCTTTGTTGATACAAGCAGATTGGCCGTTACAGCAGAACCAACTCTTAAAGCATCAGTGATTCTAACAGTAACAAACAACTAATGCAACTAAACAATGTAAATTTAATTGTAATCACAAAATGATGACTTCAAGATATGTAATAGACAGCCATCCTAACTTCCTTTGTGAACTTACCACGCACACAAGCCCTATGAAACAACCTCATATTTGACAAGCAGTATGCATGGTGAAATTATTTAGAATGTTGATTGTATACTTCAAATTCTGAAATTTCACATTTTGATATATAAAGAAAATATATGTATGATTCTAGCAAAAAGGAAAACAAATCTACCTGACCAACATGTTACCTATAATGAAAGCACAGGACATAGAGAGAAAGAAGAGGTATAGATGTCCCTACCTGCAAGACAATGTAACAATCGCCCATGTAGAACTTTCCATATTCAGATTTCTGCAATGGAACTGGCTGAAAATTCTCAATTCGCCAAATTTCAGTTCCTCTAAGTAGTGTTAAGTTAACAATTTTCAAGGGTAAACTGGAAAACCTTTCAATATTCATAAGATTTACTAATATATAAAAGGATAGTTACTAATGCTACCCTACTAAATAGAGCTTAGGTAAATAATTCCATGCATAAAGCTGCTGCTTATATAAAAAGGATACGGTCTCTGACCCACTCCTTGAAATGCAGGATCCAAAACTTTGGTAGAGCTAGACATTTTCTGAAATTTTCCTTGAGATTCCTAATGACAATAAAAATTACGAGTATTCGAATATCTAATTATCTGCTGCTATAAAATTGCACAAGAACCCAGTGCAACTTATAAAATATACAGGGTACTGTTACCACACAGCAGACACAAATAGGTTCATTTCACAAGTATCAAACTTCAAGCAAAAGAAGTGCTTAAACCAGAGAGGAAACATTTTCCCAACAAGTCAGACAAGAAATATCATGGAGTCTAATAATAGAGAAAAGAGGAGATTGGTTTGCAACTAATGCATACTCATGTTGCGTTGAGTAGGAGACTCGCATACTCAAGTTGAGTTGAGTAGGAGACTTAGCTAAAATTCAACTCGCTCCAGAATATCTTATGACAAAATATGCAGTCGGGCAACTTCCAAGACAACAATGCATACTCCAGAAACTAAATGATTGCTTCAACTAGTTAAAACAAAATATGGAGTCTGACACTGTAGAAAGCTAAATGAAGAAAATAGGAACGTGACCCATATAGACTTGTTTGAGACATCGGTTTATGTCTGCAAAGCAGTCATGTTTGCAGACATGCATACAAATAAAAACTTCTACTCCCAAATCCTCTATTGGAACACGATATTATTCCCATACTACTAGCAGGAACTTAACACTAAATGCCATCTGGACCATGCACTCTTCTGCATGGTAGTAGAGGATGTTGAATAAGCAAATACATAAGAAAGCAGATCCTAGGCCAATTTTTCCAGCTGTAACCACTACAATCATACCGTCTACATGGAAGCACCTAGTATCTCAGATGCTATATTTCTCAGAAGAAGCCATAAGGAGCATGCTCTTTTTACCTAACCATGAATTTCCACGTGATCATTGTGAAACTAATCCCCAACTTGCTTTAAACTACTATGTCCATAAATCCAAGCTATGGACAGAATTACGATAGGATCAGTACCAAAAGCCTGAAACTTGAATCATAAATTCAAGGCAACAATTTCAAAAAAATTATAATCAACTTGACCACGTCCCAGAGTCTTTCCTTTTGTCCCCAATGACAAACAGAATGAAGAATACATGCAATTTTCTTAAAAGAAAAAGAGCTCAATAAGATCACAGTTTCCATTACGAATCAAATAATGCACGATAAGCATACCAATTAAACATATGATCAAACAAAATTAGCAGACAATAAACAAACAAAGCAACCAAGCAACTAAAAGACAAGAAAATCTCAACCAACGATCAGATCAAAGCTCAGATCACCAAACCAAACGAACGGGAGAAAGAAAATAACAGACACCCATATAAACATGATCAGGAAGGCTAAAACGAAAACGATCCAACAAAAGTGTCACAATCAGAGCTCCAAACCCGGAATGAGTAAAACATTGAGAACAAGAGCACAAAAGTTGCTCATATATACCCGGAAAAGCTATGGTGTAGGAAGAAGATACGCGTCTGTACACAGAAACAGAGGGAAGACTAGAAACGGAAGAAGGAAAAAGTTTTACTGGGTATGGACGAAGAAGAGAAATAATAAAAAGGGAAGGGATTGGGAAGCAAGATCTCGTTCAGGTACAAAAGTGAATTGCTGGTGGGTTGCACTTTCTTTGTATATTTGGTGAGATATGTGGTTTGTTAAAAGAACAAATGAATGAATCGAGGCTGAGTGGATACAGAGAAATAACACAAGTTGGCAATGAATGACATGACAAAGTCAGTTACTTAAAAAGAGCTAAAATGAAACACTCGATCCGGTGTCGATGCCACCGGCCATGTCTTTTCCCTTTCGCAAACCAAAAATAATATGCTTCCGTACTTTTACAACTATGCCCTCCTCTCATCATGTGTCACTTCAGTTTAATGATACGTCACTTTCACCAAGACCCAAAGCCATTGATTTCTTAATGTTCTCAGCCTATTTCCACTTTTTTAATTATTTTAATCTTTTTGTTAGTGGTTGTTGAAAAAAAAGTCCTCAGGAAATAATGCTCCAACCGGTAGAATTTATTCTCCATATGCTTATTAATTTATGAGTATCTAAAAATTTACTTAATATACACTCAAAAAATAATAATTATAAATTCTACTATCATAGGAAAAAAGAATGAAGAGAGACATTCCCATTTCTACATTTACTCTCAGTTTCAACTTAAAATTGTCTTTAACATCCATAAATTATGTTAACAATAAAGTTGTGATTATGGAGTTAGATCAGGTATAAATTTTGTTCAAATTTCTTTGCTTAAATCCCAACTCTTATATTGTGCTTAAATGAATTGATTTAGGGTGAAGTTGGCCTTCACCAAAATCTACTTAACTAACAAAAATTAACTCACTCTTGTCACTTATTAATCAATCAACTTAACTTAATGAATGTCAGATGATTGATAATTATCTTATGGATAATATGTCAGAACTGTTATAATATTATTTTTAGTAACTTAATCAAAAGAAAATTTTAAAAAAATTAATCAAAAGAAGAAAAGAAAATTTCTTTATAACCTACCTAATATGTTAAACGAAAATGTAATGATCACTAAGTAATTAAATAATACTTTTAATATTGAAAGATAAGATTTTTATAATCAATTTGAAAGATCCTATATGAATAAGTATTAATTAGGTTATATTTTTAGTCTGATTTTGAGAGTAACTTGCTTGTGTTCAAAAGATTTTCGTAGGATTTGGTACTAGTTATGGTTTATATTTTCTTTACAAGTTTTGTTTTAGCTTCCTAATAAAGAGTGGATGAATTCAAGCAAGTTTCAACTAAATTTGAGAAATTTTAGCATGATTTTTAGAGGAGGGTGAATTGTAAAAAAAAATCTCAACGTTATTTAATTTTATAATATTAGCTTGAACTTTGAAAAATTGCGCTAAAACATTTCAACTTTCAATTTTTTTTTACAAAAATAGCCTAACATTAAGTTTTTCGTTTATGTGCATGATGTCGTGAGTTATATTAGATTAGTATTTTGCTACATATTGTATTTGTGCCACATATGATTTTTATTATTTAATAAATTAAAAATATTAAAAATTTACTTCTTCGTCAACACTCCATCTGCAACCCCTTTACCACTTACAACTGCTATCTCTAACACGTTGCTTCCAAACACTGAAAACTCTATAATTGATGATAAGTTGACACTTAAGGTAGGTAAAGAAATGCTGGAATTACAAATCTATAGAACCTGAAAAGATCATCTGCCTTTAATGAAGTGAGTTATAGAATGGACGCAATTAACCCTATTATGCATTAAGTACCTAAAGTTATTTGTGATGATCCTCGAAAATATGTAAAGCTTTAGGTATTACTGAAAAAAGAGGAGTGATTATGCTTTTAGGTTAGAAGGAAAGCATAACCCTTACCATCTACTAAAGAAGCACTTGACTTAAAATTAATGGAATTGTCTCATCACGGACATTATGCACACTTAAGAGATAATAATATTAATCCAATTAATATGTCTCATTCTCTCAATTATGTGCAAGAAAGTAATCACGATCATCTAATTAGAGATCCTGGAAGAGTGAAGAGTATAGTGGAAAGTCTAGCTAAAATACTTATAAAAAAGCGCTTATTGGGAGGCAACCTAACAATTCTAACTCTAATATTCTTTTAATTTAATTTCTTCGTTTTTATTTTTATTAATGTTTTATCTTCTTTTGTAAGTAAAGCTTTGGTGGAATTTCTTGGAGTTTAACCTCACCAACTTTGAATGGAATTAGGAGAGATTTATGTACCTTAATTACTCTTATGGTTGAGTTATTATCTTGTCTATTTGACATTGAAAGGAATGATATGTTTAAGTGTCAGGATTGAAATTTCTTAGACTTTTCCTTACTTTTGTTTTGTAACTAACATATCTTATTTTTAGTTTTGGTGTTTTAAAATGCTTGTATTATCGTGTGTTATTTCATGTATATATTTCATTTATATTGAGCCAAAGGCCATGGGGAGGAGATTTGGAAAAAGAGAGTAAGAAAATTAAGTTAAAGAATTAATATAGGGTATATAAGCTTACTGGTACTAGTCTGTATTGTGGAATAAATGTTGGTGTCAAAACAATATAAGGATGAGTCAAGATACATAAGAAAACTGGTGTCGATATGAGTAGTGAGTCCACTATTAGTCCTAAGATAGAACAAAACTATGAGGAAACAAAGGCAAATTAGTGACAATAGCAAATTTGTATTAAGAACCCGTCTCATCTTAGATATCGATCCTAAATAGACCTAACTTAAATTTTCCTTTGCCAAAACCGTAAATCTCTCATCTCTTTCACCTCTCAACTTCCTAAGCCTTAATTTTTACCCAAAAAGGTAACAGTCTCTTCGTAAAAATATAAGGGAAAGGCTGTGTACATCAATGACCCTCCCTAGACCCCCACAGAGCAAGAAGCCTTATGCACTGGGTACATTGAAGATTAAAGATTGAAGATTTGCTCTTAACATAAAATTTAATCATCTCAACATAAAATCATTCTTAAAAGAATAAAACCTACTCTCAAATCATCAAATCATCCACCAATCAATAAGCTTTTGCGCTTAGAAGAAAAAATTGAGAATTTTGCATTGTAAGAGTTTTTGGATTGATTTGGGTAAACCTCTAGATTGAGCTTCTTGATTATTATGGAATATTGAAGAGTATTGACTTATGGTTGTTAGAATTTGTGGTGATTGTGAAATAATGTGCTTTCTATTGGAACTATGTTGTTTTTGGATATTATGAAAGTTGGTGTTGTGTGTGCTTGTGGACTGACTATATTGAATTATGGTGAAGTTACTAGAATTTTTTTATTTAAGTATGGCTCTAAAAATTGAACATAAAGGCAAATAGAAAAAGGAGTCATATAACTTCCTGTTTATCAACACCTCCTTCTTAAAACATTCATAGATTCACTAATTAGAAAAATGAGGAATGGCATGATAAGAGAAGCAACAACCATATGGTTATATAAAAGACCATAATCCTCAATATTGACAAAATCTTCAAAATTCATAATATTTTATGAAATTTAAAATAGGATATGTTGTTGAATCTATGTGGAGACTTACTTGGAATTAGTGAAGGAGTTCTATGCCAAGATAATCAACACTAAGGTGATGAATTCAGAGGAAATAATAAAAGACTATCTTAGGATACCATTAGAGGGTACGAGGTTAAATTTTTAGAATGGGTAACCATTAGCTCAGAATGAGTGGAGTCAAAGTAAAGTGTTGCTGAGGTTTCGAGACGAGGACTACTTTTTTTGCTGGAAGGCTGCATTTTTTAATATAAAAAAACACATCTATTTGTTTGCATACTGAACCATAAGATATAGCCTCATTCTAGTGGATTGAAGTAACTTCATGTTTTATATTTGTATCTCCAAGATCTC
Organism: Erythroxylum platyclados; assembly: GCA_027563515.1. NCBI lineage: Eukaryota > Viridiplantae > Streptophyta > Magnoliopsida > Malpighiales > Erythroxylaceae > Erythroxylum > Erythroxylum platyclados. The sequence continues at coordinate 19,619,273 of JAOQMM010000005.1, forward strand.
CTTAATAATGGTTTAGGCAAAGATCTACTAGTTAGAATATCATCTTTAATGATACATTCTGTTGGTAGTGTGGATCAACATAGGTTACAAGATAAGAATTTTATATTCTTAGTGTTGATTAGTTATATCTTGGAGAAACACGAAGCAGACCTCTCCAATGTTAGGGTTGCAACAACTAGAAAGTCTAGCTATATTGATGATGATCGGATGATGTAATTTGGTACAGTTAGGATAATAATTAGTGGATTAATATATGAAGATTTGATAAAGGGTAGCCAACAACTTGAGACAAGAGGAGGGACAAGCTAAAGATGAAGAAGAAGTTTAAGAGGAAAGAGAAGACAATAAAGTAACTGTCAAGCAATGCTCCACTAGTCAATTACCAAAGGGTTGTGGACTTTTTTTAATGGATTTGAAACATATAATTGCATGGGGAAACTCTAAATTATCATGTATTTAGTAAAGAAGCTGAATAAGAAGAGTGCTAATAGTACATTAAAGAATATTCAAACTATAAAGGTAACTCTCATTTAGGCTCAAAGTAATCTCGATGCAGACCTTAATAATGTTAGTATAAATTAAAAATAGAAACTAGCAATACAAAGCTACATCCAAGCTCTATAAAATCATGTTTCTCTTATCAAACAAAGATCGAGGGTAAAATGGTTGAGGGATAGTGATAGAAACACAAGCTAATCCTAAGATAACATCACTTCTAGGCTCTGAATGAATTTCATGTATCTAATAATCAAAACTAAATATAATAACCTTTAACCATTTCAAGAATATAATAGTTAATCACACTAATGAAATTTCTTCCTTTTAAGAGCTTAAAACTTCTACACCTTGCCTCATCAAGAGAGATCAAATAGCCCAATTCTCTAAAACTTTTACCAGAGTAGACATAGAAGTAACTCTTTATAGCTTGAATCTTAACAATGCACCAGGACTTGATGGGCTCAATGCACTCCTTTTTTTTCATAAAACTTGGCATTTAACTAGAGATATGATTTCAAAGGCAATAGTAAAATTTCTTTCCAAAGGCAAAATGCTGAAGGAAGTGAATAAAACATATGCGAGTCTTATACCCATAAAGCCTATTCCCTCCCTATTGTAAGATTATAAACATATCTCATATATGATATAATCTCAAAGATAATATTGAATATGGTAACTACTAAACTAAAAATAAATTTCATCTTAATCATTAATTCAAGTTAGGGAGCCATATCCAAAGTAGGAGTATAGGAGATAATATTCCCTTAGTGCAAGAGTTATTTAAAGATTATTAGAGCCCTAAGAAGCTACACAATTCCCTTAGTGCAAGATTTATTCAAAGATGATTAGAGACCTAAAAAGCTACATCACTGAAGATTGACATCCATAAAGCTTTTAATACTATTAGATTGAGATCCTAGGGTATCAAAAAATTTCCATCCAATCGATAAAGCTTTGTATCACATCAACCTCATTTATAATTCTAGTAAAAGGGATCTAATAAAAGTGTTCAAAGAATTAAAGGATTAAATAAAGGGGATCCTTTATCCTTTACCTATTCACAATTTACATAGAAGTGTTATCTAGGCTTATTTTCAAAGAAACTAGCAACATAGGGTCCTTCAAATTACACTATAAGTGAAAAAGGTAAAGCTCAACCATTTTTTCTTTACTGATGATTTGATCCTTTTATCTAGAATTGAAGGAAAATTTATTGAGTCTTATCTTGCTATGCAAAAGTTTAGTGATCTTTTAGACCTAACAATTTACTAAAACAAGACCTACATTTATGTCTCTATGTGTAGCTCTTAGAAAGTATGATAATTAATAAGAATTATAGTTATAAAGCTAGAAACTCCTCTTGTCAAGCTCCTTGGGATCCTAATAACAACCAAAAGACTCAATTATAAGGACTATCAGCCTTTACTTGATTCCATTATAAGAAGCATTGGTAGTTGGAATAATAAAAACCTCCCACGTACATGCAAATTACAACTTATCATCTTTTTTTCTTAGTAATCTTTATGTACATTGAAGTTCCCACCTTTGTCTCCCTTGAGGCATAAACAAAGCTATTGAGAGAATATTTAAGGACTTCCTCTAGATTGGAGAAGCTAACAATGTTACAGGAAAAAGTAAAATGGACTAATGTTCGCTCCCCTAATGATGTAGGTGGTTTGAAAATCAATTTTGTCAAGGCTATAAACAAAATGCTTTTAGCTAAGAGGATGTAAAAACTTTATGTGGATCAAGAATCTCTTTAAGTCAAGTACATGTGCACACACTTCCTTCAAGTTCAAAAATTCTAAAAATTCAAACCTAAAGCAAACACTTCGTAGACATTACTCAAATTGCTAAAACTAAGAGACTTTAGCTCTCCAGATAAGGTGCATCATAAGGAATGGAAATAAAATTGCATTCTAGTTTGAAAACTGGTATAACCAGGGACCTGTTTACAAGACCGCTGTTTATAGAATTCTCAGGCATATCCTTCAAAAGAAAGTTGTATTGAAACATCAACAATACATATTAACATAAGTGAAACATCAATAATACACATCAGCATAACTCAAACATCATTGATGATGTTTGAGTTATGGTGATGTGTATTGTTGCTGTTTCAATTATGTTTACATGTTGTTTGACTTATGTTTATGCAGAATGTTATTATTTAAGATATGTTTATGTGGATTGTTGATGTTTGACTTATGTTTATGCAGAATGTTGATGTTTGAGTTATGTTAATGCAGAATGTTGGTGTTTGAGTTATGTTTATGTGAATGTTATTATTTGACTTATGTTTATGTGGAATGTTGCTGTTTGAGATATGTTTATGTGAAATGTTGATGTTTGAGTTATGATAATGCAGAATGTTGTTGTTTGAGTTATGTTTATGCGGATTGTTGATGTTTAAGTTTTGTTTATGCGTATTGTTGATATTTAAGTTACGTTAATGTAGAATGTTCATGTTTGAGTTATATTTAAGCAAAATGTTGATGTTTGACTTATGTTTATGAAAATTGTTAATGTTTGAGTTATGTTTATATGTATTTTTGATGTTTAACTTATGTTTATGCGTAATGTTGATATTTGAGTTATATATATCCAATATAATGGCACCTGGTAGAAACAAAGGAAAAAAGGTGGCAACTATTAAAATTGTTCCTCCTCTATAATAACCAAATCAATCCAACCCTAGCTAACAACAACAATAGACTTCATCCATCAATGAAGCCAGTCAGTTACAACCTCCATCTGCCTCAACTAGTGCTGAGGGATCTTCAGGTTTGTTAATCTTTACCACCTATAATTAAACTTGTGCTCAAATATATATTTACATGTTTAATGTATTTTTTCTTATCATTATTAAACCTTGGGTTATAGGTTTAGGAGCCACTGACCATATTACAAGTAACGTAAAATTTTTTGATCAAATTACCATTATACCAGACTCTCACCAACTTACTGTTGCTAATGATTCCATTAATAATATAAGTGGGGTTGCTATTGTATTTCTCTCTCCTTCAATGACGTTACTAGCAACATTATATATTCCAAAATTTTTGTTCAACTTAATGTCTGTTAGTAAACTAAACAAATCATTGAATTGTTCTATCTCTTTTGCCCTCATTTTATTGTTATCCAAGATTTAAAGACAAAGAAGATGATTGGAGAAGGGCATGAATATGTGGTCTCTATTATTTTGACAATCGTTCAATTACCTATTTGGTTATTGCTTCACCTCTACAAATCCATAGTCATCTTAATCAACCATCCATCCAAAATTAAAAAAAATTTATTCATAATTTGAATTCAAATCTTCATATGGATTCTAAGTCTTGTCAACTTGGGAAATATCATCATGTTACTTTTCCATCTAGAGTTAATAACAGAGTTGAAAGCTCTTTTGCGTTAGTTCATTCTGATGTTTGGGGTCTAGCTTGTGTGACCTTGCTTTGTTTTTTTTGTTGATGATTAGTCTCGAATGACTTAGTTATATCTAATAAAAGAACGTTCTGTATTGTTTTCTATTTTTGAATTTTTTCTATATTGTTTTCTATTTATCAATCCTTTTGCTCTGAAATCAATACTCAATTTGGTTATCCTGTTAGTATCCTTAGAAGTGATAATGCCAAAAAGAATTTTTCTGAATCCTTTTAGTCTTACTTAAAAATTAGGGTATGATTCACCAATATTCTTGCTCTTGCACACCATAACAAAATGGTGTTGTTGAAAGAAAAATTAAGTATGTCATAGAAGTTGCTTGAACCTTACTAATTAATATGAAGATTCTCAAGGAGTTTTGGAGTGATGTTGTCCTTACTGCTTGCTATCTTATTAATAGAATGCCATCTACTACTCTTAAAGGTCTAATCTCTCATATCCTTATGTTTCCTATTACCATTTGTTTCCTCTTTTGCCTCGTATCTTTAGATATGTCTATTTTGTCTACCAACTCCAATTAGAAGTTGAAAAATTATCTCCACAGGACATCAAATGCATCTTCCTCGATTACTTGAGGTAGCAAAAAGATTATTATTGTTGCAGTCCCTCCCTTAAAAGATTCTTTATGTACATAAATATGACATTCTTTGAGAACACTGCATATTTTTCTGAGAGTTAAGATGCCAAAAACTTCCATCATTATTTACCCTCACTTTTTGACAATTCGTTAGATAATTCACCTAAAAGTTTAGATAATTTACCTACAAATTTTGATCTTTCTTAACTTTGTCAACTATCTCGAGCCAATTTGCAAGTTTAATCTTGATGACTTTGTCAGAAAGTAAATGGTCATCTGGATGAGCCCTCTCCTCAAGCACCTTTAGATCCAGAAAACAGTGACCTAGATTGGCCTATTGCTTTATGGAAAGGTAATGATCTTGTACCAATCATCCGATTTCTAAGTTTCTTTCTTATAACCATGTGTCCCACTCCTTTTTTTTTTTTAATTAAACCTGGATTCTATGTCGATACCTAAGAGTATAATAGAGGCTATACAGAACCCTGGGTGGAAGCAAGCTATGCAAGAGAAAATAAATGCTTTATAGTCAAATGACACTTGGAAGTTTGTTACTCCTCCTTCTGATGCCTCAATTGTTGGTTGTCAAAGGATATATACTACTAAGACACTTGTTGATGGATCTATCGAATGAATCAAGGCTCGTCTTATTGCCAAAGGATACACACAAGTTTATGGTGTTGATTATTCTGAAACTTTTTCTTCTGTGGCAAAAATGGCATTTGTCTGTATGTTTATTTCCCTAGCCATAACTTATTCTTGGCCTCTCTACCAACTTGACTAAAAAAATGCATTCCTCCATGGTGATCTAGAATAAACAATCTATATAGAGTAACTTTCGGGGTTTATTACCCAGGGGGAGTTTGAGAAAGTGTGCTTATTTGAAGAAATCTTTATATGGTTTAAAACAATCTCCTAAAGCATGGTTTGGATAGTTTAGTACAGTGGTAAAGAAATTTGGTCCTATGTAAAGTGGATTAGACCATTCAATGTTCTATCAGCAGATAAGATCTGGTAAAATTCTATTGATCGTATATTTTGATGATATTGTTATTACTGGTGATGATCAAAATGGAATTTATAGATTGAAGGAATTCATGCAACAAAAATTCCAAAAAAAGATCTTGGTCTATTGAATTATTTTTTGGGAATTGAAATTGCAAGATCTAAGGATGGTATTTATCTCTCCCAATGCAAGTATGTTCTTGGTCTCCTAGTAGAAGCTGGCTTGTTGGGATGTTAATCGGTAGATTCTCCAATGGATCCTAACCTCAAACTTGATGCAGACCAAGGAGAACTTTTGAAAGATCTAAGAAATTATAAGAGATTAATTGGAAACTTAATATCTTATAATTGCTAGGCCTAACATTTCATTCAGTACAAGTATGGTGAGTCAACTTATGCAATCCCCCTGATCCAGCCATTGGAATGTGGCTATTCAAATCTTAAACTACCTCAAGTGCAAACTTGGCAAAGGAATCTTAAAAACCATGGGCATAGTTTAGTTCAAGCTTATAGTGATGCTGATTAAGCGATTCTAAGAGTGATCAACGATTTACTACAGGGTATTGTGTGTTTGTTGGTGGCAAAATGTGATAAAAACTACATATGTGAAGTCTAAGAACCAGTTAGTAGATCTATTTACCAAATATTTGGTTGGAATTCGTGTAACACAACTGTGTAAGAAGCTTGAAGTTTACGATATATATGCTCCAGCTTGAGGGGGAGTGCTAGAGATTATGATCTGGTTCAGTATCGTTAAGGATTATGAAATGTTTCTTTAGGGATTACGATTATGATTTAATTTGATTACGATTATAATTGTAACTTACATTATCTGAATAAGATAACCTAGTATATAAAGGGAGTGAGAGGTGCTGATTTATAGAATTCTAATTAGGAATTTTATAGCTTGAGGATAAGGATTCTCATAGTTAACATGCTCCATATATGGTTTATAGAATTCTAGGTGGAGAATATATTTCAAACGAGCCCCATATAATTCTTGAAGAGCTTCTTTAATAATTTCCATATCAACTTGAAACCTTATTAGTAGAGGAGCAATGACAAACACCATCTACTTTATATGGAAGGAAATAAATAGGAGACTATATCAGGGTAACTTTGATAGCAAACAACAAGCAAAATTCACACACTCCTAATATGAAGAACACATGGATGTTGTAATGTAAAGTACCAATGTTGTAATCTTTTTGCAATTTCAATTTTTGCTAAACTATAGATAAATTAAGCAACTCATTCTAATGATGATTTAGCTTTTGCTATTATTAATACAATTCCTTTTATTTTCCAAAAAAAAGTATAGGATTATAGTTTATGGCCAAAAAGTTACCCCCAAAGTTGTGTTTTGGTATGTTAGTTTCAACTTTAAAACCAAATCCCTATCTTTTAGGAATTTGAGGCCTAACTCCTTGTCAGGCATTTATAGGATTAATATGTAAAGTTGTAATAGGAATAACCTCTCTTCTATGAGGAGGGATATATCTTGAATGACTACACTCACCAACTTCTATCTTATTTTGTGTAAGCTGTCCTAAGTCCTTTAGAAATATGTCTTGTCAGAGAGAGGGAATTCTTCCCAGCTACCTATTCCAAAGCGACAGAAAGCTTTTCCATTTTCTATGTTAACATTTTGATTGCTTCAGCCGTAGAGGCTGAATTGGACTTCATTTTTGAAATATTATTTGCGTAAAAAACATCAATTCTTGTAGGCAACTATTGATTTTGAGTTATTGGTTGTTGGAGACATAGTTGAAAGCGATGCTACCTTATCCAAAATTTCAATCATTTGTGACATAAAGTCTTCATTTCCTACTATAGTAGGAACTTTTTCTCTAGCATAACAATTTCCTTTTCATTCCTCATGTGCAGTATCATGATTACATCGAGCATGCCAAATTGTCACACCAAATTATTAATCATTTTTACGAATAATCTTGAATTCGAGCATGCCAGAAAGGAATTTTCTTAAAATTGTACCTGACTTCAAAATAGTGATATAGATGGGCTTTGAAAACTTAGAGAATAGATTTCTAAATAACCAAACTATTAAAGAGTACTAAAAATAAAATTTGAGTTGAAAAGATAATTTTTATTTAAGTAGATGATAAGTACAAATTGCAAGGAAAGTTGAAAATAATCATAGGGTCTTTTGTTTGAGTTATGTATTGTTCTGATTGTGTATTAAATTTCCTCAATTTTTTGCCTACTGGTGTGCTTTTACGCTTCTCCCTACTTCAACCACCTCAAGTAATTTTCTTATAACTACTCAACTTTCAACTAACTTCTAGTTTTGGACTATGTCTTGACTAACTGTCTTCCACACATTCATCACATTTTCAACTCTTTTGTCTCTTGCATCCTAGACTTCCTTACTAACTCTTTGCATCCTAGGCCCTGTTTGGTTGGAGGGTTAGTAATGGAATGGAATGGAACGTAACACACTTTCATCGTTTGTTTGGAGGTTTTATAATGGAATAGAATGGGATGGGATGGAAGTGGAGGGTTTCATGTTACGATGGTCGTTAGGCACCTTCGATGAGAAAACAGCCTATTTGCATGATCGTTGCGCACCTTCGATAGGAAAAATAGTCCGTTGGCATAGTCGCTGGGCACTTTCTTTGAGAGAACAACCCGTTGCCACACCTTCATGCAGGAAAAACATTGACAAGGTCGTTGTCCACCTTTAGTGGGAAAAATAGCCCATTGGCACACATTTGATGGGAAAAGAACCCTTGGCATGGTCATTGGGCATTTACGTTGAGAAAACAGGCTGTTGGCAGACCTTTAGTGGGCAAAATAGCATGCTGGCATAGTCGCTGGGCACTCTCATTGATGAAACAGCCAGTTGGCACACCTTCAGTGGGAAAAATAGCCCGTTGGCACCTTTGTTGAGAAAGCAAGACATTGGCACACCTTTGGTGGGAAAAACTATTTGTTGGCACTATTTCTGGGAACCTTCGTTGAGAAAACAGCCTATTGGCAGACTTTCGATGAGACAACAGCTTGTTGGTACACCTTTGGTGTAAAAAAAAAGCCTGTTCGCACAGTCGTTGGGCACTTAAGTTAAGAAAAAAACTTGTTGGTCCACTTTGATAGGAAAAATAACCCATTGACAATGTCAATGGGCACTTTCGGTGGGAAAAACAGCCCATTTGCACTATCTCTAGGCAACTTCACTAAGAAAACAACATGTTGGCACACCTTTTGTTAGATTAGTGCCCTAAAGGCAATCACCTTTAGGACATTTTTTGCACAAACTTTATTTTGATTAATAAAGTGAAAGGCATTTTTTCATTAATTTGATGTTCATTTATTTATTTAATTGATAT
>JAOQMM010000005.1:19636517-19649274 GCA_027563515.1 Erythroxylum platyclados
CCCTTACCTCAGTAGCACCCAAATGAACCTTCAAATGCTTCCAATAATACCAAATCCGTGGGTGTTGAGCTTGAATTACTCAGGACGAGAAGATTAGGATCTCAGTCGTCCCTGGACAGGCATCAACTGACCTTTCTATCCAAACTTTGTACAGCGTTGACGGAGGTGACACGTACGCTTATGCTTTTGTTGCAACTTCTAATGTTGTCAAGATCACATTTCATAACCCTGGTATTCAGGAGGACCCTGCTTGTGGCCCTCTCTTGGATGCTATTGCCATCAAGGAAATGCAACCTCTCACTTATTCTAAAGGTAATAATACATATACCATTGATAATAACTAATTAAGCCTTTACACTAGCAACTTTTACTTAATTATATCAACTTCCAGGCAACCTAGTGAAGAACGGTGATTTCGAAACTGGCCCACATGTGTTCAAAAACTTCTCGACAGGAGTACTCCTACCTCCAAAGCAAAATGACAGGATTTCGCCGCTTCCTGGGTGGATCGTGGAGTCCCTGAAACCTGTAAAGTACATCGACAGGAAACACTTCTTTGTTCCATCAGGACTGGCAGCTGTGGAATTGGTGGCGGGGAGAGAGAGCGCCATTGCACAAGAGATTAGGACGGTTCCTAACAAGTTGTATACTCTCTTGTTTACAGTGGGAGACGCAAAGAATGGTTGCCACGGTTCCATGATGGTGGAGGCATTTGCGGCTAAGCAAACAATCAAAGTTGCATTCCAATCACAAGGGAAGGGTTTGTCCAAGACAGCAAACTTCAAGTTCCGAGCAGTTTCCAACAGAACTAGGATAACATTTTACAGCGCCTACTACCACACCAAATTACATGACTATGGTCATTTCTGTGGCCCTGTGTTGGATAATGTTGTTTTATTTCCTACCTCGGCATAAAATTGAACACTTTTCGCTGGTGATGAGATCAAATAAATGTTACCATTTTTTATTTTTCACCAAGATTTTATATGAAAGATGTTGCCGATTTCCTAGTCAATTATATTTCTTTTCCTTAAAAAATGGATTCCTATTCAAGCTATAATAAAAAGTCAGGGGATATACACTAAATCTAATAGGTAATAAGAACATAAATTTCGGCAAAAGATTTACTTTTTTGTCTATATAAAAAAAGTTTGCTTAACAAATAGGATAAAATTCTAACTTTAAAATGATCACATTTTGCTAAAATGCTTAACAGTGACTACTAATAAGTATGTTATGGTAAAAAGTGAAGTAATTTTTAGCTTTAACCTTACTGTAACACAAATAATAAACAAACTTTGATAAAATAAGCAATTTTAACACAATTGATGTAGAATAAAACATAATTTCTTAGGATGAAAATCTTGGCCCGGTCTGAGTTTAGCCTGGGTCGGGCTATGGGCTGCCCAATCCGTGGGTCAACCCGGCCCATTGTCATCGCTAATAATTTCAATCTTGAAATTGATAACTGTATTACGAAAATTGCGCATTGAATTCGTAGGTGAAACTATTTTGAATGTAAATAGTACATGCTTTTAGTATTAAACTAATATACTGTTAGTAAAATGATTAATAGGTAGAAAGAGCAACATCTTACATCAACATAATTATTTACTGTAATTTCGTGTCAAAATCATTCACATTCTATAAAATTCTTTAAAATAATTATTAACTTGCAACTATATATAAAACAAATACTTTTAATTCTCAACTCATTTATCTAATAAGAACATGCAACATTGCTATTTGAGTCCTTCTACACAATTAAAATACAAAATATTTTCTATAACGAAAAAGATGTTAAAAATTAAAACAAATATTTTTCAATATCAAATAAAAAATGGAGGCTTATGCTTTAGGTAGACACATTTATTACTGACTAAGAGAAATCATAGTAGCTAAATCACTTCATCTCATATGTAGTACATGGTTTAAAACCAATTTGAATCTCCCTTGAAGATACATACCCTGGATTTAAGCAACTTCCTTTTAGATTTTTGTAGCTCTACTTAATGATTGCACAATTTTCAATCAAATTCTAAGCTACATCATAACCTAAATTGAAGTCAAAGACAGACTACTTAGTTTAATGGCCCAAGCTTGAAGTTGCACAAAAGCTGAAGAAAATTGAAGACAATATGCTTGGTTGGGTGCTCTCCTTCATCTTGGTTTGTTTCCTAAGAGACAAGGGCTTTTTAGTATGTTCCTTCTCTTTTTGTTTCCCTTTTAAGCATTGTTACCATTTTAGCTCCCTTCCTAAAATCTAGCCAAATACCTACACTCTTAAATACTCCTACCCATAAGAGTTGTAAATAAGTCCTAGGTGACCCATTGATCTTTCCGTGCATTTTTGTCAACTAAAGGATGAAGATGGTAGAATTATAGTTTCACCTGAGATTGAGGCTTTGAAGGTTGATTCTACCATATGGGAATCATCCCTAGTAGGATTCTTCTTAGTGTCCTATCCTCCTTTCCCTATCATTTCCAGTTGGGCACAAAAGCGTTAGAGAAATAAAAGGTTGGTAGAAGTCTTGCTTTATGAAGACAATTTGATTCTCTTCTCTTTCACTAGTCGAATTGAAGCTTTGAAAGTAGTAGAGGAGGGGCCATGACATCTTGGGCAACTTCCTATTTTCTTACAAACTTGGAAGTCAAGTATTAATCTAGATATGATTAAGCATGAAAGTGTTCCAATATGGGTGAATATGCATAATATTCTTTTGGAATATTAGACCACTAAAGGTTTGAGTATCCTCTCTAGCTATATTAGTAAGCCTTTGTGTATGGATGAAAATACGACTAGGAGAAGGAGAATTAGTTATGTAACAGTTTGTATCAATATTGAATTGTCTAAGGAGCTACTAGACTTTATTCTTATCATGAGATAGGAGAAAATAATTCTCTTTATGAGGATATTATTCTTGTTACATATAATTGGAAGCCACCTCATAGAATGCAAGATAAGCAATTGAAACCTATAGGGAAAACCTTTAAGTAAGAAGATTATAATAAGCTAATGGGGTTGGACATATTAGAAGATATTTTGAGCCAATTAAGGAGCATATACTAAGCTGTAATAAGGGAAATGAGCTATCTAAAGATGATCTATAACAAATGGGATTGTAGGACATCTTATGGTGAATGAGGGTTATCTGAAATTTCAATCTTCTCCTATAAAATTGCGAGATACTTACAAGTGCATGCAGAATAATCAAGTGGAGCTGGTTGGGAAGAATGTGGATTCCGTGCATAACAAGCGTCCAAATTCTTATCAAGATGAATAGAAAATGATCACTAGATCAAATTAGTTATGGACCTTAAATATGAAGACTTCCAAAGTGTCTAAAGGAGAAAACCTGATAGAAGTAACATGAGCAAGAGCTCCAAAGGTAAAATATTTGAGCTATGTTATTTCTATAAATAATAACTAGAAATATTATCAGTGATTAAAATTAATGATTTAGACAAAAATTGTAAAATTATGTTATTTCTATATTTGAATATGTATATAAATGATTTATATTTTAATTAACTACATACTAGATTATTAATATAACAACCACTATTAAATTTTAAAACGTGAAACATTCATGCAATTTTGTAAATTAGGTAATTGCTTAAATAAATGCTATTGAGAAGTAGACAATTTTATTAATGAAAGTAAGTAGAGAATCATACTAAACATAATATTAAGTAGATAAATCTTCAAATATTATACGTATGTAATTAATATCCTTTAAGGTAGTATTAACCAAATAATCACTTATGCAAATATAAAAGTGTAGAATTTTTTTATAAAATTCTAGTATCCATATTATAGCTTTAAATGATTCTTCCCATATCTCATTGTCACCTAAAAATAAAATAATTATTACCAATAAGAAAAAATCTTTTGATTGTCCAACAATGGAATTGTATTGTTTTAAAATTAAAAAAAGAAAGGAAAAGCTAAATATAGCCTACTAAATATGTAATTAACTATAATATTGTATCCCATTTGCTTCATATTTTATCTTACAAGAATATGAAAAGAAGCCTTTAAAAAGCTAAAATAGGTGAACAAAAATAGGGCTTATAACAATATATTAATGATGCATTAATGCCATCTAAGTTGGCATCAAGCTATTTATCTTTTCGAATAGATTTGTTTACCAGTAAAGCAATTGGCAAGTTCTATTTCTTACATTTGATTCTAAATTACATAGAATGTTACCGTTAACATTTAGATGGTTGATGTAACTAAATAACTCTTAGGTAAACATGAATAACCTTAGGTTGAGTTCTATTATGGTCTAACCCTAAGCTCATTATGAGTTTGAAACCACTAAAGTTGAATAACTGAAAGTAGAAAAAGAACTTGTGAAATGCTTATATTAAAAAGAATGGCTGAATTGAGAAAGTAGAAGAAATGATCTATTTAATTTCCCAAATGACTATACAATTGATGTTCATAAATATCTAAGGAATATATCATCTATTTGCATTATTCATCTTAACTTAGTTCATTCTACACCTCGCCTCATCCAACAGAGATCTACGTCTAAATAATAGAAAACCTACAAAATGAACCTACTTATTAGTTGGTTTGTGTCATATCTTTATAATAGTGCTCTTATCCTTATGATAATGAATATCTACCATTCATTATAGCACACATGATAGACAAAAATCTTACTTCATATAGTTAAAGTACTCTTAATATTTACAAATCGCTACTATTGTTCTCCATCCATAGAGTATTTTACAACATTAACAATTATAAGTGTACTTAAAATGTTGCAGGTGGTTATTCTCCCAGTTTAAGGCTTAAGTTCTGTGTAAATTTGGATTTTCCTAATAATTTTTTTCTTAGAGAGTCAATTTGATTAACTTATAATTATTATGTTGATAGGGATTGAGAAGATAAGTCAAATTGATTAAAAGTGTAAATGTTAGATGGAATATTTCAACTCGCGGAAATTTAATAAACCTTTTACGTATGTGAATGCGACTTTAGATTAAGGTGATATATAATTTGATCCAGTTCAAAGATTTTAAAATTTTAATAACTATTTAAAATATCAAAGATTTAAAAAATGATTTTCAAGAATTATGTTGGAAAAATTTTCATTTTATATTGTATTGAAAATAATTTGGTACATACAAATTAAAGATATGATTTTTAGAGATAACAATGATATGCTTAAACTAACGGACATACAATATCATTTACGTAATCAAATTTATCTTATTGAAAATAAGTAAAGAATAATGAATAACTAATGATAATTAAAGAATCAAATTTAAGTAAGGGGATTACAACCTCTTAAATACCTCTTTTGCATTATACATTTTAGTGATTGTTGCTAACTGCACATATTTAAATGAAAAGATTAAATAGTGAAGTTAAAGTTTTCATCATGATGAAGATCAAATGTCATATTAGAAGAGTACCATACAATTGTTACAAGACTTTAACAATCTAAAACTAACAATCCTACATAATATATATAACAATCTGCAACAAATAATATAGTTGGTATCATAATTTGTAGTCTAAAGTCATTTATGACTTTCTAGAACTTGTAAAAAAATGTTGACTTACACCAACTGCAGCAATTGATAAAGCTCAACATATATTCCTTATAGGTAGAGAAATAAGTAAATCTTTTTTAGTATTTTTTAAACTGTTTATAAATAATAGCGATAAAGAAGAGAGTTAAAAATAAGAATTTCTCGTAACTTGAAATTACAATATAAAGTCAAGATCAAATATTTAGAAATTAAATACAATATAACGCATCGAATAGTAATTGAAGTTCACAGTTAGAATACTTGATAATTTGAGTAGCACTCCAATATTTTATCATTATCTTTGACTGGAACAGGAGGCTTTAGTTGCTTCTTTTTTTCTTTTTGTAAGACACTCCTACTTTAGGCGTTGTGGTTTTTAGAAACTGGCTATACAACAGTTGTTAAAGAAGCTGTCGTTTTCACCTTGGTGGCTCAATTTCATGCTAAGAGCAGTGCACCTGTCGTTTTTCACCTTGGGAAAGAAGTTGGTTCAGAATTAGAAGAGATGAACACTCACAAGCTTGCGTCGATTGACAATTCTATAAGAAAATATGAGGACATCAAAGTTGCAGATCAACCAACTCCTTGGGATTTCTTCGACTAATCTCTGTGCCAAGTTATGGTGATTGTTGTTTCTTCTTTTTTGAGTTTTCATGTTTAATTTTGTGTCAATGATGTGCTTTTGGGTTTTTGTCTCCGATTGGTCTGTTACTATCTACATTCATTGTTGTATTTAGATTTGTTAACATACCCCCGCAGCCTTTTGATATGTTAATTTAGTTTAGTAGAAAAATAAATGGGGTTTTTGGTTATTCATTTACACAAAACACTGTATGGTTTTAGCTGCAATAGTGATGATGGATTCATGTATATTTCTTCCAATTCACAATAGTGATGATAGATTCATGTATATTTCTTTCATTACTTCTTTTTTGGGATTTCAGGTCTTCTTAATTCATAATGAATTGGGTTCTTCATCCATGTAAAAAGTTTCAGATGCAAAAGTTATTAATTTCTAAGTGTCTTTCTAAGCAAAATTTATTATTTTGGTGGCTCAAGTTCTTGCTAAGAGTAATGCAGCTGTCGTTTTTCACCTTGGCAAAGAAACTGGTTCAGAATTAGAAGAGATAGACACTCAAAATCTTGTGTTAATTGACAGTTCAACAGGAAAATTTAAGGACATCAAAAGCTATATCTACTGAGATTAGATTATCTGACACAATCAACTAAATCTCAGTTGGCTGTGTCAAACTCTTAAAGTAGTTGTCTCCGCATTGATTGAATAGGTAAAACTTGTCAATCCAAAATTTGCCTGCACTTGCATCAAGATTACGCCGCTAATTTAGAGATGTAGTACTATGAATTATTTAATAATGATAAGATTAGATTAGATTACCTAATATAAATATTTAGAATAATTAAGTGAGAAGATGCAGTACTATAAATGAAGATTCTTATTAGCTGACAGAAGATATAGTACTATAAATGACAATATAAATGGCGATTTAAAGATGTAGTAGTTGAAATGAAATGACTAATACCTTCCCAGATGAGGTGAGAAACCATCCCTTTAGTTCAGGTCTTCGAAATTAGAGACAGGTCTCAATCACGTCACCAGCTTCATTTAATTGAGATAAGGTAAAAAGCAATAAAGTCAATAAACTCATTCCTAAAACTAATAGGAATAGTTGTTGGAGAGCATTTATTTGGCTTTATCTTTATACCAAGAATCAACCCTAGTTACTAAGTTAATAAGTGAATTGAAAAAGAACTAGCAAGTAAAACTTTAATGATAGGTATTTATTAAAGGTTACACTTGATGAACATAAAGAGAAATAATTGACATTGGCATATGAGAAATTTTTTTTAATAACAATACAAATGACTTACTACGTGATACACAGACACGTAGCTCCAATTTTGAAGACTTCAAAAATTTTCGACTTGAGTCTACCTCCCTCCCTCTTAAAACTGATAGGAATAAGGGTTGGAGAGCATTGCATTTTCTCTTTCTTTAGACCAATAATGAACCCCAATTACTAAGACAATAAATGCATTAAAAAGAACCAATGAGTGGAATTTTACTCATAGCTATTTATTAAAAATGAGAGCTTGATGTACATAAAGAAAGATAGCCGACATTGGGAAAAGAGACTAGATATCACTTTCAAGTTGAATATAAATGCATTCTTTCTTTTATCTGGACGATTACACCAAACACCTCGCAATTGATGCCTCAATTATTATTCATTTAATGGACTTAATGAAATGAAATAACTGCTACCTTCCTAGATGAGACGACAAAGCCAGACCAGTTTGGCGAATAGACGCCAATGAGGCAGTGACTTCGGTTACAGTTTGTAGACACAAACACATAGCTCCAATTTTCAAGACCTCAAAAATTTTCGACGTCTGTCTACCTCCCTCCCCCTTAAAACCAATAGGAATGAGGGTTGGATAGTATTGCATTTTCTCTTTCTTTAGACCAATAATGAACCCCACTTATTAAGACAATAAATGCATTAAAAAAGAACCAGCGAGTGGAATTTTACTGATAGCTATTTATTAAATGTGAAAGCTTGATGGACATAAAGAAAGATAACTGACATTGGGAAAAGAAACCAGATATTGCGTACTAAAGAAAAACAGTAAAAAGAAAATGATTAATGGTAGGTCTTTCACTTGGGGAAAGAAGCTGGCTAGAATTAGAAGAGATGGACACTTATGCCTTTATTAACAGTTTGTAAAATATGAGGCCATTGCAGATAATTATTAGATTACCTGACACAGCCGACTAAATCTAAATTTTGGTTGTCTATCAACCCAAAAACTGCAATTGCATACAGACAAGTCTCAGACACATCCAATAAATATGTGTACATCATATCAAGTCCCCTTCTCTCGTTCCAAGCAATTGAATGATGTTCTCCAACAATAAGTTGGGAAGGTAAAAGAATATCTCAAGAAAATGGCAGCTGATGTGAGCTCAATGGTTAACAATGGTAATTCAGAGATACTAGTGACTAAGGACTTGCTTGGAGAGTTATCAAAAGTTGATGTTCATAAGGATTTACAGGTAATCTCGCTTCCTTACTTGAAGTTGAAGGTGGGTTTCTGTTCAAGTTCCAATCTTTTTTTTCTTGTTGGCTATAAATTTGCAACTTTTGTTTCAACTTCTTTTCTTCTTTCTCCTTCCTTTTGTTGTTGAACAATTTGTGTTTGCTACAATTATCTGGTTTTGCTCATGAATCTTTTTACCTTTTTCTTTTGGTTTCAAAATTATTTTGTCAACCTGAAGCAAAATGAAAATCTTAGATCAAAGATCAAAGATTCCCTAAATTTAGTGCTGTAGTTATGATATCTATCATTTTTGGTTTTTCCTTTTTAAATTTCTTTGAAAAAGTTGAAGCTTTTCTCTCTACATTAATGTAAGCTTGCACCTCTTGATAGAACTCTAATCCACCGGTGCATTCCTCATCATCACCAACATCTATGGTCGATACCAAGAAGTATAATAGCTACGATCACCATGTCATGATGAGAACATCTCAACTGCAAAACAGAGACTTACCCTATTTGAACAACTTAGCACACAGGTTCTTGGAAGAAACCTCCGTGGAATTGAAACTCCAGGGACCTACAACTTATAGTTCAAGCCATTCATAGAGCATATGTACTCTTGGTAAGGTCAAATCAGCTTTGCAAAGGGCAGAGAAACAATCCTACTTAAATAAACGATCCTCTTCATCTCCACCAACATCATTGTCAAACCATAACCAAGAACAGGAACACAAAAATGAACAAGAGTAAGGAAGTGAAACAGATGGCAGAGGGACCATGTTTGCTGCTGGGTGTCCTAGTTGTTGTATGTATGTTATGACTTTGAAGAACAATCCTAAATGCCCTCGTTGTAGCGCTAGCATTCCATCCCCATCATTGCTCACCAAGAAGGCTCGACTTGATCTTAACGCAACAATCTGATTCCTTGGGGTTGCAAGTTTTGTACGTTATAGATAATATAAATTTTAGTACATAGAAATTGTGGATTAGATGAACATCTTAGGAATTTTTTTTCTTTTTTATGCCAATTTTAAGTAAATATTTGAAGGTTTATATGACTACTTATTTAGTGGTTCCAGTTTCTTCGTCCATGTAATTATATTTCATATTTGTTTATTGTCATTGTTTGTGAATATAAGCATTATTGCAAAATAGACACTGAACTTGCGAAGAAAAAATATAAGTGAAGCATTTAAAAAAATTAAGATAGAAACTCACGAATAACGAAAAGAGAGACATAAGAGTCATTTAATTTGTTCAACACAAAAACACTATAGGGAATCCCAAGATCCCCCATTTAATTACCCAACACTCTTCATCAATCTCCACTCTTGTCAGTTTCAAGTGCAATATAAGTGCACTTTTTTTTAATCTAGACGACTACACCTACACCTCCCATTTGATGCCTTTATTATCATTCATTCAATGGATTTAACGTTGCGGTGAAATGAAATGATTAACAACTTCTCCGATGAGACGACAACCCATCAATTTAAGGTCTTCGAAATTGGACATCAAATGGTACAAATCTTAAGAGTAATCAAATAAGAAGCCGATAAATCTTAAAGGTAGTAAATTTATAGTGGTAGCTACCTCATTTCTGCTCCACCGACCTGATCCTTAGTTCAGACTCTGCAATTATGGTGATTTATGCGTTCATGCTGTTAAGTCACAGATTAAAATCATGGCGGTGACTGTTGAGGTCACTATTTAGTCACCTAACCACCTCTAACTTTTCTTTAACCTGCATTTATTTTATCCTGTTATGTGTTATTGTGAAATGATATCCCAAAGGTTCATCGTCTATATTGCCTTTTTGCTTCCTAAACTATGACCCCAAGGCCTTATGAGCAAGAACTTATGCTTCGTTCAACTTATCAAATTTTTGTCCCAGAAAATAAATCATCAGCCTGATACACATTCAAAGGTCATTATTGATCAACTTCAAAAATAACTATATTATCCTAGTTCTAATAACTATAATCAGATCACCAAATACCCCAACCAAATCTCTCTCTGATTTAAACTTTTTTGCCAGGCATGAACTTATAATCTTTGAATGTGAACTTATTACTGTAGATGATCCAAGAAATCAAAGTGGAATTCCTTAGATTCTAGAACATTATGAATTTGCATGTTTGTTTCATAAATGACATCCATTTGACTATGTGATCCATCTTCAGCGAAGAACTCATGAACAAGACCATTTATTTCAACGAATGAGCAACCTGGTTGCTTTTCTATTTTGTGACTAGTCATAGACTTCCTTACCCTGCTCACATCACCCCATCTCGAAGCTGAAGCATATATGTTGGACAATAAAACACGAGCCTCATACCTCCTTGGTTCTAGTTCCTCAATCTTGCGGGTTGCATGCTCTGCTAATTTTACATCTCCATGACTCCTGCAAGCAAAAAGCATTGATCTCCATATAACCACATCAGGTTGAATGGCCATTGCTCTAATAAACCTTTCAGCATCATCCGGTAAGTTTGCACGGCCAAGAAGATCAACCATACACCCATAGTGTTCAATACGTGGGACGACATGATATATTTGACTCATGGCTTTGAAATATTTAATCCCTTTATCCACAAAACCACCGTGACTACAAGCAGACAGGACGCCAAGGAAAGTGACCTCATTTGGTTTCACTTCATTCAACTCTTCCATCTGTGCAAACAGTTTCAGAGCTTCTCCAGAGTTTCCATTCATAGCAAGCCCCAGAATCATAGCCGTCCATGAAAAGACATCTCTTTTATCCAATCCATTGAAAATTTGGAGGGCCTTCTCAACATCTCCACATTTAGAATACATATCAATCAGAGCATTATTCACAGAAAGGTTCATGTCAATGCCATTCCTTTCAAAGTAAGTATGCAACCACTTTCCTTGATCAAGCGCACCCAAATGGCCACAAACAGATATGATACAGGCAACTAATGGTGCATCTGCTCTCACTCCGACATGCTGCATCTCTCTAAATAACTCAATTGCATCCTTAAACAGATCCATCCTTGCATAACCAACTATCATAGAAGTCCAACAAACTACATTGGTACCATGAATTTCATCAAAAACTTTCCTAGCATCGCCGATTTGTGCACATTTTGAGTACATGTCAACCAAAGCAGAGCCTATAAACGCATATAAAACAAACCCATTTACCGTAATCAAGCCATGAAATACTTTCCCTAAACGAAGAAGCGACATTCTCCCACACGCTGTGAGTGCCCCAATTACGCTAACCTCATCGGGCCTCACACAATCATTCCCCAACAATTCCACAAACACCTTCAAAGCGTCCTCATTACAATCGCTCCGTAAATACCCAGAAATCAAACTATTCCAAGAAACCGCATCTCTGACAAAAAGCGGAAGCAAATCAAAAACTCTACGTCCAATATGAACCGCTCCACATGAAAAATACATGGAAATTAATGCATTGTTTACAAAAGCATCAAATTCAAACCCCAGTTTCAGGGTCAGAGAATGCACTTCTTGACCTTTCTGAAGAAGCAAGAGGCGGCCGCAGGCTTTCAAAACAAAAGGGAAAGTGTAGTTATCAGGAAAGACGCCAGTACGCAGCATGGAATTGTACAAAGTGATGGAATTAACAGGGTTAGAGCTCTGAGAGTAGGCTTTGAACATGAAATTGTAGGAGAGAAGATTAGGGTTTTGGATAAGAAAGAAGATGGAGCGAGGGAAACAGAGATGGGAAGAGTGACGTGACAGAGAGTAGAAAAGGAGATTGGTAGAGACAAAGGGGAGGTTGAAGAGACCAGAAGCAACAGCATGGGACAGAATTTGGGTGAAGTGGGTTGGGTGTTTGATGGTCTTCAAAAGGAATTTATAAGGATTGGAGAGAAAGTTGCGTAAGGAGAGAAGTGGAGGAGACTTCAACGGAAGGATGGGCATTCCCCTTGCTTTCACCGTGGCGCCGAAGTCTTATTTAAATTTTATATCTTTTTTAGTTAGCTCAAGGTCAAGTCGGGTCTAAAGCAGCTCTAGCCCATTAAAATTTTAAACCCTGCTCTTCTCAAGCCTTCCTTCCTTAAACCCCTCCGCTAAAAATAACTCTAAAACCTCGATGAAGCTCATATCTCAACGCCGCCCAACGGTTCCGGCGGTTCCTCCGTTCAAA
>JAOQMM010000005.1:19649374-19664883 GCA_027563515.1 Erythroxylum platyclados
GTTCCTCCGTTCAAAGATGACGCTGACATTTGCCAACAGCTCATGTCCCGCTACTCCACCTCAACCGCCCCACAGCATCGCCACCTCCTCGCCACCGCCGCCGCCATCCGCTCAATCCTCACCGCGGAATCTGTCCCCCTAACTCCGCCGGCTTACTTCGCCGCAGCAATTGATAATCTCTCCAACTCCACGTCACTGGACTCCACGGCAGTAGCGGCGCTCTTGTCACTTTTCTCGATCGTGTTGCCTCTGATTCAGGAGAAAAGTATTAATGAAGAGAAGGCGACGGAGGCTGTGGGAGTGCTCGTGGGAATGCTGGAGGAGAGAGAAGGTTTGGCAGTGGGGACACTGAGCGGTGCTGTCAAGTGCCTGGGGGTTTTGCTGGTGAGGTTCTGTGATTTGGAGGTTTGGGATTCTGTGAAGCTGGGGTTTGAGACTTTGCTTAAATTCTCTGTTGATAAACGGCCCAAGGTGATTTTTTTGGTGTGGTGCTTTGTGCTTCTGTTAGTTTAATTTCACTAGATCAACTTGATATCAATGGTTACTTTTTTCTTTTATTTTTCAATTTTCAGGTGCGTAAGAGTGCTCAGGATTGCATGGAGAAGCTTTTTAGGTCATTCCAGTCTGCTGCTGTTATAAATGAGGCAGGTAAATTGGTTCTATCATTACTTAGAATTTACATGCCTGTGGCTCTTAAATTCTGTGCTTCAAGGATTGTTAATACCTTCTGGTGCTGTTATAAATGAGGCAGGTAAATTGGTTCTGTCATTACTTAGAAGTTACATGCCTGTGGCTGTTAAAGTCTGTGCTTCAAGGATTATTCATACCTCTGAAAGCGAGATATCATTGAACCATGAGCATCTAGTGGTCCTCCATTTGCTAAATCTGTTGAGGCTTGTTGGTGGCAACCTTTCGGACAAAGTCAGTTTGAAGGTTCTGTTGGAACTGTGTAAACTTATGTGCCAGAACTTTTCAGCGCTTACAAGGCATGTACTTACTGTTATTGAAGCAATTTTTGAAGCTGGAAGAGATGAAATTATTGGTCCACAATTGGAGAACATCATAAACTGTCTTTCTTTGTATATTTCTGTTGGTGAGAAGAATCCTACTGACACACTTGTGTTGGCAATGAAGATGTTGAAAATGGCTTTTGATAAGCTTTCTGCTGGAGGATACTGCTCATCTTTGAGGAATGTTCGAAGAATTGTAGGTTCTCTTGCAGGTATGCTCCTTGATATGATTTTGCGTGTGGACTCGGTCGCTTTTTCTTGTTTTTCTTTACTAAGTTTATAATTGGGATTTTCCTTTTTGGCCCATTGCATCATTATGCAACTAGTAATCGGAAAAACACATTGCTTCACATTTATTATGCAAAATGTTTGAGATAACTACAGTTAGCACTGGCTACAATTTGTTTGAAAATAGATCAACTGTCAGCAACACAGGCCATAATTTTCACTTAAATGCTCAACAGTTTTTTACTTGATGAACCTTGTTAATCATGCACTTTGAACTTTTCTGACCCTTGTTTATACGGACATAGGTCTTTTGACTTGTGAGTCTACTGCTGCATCACAGGCTTCAGAGATCCTGAAGGAAGTGATCAAACAATATCTAGATCGAGGCACATTTTTGTCTGAAGATAACCAATCATTTGGAAGTTTAAATCTAGAAAGTGAGGAAGCAGAATCCATAAGGGAAACGTGTTCTATCCTTGAGAATAATATGAGCTCATGTAATGGGATTCTGAACGAGCATCTATTGGGTGTCATATCTGTCCTCCTGCAGAAACTTGGTATTGGGAATTTCTAACTTTTGGCTATTTAATGTGGTGAACTTTTTGCTGGATGTGGTCAACTGATATTTATTTAACCTGTTTGATAATCTGCATCATCTGCATTGCAATACTTTTATTCATACATTCAACTTGGTTGAGAAATTTCTTTCCATTGTTTCATATTTTTGGTTGTAGGGGATGTCTCTTTTATCTTTATGAAGAGTGTTGTAGTTAAGCTTGCTGACTTGATGAACTATGCTGTTCAGAACGTGCTTGAAACAAATCACGTAAGATTCTGCAAATTTCACTGCTCCAATTGGCTGGGAATTAATTTGAGAATCGTCTTCCAAATTTTGGAATATCATATTTACTTGTCAAATTTTATTTCAGTAATCAAAATTTATCATCTGGCACCATCCAATAATAAGCGGTATCATGGAATATTTTTATCTGTTCTAACTTGTCTGAGATGGGTACCTCTGTGAAACTGTCAGTAATCTTGTATATTATTTGCAGCTTCAGAGTTGCATTGGATCTGCAATAGTTGCAATGGGCCCAGAGAGGATACTTATGCTCATACCCATATCTATTAATGCTGATGATTTTACTTGTTCAAATACCTGGCTGATACCAATATTGAATGACTACATTGTTGGAGCATCACTTGGGTATTATATGGACCATATTGTGCCTCTTGCAAAATCATTTCAGAGAGCAAGTCGTAAAGGTATGTGTTCAAAGTGAATATACAGAAACTGGAACTCCAATGTGATTAATTGGCATCCATAAGAGCAAAGATGTGTTCTAAAAGAATGCACATGTGCATGCCTGTTTATTAGTTTTCATTATTTACCATCCTGCACAATTATCTAAAACAACAATCCATATACTAGTATATATGTAGATATTGTGTTGGACAATAACTTCTATTATGATTCAATGCATGATATGTAGAGAAGTGAGTGATACTAGATCATTAACAATCCTTATTGCAATATGTTGTTGGTTTTGCCGATAAAGACATTAATCGCTGGACACTGGTGCTTACTGTATGAAATTTAGTGGTGCAACACTATATTGTAGATTGCCTAAGTCAAAACCCATGGGTGTTGGGTCTTGTATTTAATGTCTAAAGTCAAACATGTTAGGCAAATTCAGCCATAGATAATAAAAAACAGCATTTATTAGTTCTGTATGAAGCTTGATTGCCTTAAGTCTTCGCCTTCCCCATCAATAGGAAGTTGGAAGACATGCAGTTCTTTGATGTACTTGCATCAAAAGCGTGAACGTGTTTCTAGCTTCCTCTCCCTGTTGCCTCCCTTAACCTCCATCTTTGACATGGGTAATACTCTTGTGTAAAGTGTACTTGATATTGAAGTCCCTACTTTTATCTCAAAAATCTAATGCTTGTAGGCTTACTTTTTATTATTTTGTTATGTTGGGAATTTCTGCTGGGAATCTGTTTCCTTTATTCATTTCTTGTAATTTCTTTGCAGTAATTAAAATGAGAACTTTACCGTTGGTAGTATCTTTTTTAATAGTGGATTGCTGGATTATTGACATCAATTTATTGAATGGGATCCTAATTCTTCCCCTTTTTTCTAATGTCTTGTACATTTGGTGAACTTTACTGATTTACTGAACTTGTGCTGTTTGTTTATTTTGTTTTTGCTTCTTCTTACTTCCATTCCAGTTAAAAATTCAGTGATTGGTGAAGATCTGCAGGCTCATGCTCATGACCTATGGAGCCTGCTTCCAGCCTTTTGTCGCTATCCTGTAGATGCTCATGAAAAGTTTAGATCTTTGGCCAAGCTTTTGATTAAATTGTTGAATAAGGATTCTTCCATGCATCAACATATTGCTTTTGCCTTACAGGTGATGTTTACTCCTGTATGGTAACGAGAAACTATATTTCTTGTTTCTTCTGTCACTTAGTAACTTGTATATTTCTTTGGGCATGTGTATTCATTTTTACAGCATGCTCATCTAGTTGAATTAATTTTTATTCAGGTTCTCGTGAATCAAAATCAAGATATCCTTGTTGCTGAGGAAAATTCTTGTGATTCAGATATCTTAGCACTAAAGGATCCTTGTTTAGAATTGAGAGTCTGCCCTAGTTATTCAAAGAAAATGGCAAAGAAGAATATTAAGGCTATGGCATCAGGTTCAATTGAGTTGCTTCAAGCTCTTGCAGACTTATATGTTCATTCACTTCCTGAGAAGCGTCTCAAGATGAAGGTTCTTTTCCAAGCCCTCTTTTATTTTACTAATACTCGAATGGATCTTGAGGATATATATCTTAAACATCCTTTCTTTTTCCTCTACCTGCTCCTTGCACCTCCTTATGTAGTTCATCTTGTTACTATAACTTAAAAAAAAATAATAAATATATTGTTTGTTGAGTAATGACTGATCTATTCTCTGTTTATTTTGGTTGTGTTGTCATTTCTCAAGGCTTCAACTCACTTTTTTCCCCTTTCATTAGGGTTCAAAATGACACGACTTTTTTGTGATTGATGAAGTGTGAACTGGAACACTGCTTTCATTTAGGTTTAGGTTGGGTTTGTTTCTAGGATATTATTTTAGCAGACAAGGACTCCCTGTTTTCAATTGTCTGGATGGTGGCAATTGGTCATTACTGTCACTGGTTAACTCTTACATTTCTTATTTTTAATATAAAAAAGTTGGATATGTAGCTACTATTTTTGTGGAACTGGAACACAATATGCGGCTTTTATTGTTATGTGCATTGATATTATCAAGTTATTCATGAGCTGGCCCATTACCACTACTGCTCTTTTACTTGTTCTTTAAGATTGGATTTTCATAATTTATGGTGGTCTGTATCTTCTTAATTTATTTCTTAATCGTCATTAGACTTTACAAGAATTTTTGTTTTCCTATATAAGCTGAGAACTGAGTTGTCATGGTGCATTTTGTCTGTATGATTCTTGAATTGATTTCTATTTTCCATTTATTTTCTCAGGATGCCGTAGAATTCCTGGCTTCCATCGTTGATCCCTCTATTACCAAAAATATTATCATGTTACTGCTTCGGAGGTTTAACTTTGCAAATGATGGAGGTGAACTTGAAAACAAGAATTCTAGTGATATATTGAGTGATCAAGAAGGCAATCCAACTGAAGAAGAAGGCAATCCAAGTGCCAGAGAAAAAGATATACAGAGGTTAATAAAAAATTCTATTCTGAATCATAATGAAACAACAACCAGCACTTTCAGTACTTGCAAAAATTTATTAAAGGAAATAATTAATGAGTCCTTTTCCTTTTTACTTTGATAATTTGGCTACTGGAGTAATGATCCAATAGTTGTTACTTCATTCCTGATGATTAATTAGTTTATACTTCATACTTTGGCCTGCTATGTTTTTTATTTCTGATATGTTTGGCAAACTATCTGATTTTTCGTATTCTATGGTCCAAATACAGTACAAAGGCAAAACAAAAAGTTCAATTAGCTAATCCTTTTGAACTCAATTAGAAGAAATATATTCAAGATGCCAGGCTAGTCTGTCCTATGCAACCTAGGTACTGTAAAGGGCAAGCAATGTTGCAGTAAATACATGATTTATCCATTTCTCTAATTCTTCCTCGCCAATTTTTTAATTTGGATGTGTTTTGGGTGCTTTTTCGTTAGCCTTTGTATGAGATGTTAATTATTAAACCCTTGAGTTGCATTACAGTTTTCATAAGCTAAAAGCATGTGTTGTTGGTAGCAGCGCAAAACAATATTTTCATCTTGGTATGAATTGAAACTGTTGAGATGGTCAAATAGCGCTCAACTACAAACCAACATTTCCTTCCCCTTCCTGTAGAATTTCTAGATAGCTAATTTGAGTTACTCTTCAGGTGTGTGATGCTTGAGCTGGCATCTGCTTTCATTCGTGGAGCACAGGAGGATCTTATTGTTCTGATATATAACTTCATCTCATTCAGTTTCAGTGTATGCTTTTCATCTTGGAAAACCATATAACCGGACTTGGTTGATTCCTTTTTCATTTTTACTTTTCTGCTTGTGTAGAGAATTGATTTTGGCTTGAAATTGTGCATGGACATATGTAGGGAACTAATGAAGTGGGACACTGTGAAACCTACAAAACTTTGAGCAGGATCTTAGAGGTTGTTAGCATTTGGATTCTTAAATTATTGTTCACTATTATGTACAGGGCCCTATAACTTGGTAATTTGCAGGAACATGCTTGGTTTTGTTCTTCTCGAAATGTCGAGCTGATTGACTTGTTACTTGGCTTAAAACCTTCCGCTGATCCTTTGTCTGTCAAGTATCGATTTACTTGTTTCCGAATTCTCATGGTTCAGGCCTTAGAGGTTGAATCTTTTTCCTTCTCTTCTATTTTACCTTCATTTTCTCTTTGTTATTTTCCTCTTCAAATCAGGAGCAATGGGGTTTGAAATGATAAAAATCCCTCCACTGAGACAAAATCATTAACATACCATGTGTGATTCACAGGCCTGTTTTTTTAAAATATTTACTCCTATTGTGAATGCAACCAAGAAGAATTCAACCGAGTCAATAATTTTCTTTGTATGACATTACTTAGAATACGAGGTCATCCAAGAAATAATGAGATATAAGTTTCCATCACTGACTGAAGAGCATCCATCTTTAAATTCATTGAACAACAGTACTTAATATCAAATTGTTAGTCATTGCCACTGAGAGAATGGGGCTACATTGATTACCTGGTCTCAAATCCTTACTCCAATGAAATAAATCTACTTGGTGAGAATTTACTTTGTGATTTTCAAAATGATTAATTAATGAAGCACAGTGGTTCTTTCTTATTCTGTCATCTATTTCTTTGTTATGAATGAATACTGCCTCAATTTTCAGTTTTTCACAAAAACTGTTTGTTAACATTGCGCCTGTCTGTACTTATGCACATAACTACAGAACTAATTGGTCAACATTTCTTAATTTCCGTAGTTTTACACTCTGTCGTATAAAACAGAATTGAAACTAGGAAAACAGATCCATTTGCTAGATGAAAGACAATCCTTAGTACATTGTAATTGTTTGGAGGAAAGCCAATAGTATACCATCATAGCTGGTGGTAAATGCTGCTTCAACTATTTCATCTTCATCAAATTTTCTTCAAATTAGTCTGCAGAATGCTCTTACCATCAAAGAGCAAATCTGTACAGCCTGCAATATTATGGAT
This sequence comes from Erythroxylum platyclados, assembly GCA_027563515.1. Taxonomy (NCBI): domain Eukaryota; kingdom Viridiplantae; phylum Streptophyta; class Magnoliopsida; order Malpighiales; family Erythroxylaceae; genus Erythroxylum; species Erythroxylum platyclados. The sequence continues at coordinate 19,656,352 of JAOQMM010000005.1, forward strand.
TCATATTGTTACTAACAGTTCTTTGCCAAGTTGACCTTATTATATGCTTCCCTTTTCTAGTTTCCTTTTAGATTTATTTCTATATCAAATGTCTTAGTATTTATTATTTTAGGGGAAAAAAAATTTTATGCATTCAACTGATATCTTTTGCTTCCTTTCAATCCTGCACTGCTGATGAATATCAAATCTTTTATGTGCTTTGGTCAGATGAATTTGGAGGAGGAAAATACAAAAGCTTTTGTTATGCTCAACGAGATCATAGTCACTTTAAAAGATGTAAGTTCCACAAAAGTTACTGATGGTGTTACTTTCTTTCCTTTTATTAAGCATGAGATTTTTTTTAAAAAGATGGATATACATTTGCTTGCATGTTCTTTGTGCAATTAGTTCTTTGACATAATTTGAGCAAAAGCATCGGGTAATATAGAAAGACTGGAAATGAGTGAATGAATTAATATCTTCTTATTCTTTCTTTTTTTTCCCTCTAAATATATATTTCAAATATTTGATGGTTCTTGTTTGTATTGTTCAAGTAAATGTAAATATATGTAAGTGCAGAATGAGATGGTTCTTAGCTGACAGTTTGCTTACTTTATAGCTCATTCCTCTCAGCCATTTCCTTTTAAGTGTGTGAACTAAAGGAGAATGGGTGTGAGGGGGCAGGGAGAGATCAGAAGTGTTTGGTAGTGTTTATGGATGTAACTGCAATTTGGTTATGTATGCTGATATATGTCTTGGATGTTCAACTTTTAGTTATCAACTCAGAGTATTCTGATTAATCAGCCAATAACATGCATGATCTATTTATGCAGGCAAAGGATGAAGCAAGAAAACTGGCTTACGATACACTCCTTGCAATAAGTTCTTCCTTGAGGAGCTCATTTTGTGCAAATTCTGGTGAAGCCTATTACAAACTGATTAACATGGTTAGTGTAATTACATTCTGCTCTATCAGGATGCTTTCTACATGAAGTTTATGATCCAAGGGCCTCATTGGCTCATTATTTGGGTCTTACATCATTTTAATTCTACATTTTTCAAACTCCTTTTCATGACAGTTACTTTTGGTCAAATTCTGGCATTAGATAGATGGTTTGGGTTAGGTATTGTAGTACTGTATATCGAAGGCTCTAATTAACCTATGTTCTTGCTTTCTGAGCACAAAGATTGAGGTTTCCATGTTAAGAATGAATAGGATGGAAACTTTCTATAAAGAGTAAGACAACAAACGGTAGTTTGAATTACAAGTTACTGTCATAAATGCAGTCTGAAACCTTTTAACTATCCCAAGTGAATATATTATAGTTTGGTTTATATGCTGTTAACCTTCAAATTACCTTAATTAGCAAATGAATCCTGCTCAATGTAACGATATTCACTTTGTTAAGCATCAAATGGAATTTTAACTGCCTAATAATCATACACCTTTATTGCTATACAAGAAATTGAATGTTCTGAAACTGATAGGATATGAGATGTACACCAGAATTATGCAACTATTTTAAGACTTTGAGCAATGGATCTAGGGGGGACTACTTTACTGATGTAACAGTTATGCTTAGAACATCATATTGGTTCTGTTTCCATGATCATAATTCAAATTTTTTGGTGGCTCTTGTTAATATAAAGGATACAATACTAAAAATGCCATGATCTTATACTCTTTTGGCGAGTCCGTTATATTTTTAAAATGAGCAAACATATATTTCATTTTATGAATTTGGAATAGTTAAATCTAACAGGTTCTTAAATGAAGAAATGACAAATAATTGTCCTGATTTAGATCTCAAACAACAATTTTTAGTGCAATAGATTCGAACATCTTTCCTTATTAAATTTTCTCTGATGGAGCTTTTCCAATTTAATCGTTTTAGTAGCACTTTTGGCTTGTGTAGACCCAACTAACGAATGTGGGGTGCAGAACAGACCTCTCCCCTATGCCTATACCCAGAAATCTGAATCAACTCTAGTTATTATTATTGGCAAATGACTTTCCTGATATAAAATGGCCAACATTTTTTCAGTGCAAGAGAATTTAACATTTTTCCTTATATAATTTTCTCTGATGAGTATCTTCAATTTTAGTCTTTTTATTAGTAATTTTGGTTCATAGGAACCCAATTAACACGTGTGGGATGCAGAACAGTCCCCTCCCCCCATAATCAGAAATCTGAATCATCTCTAATTTTATTATTTATGAGTCTTACTAGCATTAGTTGTTTAAAATATTAAAATGAGGGCTTCTTTGCTCATTTCTAAGCATATAAGAGTCGCAATTTTCAGGAGTGAAGCATCAAGGTTTATTGGTAATTTACCATATCATAAGCAACTAATTCAAAGGTTCTTTTTTGATGGTGTGTGTGCATTATTCAGATAATGGGTTATCTTTCTGGTTCATCTCCTCATATAAAGAGTGGAGCAGTATCTGCACTGTCTGTTGTTGTATACAATGATGCAGATACTTGTTGTAAGATGCCCAATCTTGTTCCTTCTCTCATGTCTTTGCTTCAAGACAAAGCTGTGGAAGTCATAAAAGTGAGTTGTTATGCCAACTTTTACTGAGATTGTTACTTTTCTTTTAGACTTTCTATGCTAACAAACAGAATGGTTTGCACAACCAGGCTGTTTTGGGTTTTGCAAAAGTGTTAGTATCTTGTTTGGAAGCTAAAGACCTGCAGACTTTTATACCAGACATCATCAGTGGAGTTCTCCCATGGTCATTGGTTTCCAGACATCATTTCAGAGAAAAGGTACTTTGTAATTTCTTTGTTTCATATGCATGTTTGTGTCAATTAAATTATGGGGTAACGAAGTCTATCTTTTTGTTTCTGTATTCCATAGTAAAGGTCTTAAATCGATACCTGCTTACTTTCCTATAGGTGACAATTATTCTAGAGATTATCATACGAAAGTGTGGTTTTCCAGAATTGGAAATTGTTACACCAGACAAGTACAGGAGTTTTGTCAAGACTGTCTTCCAGGTGATTATCTCTCTCTCTTTCTCTCAGGGACTGTGGTTTAGTTATTTAGGCTTGGTTTTATGAAATGTCTTCTAGAGCCAGTTGTAATAACCTCATGGAACAACTTGCCATCATTAGACTGGAAGTTCATGGGATCTTCTAACCTGAATTAGACTCCTGTGAGTCATGAAACCTGTTCCCATACTGTGCAGGCTTTTGAATTTGAAATTTCTTTTAGAATGTTCTAAAGACGAATTTGCCTGATATTTCTCATACCATGGGAACACCGAGGCATTTTAGGCAACTAGGAATGTTGATGAAATAGTCTGGAATTGCTACTGTACCTGAAAATGTCAAGTTGCTATATCAGATCATCAGATGTTTTCTTAAAAATTGAGACTGGAATTAAGAAGGGACTGCAAATGTATTACAAGACCCCAATTATGGTGTTGCCATCTATAGATATTACGATTTTCAAAGTTCTCTTGAAACAGTAATCTTAGTTGCCTTTCATAATGTTATTATTGCTCTCCTCAATGTGGACGTAATTTGCAGAATCGACGTCATAAGTCAGCTTCCAAAGATATGGAGTCATTGCCTGAAGATTCTTCTGAGAAAAGGTCTGAAAAGTTTCTTGATTTTCATTTCATTCTTGTTCTATGCACTGCCAGAAAACGAGTAGGTGGAAATGCTCTCCAATAACGGTTAAACCTGCATCCTCTTAGGGCTGAGAAGCAGAAGCGCAAGAAATCTAGTTATGTACCGGATAAAAGTGGTTCATTGCATCATATAAAGAGAATTGGGGCCGGTAGAGAGGCCAATGTCCCTTCAAATTCAAAGGAATCTCGTGGATCAATTGGTGATGACGGTGGACCTAAAGGGGTTAAAAGGGCTAGAAACTTGGAGAAAGATAGATCACAATGGAAAGATGGTAATAAGTCCAACAAAGGCAGGAGGGGTCAGAAGAGAAAGCTGGAACATGAAGGGACAACTGGGGAAGGTAAGGTGGCATTTAAAAGACGTGACTCTGCTTTGAAATTTCAGAGACCCAGAAAGAAGATGGCAAGACGAAGATAAGTGGTTAGGATGGTAATATTTGTACTCGATTCTTCTTCCAAACTTTTGCGCAATGTAGAAGTTGGGGAGAGATACAAAATCAGAGACTATTCATGCACAGGTGGGATTGCCGTTACTTCTACAGCTCATGATAACGAATTTAGTGAGCCATTTTGCTGGAACCGCCGCTGAACTGGAGTCCATCCTAATTGGAATCTGGACATGGATAAAATTTCGTGGCTATTTTTCTTAATACAAATTAAAGAGAACAGCTTCCATTGAGTTCTTGGAGACTTGTTTCAGCAGTGTGGGAAGGTCCTGTGAACCCTAGACATGCTATAGTTTTTCAATTTTCTATTCCCCATAAAAGTTGATTATATAGAAGACGAGCTTAAGACTGCAAATTGTGTTCCAACACTTGATTACTACCAGGTGTATGTGTTGGAAAATTGAGGTGGGACTTGATCTTGTGTACAAATAGTATTTTTGTTTGATTTTTTGAGATTCAAAATTATTTTAAATTTTATAAAATGATTAATTTACAAATATAACGAATATAAATGTAAAAGGTATGTTACTATATGATTTGATCCTTTTTTGTTTTTTTGAATTATTTAAAATTAGTTCATCACATTTATTGTAATTGTATACGCGCTTGTGATATTTATATGAATGTGTTGAGAGAATTTTATAAGTAGTGTAGAAAAGATTAGGTACGAAGTGTTTTTTTAGGGTATTAGTTTATTTAAAATAGCATTTGAATTGACTTTAAATTTTAAATTTTAAATTTAATTAGAATTATAATTAATTTTAATTAAATACTAATTAGAATTAAACATAATATTTTATATTGATTTTTATTTATTATATATTCCATGTCCTTTTCTTTTTTTATTCAAAAAATTCTTTTCTATAATTTAAATTGACTAATTTTAGGGATGATATTGACTTTTTGTATTTAAAAAATGTTTCAAACGTGATCTTTGAAGTAAACGGTGGTTGATAGAGTAATCCTTGATCATAAATTCCATTATGAGTAATGCATAACTTATGATTGGTAGTAAAACAACGATTAATAATTAAGTCTAATTTTATTAAATTACTTAATTTTTAAATATAAGTTATATTTAGAATTATATAAATTAATCTCCTTTAGTTCATTTTTTATTCTTTAATTAAATAATTTATACTTATAAATCAAGATTGAAGTCTAATAATATATTATGGCCATCTAAATATTAGGAATTTCAAAATAATTTAGATTAATCAGTATATCATTTTATATATAATTCAATCAGTTCTTCACACAATGTTTCTATTAGATATAATGTATGTAATCAATTTATATTGTATATGAGTCCAATCATGTTAGTTCTTCAATAATAGTAATTAATCAATTAATGACATTTTAAATTGTTTTTAAAGTGTCTTTTGGCTTTTGCCAAGAATTTTCTGAATTAGTACTAGCCGAGAATAACAAAATATTTTTCCTAATCACTTTAAGATGATGAATCATATATCGATCACTTAACTACCTTCATATAGTTCATACTACATTTAATGATTACTAATTATGTCATCTTTAACAAGAATAGGTCATAAGTTGTATCATTCAGAATATAACAATCTCTGTATGAGATAATTATTTTGAAAATCTTAAGTCAAAAGATCACTTATACAATTATTAGAATGAAAATTTTCATAGATATACAAGTAATATTCCAATATAATTCTTATATGGGGTCAATTTAATGAACTTTTTATCTAACAAGTAACTATATATTTATTTAAACATCTCTATACTTTAAGCTATGAGATTGACTATTTTCTTAATAAGGAAAAAACATAACATAATTTAGTTTTTTATGCTTTATTAATGTTCAGTATCAATAGAATAATGACTAGAAACAATTTAGGGATAATATATAAATGCAATTTGAATCTTATAATTATAATCTAATTACAAGTTAATTCACAATGTACATTATCCTATAGACTCTTTATATATATATATATATATATATCAGTTGAGTAAACAAATATTTATGATATAAATAAAGTTTTTAAACAATTATATTACTAAAACTACGACCAACCGATTGTCTTTAGGACATAAACCAATAATAAGCTCAGTCGCAATGAGAACCATATTTAAGGTGAAGTGTCATTTGCAAGCTTGTGAAACTACATCTTTAGTAATTTTGTGGTCAATGAGTTGGAAAATTGATTTTTGTGAAATAATCCAAAAATTTTTTATTTATTATAAAGTATCACAAATTATCTTTGTCAGTGACATAAAAAATGGATGACAATGGGCGAGTTAGGAGTCTAGTCTAATTAGGCTCGTGTAATTCAAAATTCAATTAGGTCGATGTCAAAATAATGTTGTTTTTGTTCCAATTAGATTGAGTTGATGTTTAAGCTTAAGTCTGATCCAAATTTCGATCGATTCAAATTGATATGTTGACTTTAGATGAGGTGAATCAATTTGAGTCAATTTTGTTATCCTTAAAACACTCTTAAGTTTCAAATTAAACTAAAGTATTAATTTTTTTTTATGTCAAGCCTAAATATGATCTACACATTCCTACCATGAACTATAACCAATTTACATAAACTTGTTTATTTCTTAGCTTGCTTAACATAAGTGCAACTTTAGTTTCTTTAAGTTTAAAGATAGAGTTAATTACAAAAAAAAAATTCCAAACTTTACTCACTTTTATAATTATAGCCTGAATTTTAAAAAGTAACAATTAAATACTCAAACTTTCAATTGTTTCATCTAACCCAACATTAGTATCTCTGAAAACATTGCTAACATAGCAAGCCACATAAGACATAAATCTGAACATGTAACTCTGATGTGAAGTCCTTTGCTAGGTTAAGTTGTTGAATAGTTTGAATACTGGTTCCTATCTTTTAAATATCTTGGAGTCTCCATTTCCTCCAAAAAGCTAAGATATCAGGATTGTCTCCTTCTTTTGGAAAGTTATATAAACAAAAAAAGAATCAATTCTTAGTAGAATAAGTCTCTCTCTTATACAAAGAGTCTCCAAATTATTTCTTTTATTTTAAGGAACCAACAAACTTATTGGAGCTCCCATCTTTGTCTTCTAAAGAATATCAACAAAAGGTAAGAAAAATGCATTAAAAAGTTTCTATGGACTGAACGTGTTGATAACTTTAAAGGTGAAAAAATTAAGTGGAAGCAACTTTTTTAGAGAAAACAGGAAGGTGGTTTAGGGTTCATTTCTATGTAGATGAGTCAATCAATTCTAGTTGCAAAAAGAATATGGAGGTTGCTTACTGATAAGGAGGCTCTCTGGCCCAAATGGACCAATGAATACTATATCAATTCTAGTTGCAAAAAGAATATGGAGGTTGTTTACTGATAAGGAGACTCTCTGGCCCAAATGGACCAATGAATACTATCATAAGAACTCTAGTTTCTGGTAGATTGAAGAGAGGAAGGAGAAGTCCTCGTACTTTATTCAAATGTTAAGGAAAAGATTGTTAATCTATCCTCTAATCGAAACTCACATTGGCAATGGACAAACCTCTTGGTTTTGATAATTGTTCAAAGCAAAGCCCCCTAATTCTTAGGGAGGATTTATCACCTCTAATTGCCAAAATTCCTATTCAAGCTCGAGTTATGGAAATGATCTAACAAGATACTTGGTCTTTTAACTTCATAGTCACTGATATAATTCAAGTGCATCTTACTGATTACTCCCCCAATCCATCATGGTGTGATAAATATCACTATATATCTATCATAAGCGGAGAATTCAACAATTATTCTTATCTTAAAGCTATCAAACCTCAATAGCCTTCAATTCAATGGTTTAACATAATTTTGAAGTGTGTTTTAATGTTTAAAGCCTCATTTATTACTTAGCTAGCAGCAAGGCACATATTAAAAACTAAAGATAGGTTGATTGGTTGAAATGATCATATTTGTTTGTTATGCAATCTTAGGACTGAAACTATTAATCATTTGTTTTTCCAATTTGACTACACTAAAGTGGTATGGGCTAGGATGCAACATATAATGCTATATTTGGAGTGGCAAGATATGCTCAATTGGGCAAACAAACTTTACATAAGAATGAGAGGAGACCAGCGAAGTCTCAGTCTTTTCTTAACTTGCTCAATCTATTTCATCTAGAGAGAAAGGAATAATAGGCTATACAAAAAATGCAAAATAGATAGATATTTGCTAGCCTATAGGGTCTACTGTTAGATTAGGGAAATCTTATTGGCTCATAAGTTTGAAGAGATGAGTGGTTCAATGAGAAGATGATGGATCTTGGAATAATTCTTATTTATTTTTTATGTTGTTTATAATGTAGTAAGTTCCTAGAAAGACTACGTTGTAACATGATCCTTGTATTTGCATATTTTCGTATTTGATGCCCGTTTTGAGCCTTTAATGAATATGGTGAAAGATTTGGCAGAGAGTGATATTTTGTGTTATTTTTAGGAAATGTTTTTAAGTGACAAAATAGTGAAGATA
>JAOQMM010000005.1:19677659-19689406 GCA_027563515.1 Erythroxylum platyclados
GTAGATTAAAAACCCCAAGTGTACAACAAAATACTACAGGGAAAAGATTAAAAAAATTCCAAAACTTTGACTTCTTTTTAGAGAGGAGGCTCTAATACCATGCTTGCTATGGTGTGGTAGATGATGTGTCAGATGGCATGACTTGACATAATTTGAAACCTTTCATGGAAAATACAGTGTTGTTTTTCTTAGAAGCTAAACGACATCGTTTAGATCGTCTTCTTCCTTCAAATAACTATAACTAGGCTTTTCAGCTCTGAGACTCTGGGTAGCACATAGAGGCATGTGCGATAGCTGATATTTATGTTTTTTGTAGTTTTGGAATCTGTTCAAATAGAGGATTAATTTGGTAAATGGAAAGTTGTAGTCGAAGTAGATTAAAAACCCCAAGTGTACAACAAAATACTACAGGGAAAAGATTAAAAAAATTCCAAAACTTTGACTTCTTTGTAGAGAGGAGACTCTAATACCATGTGGAAATAAAGATTAAAGAAGAAATTATGAAAGGCTTTATGTATTTCTGTGTATGTTCAATGTTATGTACTTCCATCTATTTATACACTTTAGGTGACTCCGGCTAAGGAAACAAAATCAACTAAATAATTATATAGTATTAATGTACATAATTCTTGGAGAAAAATAAGGCTAACTATATGGTGATGTTTGACTTCTGAAGATTCTGTTAATATGTGAGTAAATTAAGTGGAAGGTGTTTAAAGCAGAGGAGTTTTTAATTAAGATGTGAAAGTTCTTGGCCAACTATTAAGGATGAATGTTCAGGGTTTTAAAAACAAAATTGAAGATTTTTTTATGATTAAATTTGTCATCAATGTGTTATGGTTGATTTGAAATATGTCTAATATAGAAGAAAAGATTAAAAACATTATTTGATTAATGAAAATTTGATCCTTGCTTATTAAAGAAAATATAAGGAGGAATCACAGTAATGGAGAGTGAAAGTGGGGAGATGATTTTCGCGCGACCAGTCACAGGTTGGAAAGTGTGTATCAACTATTGCAAACAAAGTAACTAAAAGGATCACTTTCCTTTTCCATTTTTGGTTCAAGTGATAAAAAGGTGATTGGCCATGCATTCTACTGTTTCCTGGATGGATATTTGGGCTACAATCAAATTTTTATCTACCTGGAGCATCAAGAACAGACCACTTTCACATGTTCTTTTGGAACATTTACCTATAGATGAATGCCTTTTGGGTTATGCAACACTCCAACAACATTTTAAAGGTGTATGATGTCTATCTTGGCAAGTATGATTTAGGAAATAATGGAAATTTTCATGGACAATTTTTTAATCTTTCGATACTCTTTTAAGCAATGCTTGACAAATTTAGATGTAGTACTTCAAAGATGTGAAGAATCACACTTGGTTCTAAACTGGGAAAATGTCAATTCATAGTGCACAAAGGAGTAGCGTTAGAACATAAGATATCGTGCCAAGGTAATGAAGTGGATAGAGCTAAGGAAAAATTCATCAACAAGCATCCACCACCAGTTAATTTCAAGGGTGTGTGAGCATGTTTAGGACATTCTACCGCCACTTCATTAAAGACTTCGCATTAATTGCTAGACCTCTTACAAATATGTAAGTCAAGGATATGCCTTTCATTTTTTATGATAATTGTTTATTTGCGTTTAATTGATTAAAGGAGGCACTAATTTCAGAACCGATCTTAACATCACTGAATTGATCATTACCATTTGAGGTCATGTATTATGCTAGCGACCAAGTTGTAGGTTGTGTGTTGGGCCAACGAAAGGACAAAAGGCTGTATAAAATATATTATGCAAGCAAAACATTAACAGGGTCCCAACTCAACTATACCATTATTGAAAAAGAGTTACTAATAATAGTATTCGTATGTGACAAGTTTTGGTCTTATCTTTTGGGATCTAAGGTGATCATTTTTACTAATCATGTTGCGTTTAGATAAATTTTCACAAAAAAAAGAAGTGAAATCAAGGCTTATCCAATGAGTGTTGCCTTTATAAGAATTTGACACTGAGATTAGGGACAAGAAGGGAGTAAAAAATGTGGTACCTAACCACTTATCATGTCTTAAAGGAGGGGAATTGCAACAAATTGAAGACATAAATGAACGATTCCCCGATGAGACCTTGATATTGCTAAACCGCTTTGTGGTATCATAGTACACTAACATAGCAAACTATGTTGTAGGTGGTATCCTCCTGTTAGATTTGTCTTATCAACAGAGAAAGTGATTCTTGTATGAGTGATCCCATTATAAATGGAATAAACCAATCCTCTGTAGGATATGTGATGATGGACTCATTAGGAAGTGTGCTCAGGAGGAAGAAATGTTAGACACACTGACATAGTGTCATGGATCTATCTATATGGGGCATTACGAAGCGATCAAGACGACGACGTGGATCTTAGAATGTTGTTTTTATTGGTTGAATTTTTCAAGGATGCTCGGGAATTTGTGACTAATTGCAATAGATGCCAAAGAGTGAGGAACGTCTCAAAACGAGATGAGATGCCATTGTCTAACATTTTGGAAGTAGAAGTGTTTAATATGTGGGGACTAGATTTCATGGGACCATTCTCATCCTTTATAAAGAACACCTATATCTTAATCGGAGTGGACTACGTGTCATGATGAGCTGAAGCAATTGCAACTGCAACAAATGATGGAAAAGTGGTGTAAAAGTTTATCAAGCAATTATTCAATAGAGTTGGAGTGTCATGAGCCATAATAAGTGATGGAGGAGCACATTTTTACGACAAATCTTTTGATGCTCTTCTGAAAAGATATGGAATTTGCCATCGTATTGTCACTCTGTATCACCTGCAAATAAGTGGACAAGTGGAGATTTGAACCACGAGCTTAAAAGAATATTAGAGAAGATGGTAAGTAGTTCAAGAAAGGATTAGGCATTAAAGCTAGATGATGCCCTATGGGCCTATCAAACTGCCTTTAAAACTCCAATCAATACGAGCCCATTTTGGTTTATGTATAGGAAGCATTTTCACCTGCCCATAGAGTTAGAGCATAGAGTATATTAGGTGACAAAAGCATTAAATTTTCATTAGAAGCAAGCGGGTGAGAAAAGGCTTTTACAGTTGAATGAACTCAACGAGCTTAGATGAAATGCTTATAAGAATGCCAAGTTGTATAAGGAAAAAGTTAAGAAATGGCATGACTCTCATATCAAGAAGAAAGAATTCAAAGTGGAAGATGTGGTGTTACTATATAATTCAAGATTGAAGTTGTTTCCTGGAAAGCTCAAGCCACAATGGAATGGACCTTTTAAAGTAACTCACGTATTTGCACACAGAGCTTTAGAATTGGAAAATCAAAATAAGGAAACTTTCAAGGTGAACAGGTAAAGGTGTAAACCATATCTTGAAGGAGTCTTTTCACAAGAAAGGGAAGTGATTTCTTTCCTTTCAATTCAATAAAAAAGATTGGAATGATGAAAGGTCAAGCTAATGAACATAACTTAGCATTTTGTGTAGTTAGTTTTTTTTCTTAATTTCTAGTATTTAGGTTCCTATTTTCATTTTTTGGAGTTGTTTGGATGTTAATTTTCATGTTTTTAAAGTAGTTACAAGTTAGGAAACAAATCTCGAGGGTTACATAAGGAAAAACAAGCAAAATGGGACAAGGAGGCAAGATCATGCATGGCGTGCTTGGCCACGTTCTGCCATGATTGTGACAGACGAGGGGCATGATTGTGCCTAGCAGTGAAGACACCAACTCATCCCAATACACTTTAAACCCTATTTTACCCCTTCCTTTTCAGCCTTAACCATTTAAATACATCTTTTCTCTTCTTTTACAACTTACTTCTCTCTCTAAACCTGGTAACCATCTTCCAAGCTCTCAAACTCTCTCAAATCTCTATTCATTCTTACTTAGGTTTTCATTACTTTCTTTCATCTTTCACCTAGATAAACATTCCTCTTACACAAAATGTAGTGATTTCCACACAAAAATCACATCTTTTGAGTGGTTGTTACAACATTTCTCTACACTTTCTCCCTCATGTTTTTGAATGTTCTTGTGTGTTTTTGTTGTGTTTCTTGGTTAATTTTGTAGGTTATATATTCACTCATGGTAGCAAAAATCCAGCAAGTTGCCAAACACTCAACATCGAAGGGGAAAGCTACAGTGTCGGGGAATGATACACATGATAGGCTTGCGATGTTGGAGCAACTTTTTCGATCTATTAAGAAGAAGAAGAAATACGATTCCAAACTCTTCACTCTAGAATTGTTATTGCATCAAGATATTTTGATTTTGATTTCTTAGAAAATCTGGGTTTGAAAGAAATGATTGAGTAAGAAAATTTGATGCGAAAAATTTATTCAATTTAATTATGTTGTGTATAAGGATTTAACCCTCGAATTTTACACTACAATTTGGACCGCAAAAATTAGATAATTTTTTATTTTGATTATGAAGCCACCCTTGTAATTCGGACTATCATACTATAAAAGAAATTGGTGGGTTTCTTAGATCAAATATTATTGAAAAATATGATAACTTTCATGTTAAGCAATATTGGAAAAAATTAACAGGGTTAGATGACTTTGTTGTCAGAAATGCACATAATAACATTATTCCTAGTCCTGAACATTTGTTATTGCATAAATTTATGTTCATACTGTGTTTGACAAATCTCAAAGTAAAAAGTGTTCTCATAAAGAATTATTCATACTTTGTTGCATGATTCATAAGGTCAAAGTTTGTACTTTAACCCACATTTTTAATACAATAGTTACTTCTCTTAAGAGGAAAAGTAACTGTCTTGGTATGGGTTTTCTTGTTACCACACTTAATTAATATTATGGTGCATCTATTGATGCACTAATTATTGTTTTTCCTGAGTTTCTTAACCATACACATTTAAGGCGAGCTAAGACCTTGGAGGTCCATGACATGACATTCTAAGATATTAGTTCCAAATCTTAAATGAAATATAGGACTGAATAGGCTAGCTCTAGTTTTGCAATAGCACAACACCAAATTGAAGCCTTATCAAGTGAAGAAATTGAGGAAGACGAAAAGGAAGGTTGGGAGAAAGTGTTCAATTTAGTGTCAAAAATAATAAGAGCATGGCAGAGCATCTGAACACCATGGAGTCGCAAATGAAGGAGCTTGCGCGCCACCAACATTAGTAGTGACACGACATAAAAAAGATATCGAAGTATTTTGTTGCTCAAGGTGTTTAGATTCCTTCACCCACACCTCACCGCCTCAATCTCCATAAGTGTTTCTTGCCTTAAATTTTTTTATTGTTATTTATTTTTATGTATTTTGTTTGATTTCTCTCATTGAGGACAATGTGATGTCTAAATATGGGGGCATTATACATTGGTAGGTCATTTATGTGTTAATTTTGCATTTGCATTTTGTTAGTTTTTTTTATTAGGTTGGCATTGTGTGAACAATTTGTTACATATGTGTGAATTGTGTAAATGTGATGGCAAGAATTGAATGGAATTAGTTTAGCTTTGAACATGGCCATTTAAATTGTAAATGCATAGTAACTTATGAATTTTGTGTTGTATGTGTCTTTGGAATGAATATGCATGTTAATTAGGATATGACACCTATTCTTTCACTTTAGGAAATTTGATTGTATATATTTATAATTATAAGTCAATTAACTTGGTTAGCATTATTAGTACCTTTTCATGAGAATGATTGACTAAGAAAAAATGAGGTAGATTAAAAATGTAATAAAAAAAAGTGTCCTAAACAAAACTCCCATTTCACTGACCCTTTTTGAAAAAAAAAATAGGTTAAGAATAGAGCTGGTAGCCAGTTGAGAGTTATGATATAGCTAAGTAATCGGGGGCATTCACAATAAAATGTTTTTCTTTACGTCAAAAGGCTATAATGACACTCCAACCAAGCTAAATAAAAACATAAGCTAGTTGAATAATCGAGGGACATTTATGATAAAGTGTTTGCCTTCATGTCAAAAGATTAAGTTATCGTTCAAGAAAATCTAAAAAATGGTGTCATAATAAATAAACCTATTAATCTTTTAAAAATAGCAGGAATTTTCATGAAGGAATACTTAGTGATAGTTTGCCTTTTTAATTGATCAATACTAATAAATATATGCTTACAAGTGTCATAGGTGTATGAATAGGGTATTAATATTTTGATTGATATGTATATTCAAATCAAAGTACTTAATCATAAAAGGAATAAGCTAGTACGTTGGCATATTTTGAGTGAATAGTGTTTGAGGTTAACTTAATTTCATAAGATTGATGTCATTATATCATTACTGTATATTATATTATTGTGTGTTTATATGTTTTTGTGTTTTGTTTATGTTGTATTTTTAGTTTTACTTGAGGACAAGCAAAATTTTAAGTGTGGGATGTTGATATGTGTATATCTTAGTATGTTTTTATAGGTGTTTAAATGTGTTTTTAAGTGTTTCTTAAATGATTATCATATGTATAGGCTTAGAATTATGTTATTGTTAGTGTTTGTTTATATTATGTTTGTTTGGTTTAGAGCATGAATTTAATCTTTATGTTTCAAGAGGTGCCTGATGTGTTTGTAAGTGTTGGAAAACAAGAAATTGAAGAATGAAGAAGATGTTGCATGCATGAAGGAAGGCACAATCTTACATCCTACACAATCATGTCACGATCGTGATAGAGAGGAACAAACAACGCGAGGCATGATTGTGCATGAAGATTTTCCAGGTATGATTTTTTTTCGTGTTTTGAGTGTTCAGGGCTATTTTTGGAACTGAACAAAGTGGGAAACCCTAGACACAACCCTAAAACCCTAAAGCACTATAAAAGAACATAAAAAAAACACCAAAAAGAGATAGCAACCAACATATCAAAGAAGATCAAAGTGGAGAGATCAATGAAAAGCTTCAGAAAATTCTAACAATCCAAATCAAGGATTCAAACAGTTTTTACTCTTTTCCTTTTATTTTCTTTATAGTCCTTAATATGTAATTGGATTTCTATGATGTATAACATGTTTATGGATTTTTAAATCCAAATTAGAAATTATCTGGAATTATTTTGTGAACGTTAATTATTTTTTATTTTCAATATATCTTTGAATATTTGTGATAATTTTCATACATATACTTGATAATAAATCCAGTGAGCGAGTCAAGTAATTAGTGTTAAGGTGTGCAATGAGAGTTTGCAATTTAATAGACCCATAATTATCAAATTAATGAACAATTAAAGAGATATCTTACTTGTGAAATTAATTATTTGTAGGATTGCTTCAGATTTAATTGAATAAGTTAGGAGTAGTTTTGTGAATCGAGAGATTACAAATCTATAAATATTGAATTAAATTAGGGTTGTTTGATTAGATCCTGAGAGAAAGTAATCAAAACCTTAGAAAATCTTGAATCAAACATAAATTGAATTAACAAGATTAAAGGAAACAAAATAAGGATAGAATAGTTCTTATGTATTCAACTTTGATCAATCTCAATTTTATTGACAGCTCAATTGTTTATTTGCTTATTTGTTTCATTTTATTATTTATTTTAATTTCTGTTATTTGTTTTAATTTAAATCAAATTATTAGTATCTTAAACAAAGTTCGATTCAAATTGTTTAGGTGTCTATATTCTTCGTGAGAATGATACCCTTGATACGACAAGATACGATCCATATACTTGCAATATTGAGAGTTTTATTGTTCTATAAAACTTGCTCAATAGATGATATGCTTGTTAAGTAGACTTAAGGAAATTGTTTTACTTATCCTTAAGGTAATTTAAAAAAAAAAAGACTAAGATGTTTATAAAATAGTGGGCATAATAGAGGAATTAAATAGAGCATACAACTTCAACAATGTTAATGGCATAAGGAGGACGATTATTGAGTGAATGACAAGTGTCATAAACAATGCTTAAATTGATTACAAAAGGAGTAATAAGGTTGTCTAACAGTTGTTTCCACTAATGCTAACATAAGTAAGGAGCCATGACCTCTATTAGTATAACCACTAAAATAAGATGTATAAAACTAATGCTAAGCTTAAGTATGGCCTAAATCCTGATTAAACTTGATTAGGTTTTTGTCTATCTTGAAAGTTTGAGCTCAAACGAGCTTTAGGATAGAATGAAAAGTTCAAACTTTTTGGACAAAAAATAGATATGAACTTAGATTGGTCCGTGTTCGAATCTAGTTAGTCAGGTTTAGGCAAAGTTTATATAAGGTTAGACTTAGTCAAATTAGGTACCTCTGAGCCCTTTTTTTTTTAATACTAGGCTTAATCTTGAGCCTAATCAAATCAAACTTTACTCTTTGAATTTGAGTCGAGTTGGTTTTATTTAAGCCTTTTTGCCAAGCTTAGCAGTAGGTTGCTATCTACATATTATCATAACAAGATAAGAAGTTAAGCATCCACCTATTTCCATTATGAAAAATTAATTAAAGAATAAAGTACAAAAAGGTGCTTCGGTTAAATAAGTAATTAAACCTTGACCTTAATAACCATACCTTATCTACAACATTATAACTGGTAAAATTCTTCGCATTTAACTTCTCTATAGTAATAACAAGTGTTTAAAAAAAAAGGAGAAAATGAAGATAGAAAATAGTTTGAAGTACAAGAAACTATATAACTACTATCCCTAAAGTTACTAGGAGATGATTGAAAGAGAAAATAGGCATAAATTACACAGTAGATTCATTTGAAGGGTGTCATAAGGACTTATAAGGAAAAAAAAGAATTTGACCTAATTCATATCTAACTATAAACAATTGTACAGCGTGTAGAAGTGCTTCACCAGTCAAAATGGTCATCAATTGGTAGCAATAGAAAGCTTATGTCATGATGACTTGATCAGTAGTTGATAGACGACGAATCATAGCCAAATAGGATGAAAAATACACTAAATGTTAATTAACGTTATAGCTCGTGGATGGTAGTGACAGTATATTAAAAGGCCAATAAGATAATGTTAACGGTTTACTTTACTTTTCTCTGGCGAGCATAATAGTGTCTTTTCCCAGATGACTAGACCATTGCATTGCATTAAAGTCTTTCTCACAAAAAAATTAGGGGTTTTATAGTTCAATATCTCACTCTAACTCTAATACTGTGTTAATTTAAAGAGAGAGTGGATAAATAAAATTCAAGCAAATCATTTGTTTAGTCTTTGTATATAAAAATGTTACTAGATTTAATAAGATCGAATATTCATATACTCACATAAATTGGTAAGTTTTTATGGCATTCAAGAGGCGAGCAAATTGTGTGTGTACATATTAAAAAATGGACTAATAAATTATCTAGAAACAAATGAATGTTATGTCAAATGTGTATGATCAATTCAATTTAACCAATCACTAGCATTCACAATTTCCTAAATACCAATTAAAGAGATTGTAAAGGAGGTATTAATAATTTATAGTATTTCAACTAACAAATTTAATGTAAAGCCACTCTCCAATTGTCTTCCTTCAATAGACTAAGAGTAGCCATTTTATGACTATCTTCTCTAAGGGTGAAGAGCAATCTTATAATTATATTTCTTATTCAAGTGAATAGCAACACAATAATTAGAAAATACAACAGAAATGAAACACAATCACTGCTGCACTTAAAAGTTTACAATTCAAAATATTTCTTAACTAATGCTTTAAAGCTCAAACATTGACCATAATAATTAATGCAGTCTCAAAATCTCAAGTTCAAACTCATTGATGTTAATAAAGACTCATAAAGGTTCATTGACATCTAAATTAATATTTACAAACAGAAAGTAACTTTATAGTTATTATAGCTAGAAACTAGTCATTCTAATGACTATTTTCTATCATATTGATTGACCTATCTCACCATTTGGTCCATCTATGTCCACCTATAGAGTTTAAGATTATTTTACCTCTTTTGGCTCCAAATCGATCTTTATATTATCAGTTCTTAGATCTCTCTTGATGTTTGATAATCAATTTTTGCTTCGTTCTTTTGGTACTGGAGAGTTTACTTCCTCTACATCTTTCCTTTTTTTTTCTTTTTTTAATTAGTAGCGGAGTCCATATAAAAAAGTTTTAAAGCAACACTTAAATTTCATCAGCGAATTCAGGAATCATTTATGCTCACTTTACGTATTCAGCTTGTGATGGTTGCTAGGTTCTTAAAAAAAGTGTAGAATTGTATTGGGCCATCAAATATTTGCGAATCACCTACATTTAGAACGGATAACAGAAGTTTTTAAGTACAACTTCGTTTATGCTTATTCCTGATGATGTATAGGATGTTTACCAATTTTGTAAGTGTTTTCTCTTAGACAATTTGGTAAAAGCAATTCAAGCACAACGTTTTGCTCATCAGTTTAAACTTGATATGCATAAGGTACTATAGTTCTTTAAATAATCGATTCACATGTACATCACTATTTCTGTCACCTATCCTCCATGACAATCAAATGAAGAAAATTAGAAAAGAAAAACTAATAAAACCTTCTCATAAGGAAAAGTTGATCTATCTACTCCCTGCATATGCCACATAGTCTGCCATTTCGCTTCTACTCCTCTTTTTTCTTTTCTTCACTTGTCAGGGGAAGAAAATGCAAATTGTCATTACTCTTCTGGCCGAAAGTAAGTATAAGTTGAACTAGCCTCTGTCTTCGTAACCTGCAAATATTACATCTATTGTGTTTAATCCTGAAGAGTTATGGAAGAAGTTTGTAGATGCTCCTGTGACAACTGAAGTGAAATCCTTTTCTCTAAAATTTTAAATGCAAATGATAGCGTGCTTATTTGTGAATGCAAAATAACAAAAATGCCGTCATTTACAAATAAGCTTCATCTATAGTATTTCCGATTCAGAAGAAGTTTTTCTCTAGATGATTGGAGAAATAATCGGCGATGTCATTCCCTTATATGTACTATAGTTTCCCAACTACAGTAGGTCACTGGTATTTCATTTTGCAGCTATTAAACTAAATAAACACAGAAGCTAAAATTATCCACTAAAAATGAGAACTCTTTAGTGGAACTTTTAACAAGAACATCCAAAACGAAAACGCTCAAAAGTACTTTGAAGCAAGACTTCTAAGAAAAGCCATGGAATCTAGAATCTAGAACAAAAGTAACTTGGTACTAAAATAGAAGCAATGAAATGGACAAACCTCGGAATTACGAGAAAGACCTGATGGAAGAACCGGAACAAGAGATGTCCACAGAATGGGGTCCAAGGGATCAATTGCGTTGTAGTTGGTTATATGTGGAGTAGATAAAAAAGGAGTGTAGGGATACAAATTTCTCTGAAGGGACAGTCCACTAACTCCTAAAGGAGCTCCAAGTTTTTCATTGTTACCGCCATGACTAGCTGGCTTATCAACTCCTTTACCATAATCCAGCTTGTTAACATTTTTATTTTCATTTTCATCATTCTCATTGCTGCTTGCTTGTCTTTTTGATGTTTTCTCCTCCAAGCTCTTGTAAGCAGCTGATCGAGACAAAATGCTTAAGCAGGAAACTGTTGAGCCTTGCTGCCTCTTTGCTTCAAGAGAAATTCCCAAACGTGGCATCTGGTATGGTTCAGTGTGATGAATTGCCCATTCCATTGTCTTAAGTTCACTGCCAATATCTTCAGGAATACCATGTTTTATTTCTTCAGATGATCTTGGGATAGATTCTAATTGACGAGATTTACTTGATCCCCACCACTTGATATAACTGGTGAGATCAATCTTTCTCTCAACACCAAAACTGCCAACATACTCACTTTCCGCTGC
>JAOQMM010000005.1:19696857-19708907 GCA_027563515.1 Erythroxylum platyclados
TTCGCAAGATGTAGGTGATGTAGGTCCAGTGTATATTGATGCAAATGGTACAAAACTTAGGATCTTATCCAAGTCTATCAAAGATGAGACATCAAGAGTAACTCCAGATTTCCAGATTTCCACATCAAGACTCAAAACTATTTTTCTTTCTTTTCTATTTATATATTTCATTGTCTTGGATGTTAATCTGGATTATTAGGATGTTAAACATGATTATGGTTTCTAAATCCATATTAGAGAATGTTCCTGATCTAATTTTTAAACTTTATTCTTATGAATTCAATAGATATGTCAATGCTTTGTGATATTTGTTATGCTTATACTTGGTAATAAATTGAGAGATTGAATCAAGTTATATGTGCTAAGGTGTGCAACGAGAGTTGGTAACTTAATAGACATACAAATATCATATTAATAAACAATTGAAGAGAGGTCTTAACTGTGAATT
Organism: Erythroxylum platyclados; assembly: GCA_027563515.1. Taxonomy (NCBI): domain Eukaryota; kingdom Viridiplantae; phylum Streptophyta; class Magnoliopsida; order Malpighiales; family Erythroxylaceae; genus Erythroxylum; species Erythroxylum platyclados. The sequence goes on from JAOQMM010000005.1 coordinate 19,697,306, forward strand.
AATTATCCTTAGGAATGATTTAAATCCAATTGAATAGTTAGGAGTAGTTTTTTGAATTGAGAGGTTGCAATTCTATTATTAGGATTGATTTAAATCCAATTGAATAGTTAGGAGTAGTTTTTTGAATTGAGAGGTTGCAATTCTATTATTATCGATTTCAATTGGGATTACTTGATTAGATCTCGAGAGAGGTAATAAAAACCTTAGGATATCTAAGATCAAGCATAATTGAATCAACAAGATAAAGGGGAGACAAAACAAGGATATAATAATTTCTAAGTTTCCAGCTTTGATTAACTTTATTCTTATTGCTAGCTTTATTTATTCAAGTTTTTATTTTTATTAGTCTATTTTAATTTCAGTTACTTTATTTTGATTCAATTAGTTAAATCTTTTATTATCTTAGACAAAGTGCATTCAAGTTGTTAGGTGACTAATCAATCCTCATGGGAACGATATCTTTATGATCTGTATACTTGTGGTACTAAAGTTTTTATGTAAACCTATTAACAAGTTTTTGGCATTGTTACCTGGAATTGAGTTAGCATCTTATACAATTTGAATTCTTTTGATTTAAGGATTTGAAACCTTTTCTTATGTGATTGCAGGTACATGAATACAAGGATCACTCGTAGCTCAAGAAAATTAGAAGATACATCAGCTCTAGGCATCATTAAGTAAGAAAGAGATATTCGAAAAGCTAAATCTAAGAAGCAATAAAAATAATGATGAAGGAAGAAATAAACAAAGGAGAACAAAAAAAGGGCCTTTATGGATTTCATAAGACTAGGGTTCAATGCCAACCAATAAGGAAGTACTCAACCATCAGTGCAAACAAACATTATCGAAATTAAACCAACACTACTAAACATGCTACAGACCAATATACATTTTTATGGTTTGGACAATGAGGATCCCAAAGCTCATCTGGCTAATTTCTTAGAGATTTTTGACACATTCTAGTATAATGGGTTGTTATAAGATGCAACTAAGATGAGCTCTTTCCTTTTACATTTAAGGATAGAGCCAAGGTATGGTTGAATTCACTCAACCCAGTAAACGTCACAACATGGGAGCAACTGGTGTGCAAGCCTTTTTGGCTAAGTATTTCCCTTTAACAAAGACAATGAGGCTCATAAAGAAATTACAAATTTTCAACAAAACGAAGGGGAGTATTTATATAAAGCGTGGGAGTGCTATAAGGAGCTGTAAAGGAGCTGTCTGTATCACAACTTGCCAAATGAATTCCTCTTACAAACATTTTACAATGGAGTTAATCCACCCATATGAAGCGCAATTGATGCAATTGCTAAAGGATCATTAATGTGGAAAACAATTGAGGAGGTGCATGATTTGTTAGATGAGATGACAAACAATAGTTGTCTTTAGACATCGAAACAAAGAAGACATCAGTTAACCTTTAAAGATTAAAAGGGAGTGTTGGCTATAAATCTAATGACATCATTACAGTCTAAGTTCATAAACATCACTAAATAATTGAACAACTTAAAAGCCACCTCTTCCTCTCCACTTAAAGCAATTCAGCATAAATGTAAACTATGCAGATGAGAGAGCCATGTCATAGTTGATTGGTTCCGAGTGGAAAACAACAACGTAGAGTAGTTCAACTTCATAAGAGCACAATATGGTCGGGGAAGTAATAATCCTCACTCAAACACTTATAATCCTGGGTGGAAGAACCACTCAAATTTTTCTTGATTTAACAATGCAACAAATCAAATAAGAGCTCAAAGCCTATAAGGATTCCAATATGATAGGCTCGGTTCATTGGAAACAAAGATGGATATACTAACGGATGCATTGAATTATAAGTTCACGAGTCAAGATGAGAATCAAAAGAGGATGGAAGCTAAATTCAATTAAATTTCAAAGAATTATGCCTCTTCATTCATAATCTGGAGGTTCAAATTGGCAAATTAGCCAATGAGTTGTCTACATAAAGTGTGGGGAGTCTCTCGAGCAACATGAAATTGTATCCAAGGGAGTAACTGAAAGCCATCACACTTAGGAGTGGGAAAGAGTTAGAAGAAATATCTGAAAAACAAGCTGAATCCCCACCAAGTAGAAGACCAAGAGAAAAATAGTAAGGATGAAGAAAAGCAAGTTAACACTCCTTACATTACTCCTCTATATACACCAAAGATCCCATTTCCACAAAGGCTACAACAGAACAAAATGGATATGCAATCTGCAAAGTTCGTGGAGAAGTTGAAGAAATTACAAATTACCTTGCTCTTTATGGAAGCTTTGGAGAGCATACCCAAGTTTCTTAAAGACATTTTATCAAACACGCAGCCTTGGGATGACAACCAAACAATCTCCATGACTGAAAGTTGTAGCTCCATAATTATCAATCACATTCCCCTAAAGTTAAAAGATCTAGGGAGTTTTACTATGTAGTTGATAATTTAGAATTTTCTAAATGTTTATGTTACTTAGGTGCAAGTATTAATCTTATGTCTTTGTCTATTTTTAGGAAATTAGAGCTAGGAGAAGTGAAGTTAACTTCCATGCTTACTCAGTTAGTAGATCAATTTGATTGTTTGGTGTGGTGGAGGATATGCCTATAAAAGTGCAAAAATTTATTATTTTTGTGGATTTCATCATGCTAGAATTTGAAGAGGATCGCAATCCTTCTTATTGGCGACGAACAAGTGGAATTCAATATGAATAAAGTACTAAAGAATCCAAATTGATGTAGTTGAATCTTTAAAGGAGCAGAACGAGGAGCCAATTTCGAGAACTATTAGTGAAGTATTAGTAGTCGCTTTAAGAACTATTAGTGAAGTATTAGTAGTCTCTTTAAGTACAAATAGTTTTTGCCTCCCATAGTACAATCTGTTTCATTCAACCGAAGATTCAGAGATTTTTATTATTCCTTGTTTTAGTAACAGTTTGTTTTCAAAAAGGGCATTAATGGAGTCAATTGGTTTAACTAATTTCATACATTATGACCTCATTATTATCCTACAATTTCGGGCTTGTTCTTAGGATATTTGACCATTCTATACAGAAAATGATTGAAGCAAGCCACTAATTTGAGATAGAGATTGATGGTAGAAGTGAATGATATGTCAAGCTGACGACGTTAAACAAGTGCTACTTTGGAGACAACCCAAGAATTAGGATAGGTTTCATTTTTATTTTTGTTTTATTTTGTTAGTGCTTTGTTATTTTTTATGCTTTGTGTTTATTTTGTAAAGAGTTGAATTGATGGATGCTCATGACATGAAGTGTATCCAAGTTCCATGTACAACACCATCACCACCTGAATCACCATAAGTTTTCTTGCTCTTACTTTTTATTTATTGTTATTTCTCTTTATTTGTATTGATTTGCTTACCACATTAAGGACAATGTATTGTTCAAGTATGGGGATGTTTATGCATTAGCATATCATTTGTGTGGGGACGTTCATGCATTAACATATTATTCAAGGTTCCCTTTACTACTACATTACCATATTTTTAGTTACATAGTCCAGACCATTATGGAACGTTTGAACTTGCAATCATGTCAATAGCCTGTAGTGGTGGTACCTCCTAAGCAAATCTATACCTCTCCCTTAACTCATAAAGTGTCCTATTATCCATTTGTCTATGGGATGAGTTATCGTTCCTCAATTTCCTAGTTTTAACTGGGGGGAAGTACCTAGCCAAGAATTTCTTTGTCGAGTTATCCTTATGATAATTGAACCTATAGTTGCTAAATTGCTTTGCTCAGTCCTATACTGAGAATGGGAACATTTTCAACCTGATGGAATAATTAGTTACTCCATTGACCTTGAATGTATCACATATGTCCAAGAAATTGGCGACATGGACATTAGGATTTTCATCTAGTAGTCTATCGAACAAATGATTATAATATCTAGATAATGTTTAGCTTAAACTCAAAGTTGTTCAATATAATCCCTGATGTTACTATACTAGACTACATCCTTTTTAATTATGGCTTTATGTTGTTTAGTATAGTTATGTACTCTCTTTCCATTATTTTGTCTTATCATTTTTAAATTAAATATACTTTTATTTGTTCTATTAAATTTGTTTCAATTAAGTCTACTTGGTCTTTTCCATTTTCATTTACATCATTTTGCATCATTATAAGTTTGATTTCCTTTACTGTGTTCAACTTTTTAGTTTGATTTCCTTTACTTTGTTCAACTTTTAGTCTTAACTAAATTTCAATTTCATATATTTATCAATAAATTTAATGTGACTAATTTCTTTTAATTGAAGCTTTTGCATACTTTATTTTAATTTTGAGTTATATAAGTTTATTAACAAATTTTCTTTTTATTTTGAAGAAATTTGGGTGAGTAAAGAAAAGAAAAAAGAAAAGGAATAATAAGGACAATTAACTAATTTCAATACTCAACAATTAAAAGGAAACTTCTAAGAAGTTTCTTTAATTGTTTAAGGAAGAAATAAAGTCTAGAAATTAGTTGAAAATAAGAAAAATAAAATTTAGCTACAATTTGTTGGCTTTTAGATCCAAGGTTTAAATTGAGACCCTTAAATCAGTTAGAGTCTTTAGGTCATTTTTAAGTTGGGAAAAGCTTTAAAATTCTTTTAATGTTAGCATTGTTAACAACCTCAAAGGGGGAAGTGTACTTTGTTCGTCTTTTTACACGCAAAAAACTATATTATTTTTGTTAAATTACATTTAAAATATTAAATTTGCCTAATTTTAAAATATTACTCACAAATATTAAAAATAGTACGTCTAATTATTACAAAATTAATATGTTGTGATTTCCTCTTATCTGAAAGTAAACGTCGCTCAAGGACCTGGAGGACTATAGGTTATTGATCAATTACTTGTACTCTTATCTTAAAATTCACTATATAGTTATAACAAATTATATACCATTACATAGTTGCTCATAGTTGTTGATAAATATCATTTTTAAGTTAAAAGAAAATAAGAAAGACACCCATTGCATAGGATTACCGGTCTAAAGGAATAAGATATACTTCTTACATCTCCATTATCAAGTGATCAAATATTGTAGAAGTACAACAACATCTAGTTCAAATAAACAATTCTTTGGATGGGGGCTTTTCCTTTGGTGCAAGCCAAAGCATGGAGATTACCAGGCATAAAAAGGCCTTTAGCTCAAAGTACATGAATTCCATTTCTTTTAAAACAATTCACTAAAAGACCAAGTTACAGAACTTCTGGGATGCACAAATAACTGTTTTTTATAACTGATTCTTATTTCTTTTTTTGAAATGTGAAAAATGTCCCACTTCAGTAACCTAAACCAGTAAAGTTACAAGGATCAAGAAATGGTCAACCAATAGAATAGCACCTTTTTACAACAATTTGAAAATTTTCCTGAAGGAACCTGGAAAATAAGCATGTACATACTTCAATGCCAAAATGAAGCTTTAAAGGCCATGCCAGCACAGATGGCATCAGCCCCATCCTTTCATGCATATGGTTGAATGCAATACTCTTCTTGCTGCCAAAATTTTCTAGCAGTCACTAACCATGCCCATGCATTTGCAACCCATCCAAGTGATTGACCCCTTCCCGCAGATTTCCATACCTGCTTAAAAGGAACTTTGTTGTTTGGTAAAGACAAGTATCCAAATTGTATCCCGACGAATGCATTTTGTTAAGTAGAGCAAACGCATAATCCATTTTACATTCAGAACGCAGAAGAGACTTAACTAGTCGGTTGCAAATTCGTCTCGTCAAAATGTAACCTTTATCAATTGTGTAAAGGAAAATATTAAATGCAAGTTCCAGATTCCCATCTTGGCACAGACTGCCAATTAACTTAACGCAACTTGGGGCAGTAACTGTAACTTTGGACTCCTCAAGTATAGAAAATATCCTTGAAGCTTCTTCTACTCTTCCTGCTCTACAGAGACCATGCAACCAAATAGAATAAGGAGCCAACTGAAAATCTTTTAACTTAAAGTCCATCTCAATCAATTTGCTGACTGCCATTTCCACCTCTCCCTTCTCAAAATGTTCCTCTACCCCTTTCATTGCTTCATCTTCCCGACCACGCATGGTCCTCAGGTACCTCAACCAAAGACTAAAAGCTAATGAAACCTTCCCTCTCCTGCAAGACCATGTCATAAGTGACTTGTAAACAGAATCACTAGGTGGACACCCATTCTTCAACATTTGCTCAAAAAGGCTAAAGGCATCCTCTTCTCTGCCAACATTATGAAGACCGTTTATAAGTGTTCCATATGTTATGCTATCTGGTGAAAGTCCCTTGAGCTGCAGTTCCTTGAAGAGCTTAAAAGCACCATTGATATTGCCAGCCCTACAGAACCCACTGATTAATACATTGTATGTTATTATATCTGGCACAACCCCACTATCAGCAAGCTGCACAAGAATCTTGTAGGCTTTAAGAATCAATCCTGAGTCACAAAGCTGCTCTACCATGCTTTGAAGGGTTGTGCTATCAAGAACTCTGTGGGAACCTTGAGAAAGACGTAGAAACAATGAAGGATTTCTTCCTATCTCCATCTTATAAAACAAAAGATGAGCTTTCTCAAGCTCGCCAGCCTTACAAAGTCCATCAATAAGAGCATTGAACGTAACCACAGAGGGATAGCACCCAAGCCTCTCCATCTCATTGAAAATCTGTTGTGCCTCCCCAACCAGTCCATTCCTGCACATGCCACAGATGATAATAGAGTAAGTGCAGGAATTAGGGAAACACTCATGCTTTGAAATCTCAAGTCGAAGTGACTGAGCCTTATCTAGAAGGCCCATATCACAAAACCCTTTGATCAGGGCATTATAACAATAAGTATCAGGAACGACACCTCTATCCATCATCTCATTCAACAAACCTGATGCATCTGCAACCTTGCTTGCTTCCACTAACCCCTTTATCATAACAGTGTATAAAACACAATCAGGTTTAATCTTATCTTTAATCATTTTCCTATACCATGCTTCTGCTTCCTTGTATCTCTTAGCTTTAAACATTCCATTGATCAAAATAGTATATGCTCTAGCCCCGAGCACATATCCATCTTTCTGAAAAGACCTCAGCAGTGCAAAGGCTTCATCAATTTTACCTGATTTGCACAACCCATTCAGCAATGCATTATACGTGACCGAATCAGGATTACAACCATTATCTTTCATAGTATTAAATAACCTATGAGCATAGTCGGTCCTGTCAGCTAGACACAAACCAGAAACAACAATGGTGTAGGTAAACTTATTCGGCGCAACTCCCACTTGCGTCATTTCATCGAACATTGTAAGTGCATCCTGAGTTTTGCCGTTCTTACATAAACCATCAATCAAAATACTAAAGGTAGCTATATTTGGTGAGCAATTCAACTTCAACATTCTGTTATAAACCGCTAAAGCTAACAACAAAACGTTCTTACGCACCATGACATGCAAAATCACGTTATAAATATTAATATCAGGCTCACACCCAAAATTTCTCATCATTCCAAAAGCTTCAAGAGCCTTTTCAGTCATACCCTTCTTTATGTATCCATGAATCAAAACCGCAAGCGCTTCAGACGACAAAGGAAGATTGCTTCTTTTTATTTCTTCAACAACTTGCCAATACAATTCAAGCCCATTTTCCTTAACGAGCCTGTCAATGATTATGTTGCGACATACCCAGGTGCGAAAACGCCTGTAATTGGATGCCCAGACAAAGAAACGAAAACCCAATTGCGGGTTTGGCGGGTCTTGGATAATAGAGGTAACAATCTCGGAAGTGATGAATGGAAGAATGGGTTCTAAAGCAGGTTCCATGGGGTTGACAGTGCCAATGATGGTGAGAACTTCATTAGAAACAATAAGTTCATGAGAGGAGGTGTGGAAAGCGTGAATCCATGGGGGCTTGGGCTGAGAGATTCGGCGGAGAATTAGAGAAGTGATAATATTCATGATGGTGCCATACTTTTGGGATTTAAAGTTTGAGGAGATTCATATGGGTTTTTGCAGGATGTGAAGTAGAATAACTGGTGGCGATCGAAGATGACAAAGTTTTTCTCTTCTGTCCTGCCGAAAGGAATGGCCGAGTAAGAAAGAGCTTTGAGTTTGAGGGTTTGGGCTTCACTTGATATGCTTCTGTTTGTAAGGCCGAACGGAGCTTAACCTTTCTTCTCCTCGAAAACCAACTTGCCAGGTTCATTCTCATACACTGTTGTTTTTTTGTTTTGTAAAGACTATAGACCCGTTGAAGCTATTTTTCTTCTTTAATCCAAAATTTGACTGGTCGAATTACCATTATGTCCTTATTTTATTAAATTTAAAAGAAAATAATTTTCATGTCAATGTTGGTCAAATTTGGAGATATTGAACTGCAACCTAAAGGTGATTTGATGCAGAAGAGCATTAAATCGCCGATGATTGAGAGAGCATTAGCCTTGTGTGATTATAGAACGAATATTATACATATATCATTCTAGTTATTAGGCCTTGAGTATTTCATACGGTATACTTATAGGTATGCAAATTTTTAATATGGTAAAGATCTAGTTGGATTAATGAGCCATTTGTATTTCTAAACTGTGTTATAACCATGCAAAGTTTTGATCAAGGATTGACAGGTTATTCTTATATCAAAATAATTTCATTTAAGTATGTATATTTTTTATGTTATTGTTGAGTTTGTTGGATCTTTTTACGTGGGGTAAAAATTCAAACTTATTTATTGTTATTTTAAAAAATTACTAATGGGAGATCTAGAATTATATGAGGGATAAAATTACTATTTAAATTTGCATTTTTTAAACTTGTAACAAATTATGTCTATTGAAATTTTGATTAACAATTTTGTAACACATTATTTACTCTTACTAACTATTGTATCAATTTGATTTTTTTTTAGCAAGTAGAAGATATGCTAAATGGGGACTATTTATATTATCATCATCATTATCAACAATAACACTCAATTTAAGTCTTGCTGAGGCACGAGATCTGAGAAGACCCGATAATACACAACTTTACCTCTATTTAGTAGAGAGACTATTTCTGAGTGTTTATATCTATCATTAAATGCACTTAAAACTCACTTTATAGTTCATCGTAGTTTATAAAGAATGTCCAAATAAAAAATATGGACTATTTATGTCCATCATCAAAGTTCATGGTTATTAGAATTTTAAATTAGTCATTTCAATAATTAATTCTTATTTCATTTATTGGCTTAATTTATAATTTGGTTAACCACAGATGTTTTAAAAAATAACAATTCATTAGATCAAAATATCCTTCTTTCAAAGGGTTTAATTGGCATATGCTTAATGGTTCGATTTACCTAGCTTATTTTAAAAATAATTTTCACTCATCAAATAAATTTTTATTCAACATAATTCCAAATAATTTTTCACTCATCAAACATGCTCTCATTCAAAATAACTCCCACTAAGTCATCCTAATATATTACTTAAATATTTTATTAATTAAATGTCAACTCATTTGTTTGACCTAACTAATGGAAAATAAGTTTTCCAAAGCATGGAACTAACTTTTTGATAAAACTTAATTTAAAGACAACTCAAAATGTCCTTAAAAGTATCATTTGAAAATCAACAAAGTATTCATGAAAATTAAAACTGTCTCTTAAGTTATTGTGAAAATATCCCCCATTGTCAAAACAGTATGGAACATATGATCGACTTTCAACATTTTAAAAATATTAAACATATCTCTTTGATAAAATTTCGCTTAAATACAATTGAAAATTTTCCTCAAAAGTATCATTTGAAAATCAACAACTCATCAAAATTTTCTCTTCATCTACACATAACCCTCTTGTAATATATAAATCATTGATTTTTTTTAATTTACCACATTACAAAATCAGAATTAAAATTACATAAGTTAATTAATTAAAATTACATAAGTTAATTAACTATTGAAGCATATATAGAACATAAACACTTCTATAATTATTATCAAATGCATATATAATTAAGTAGAAGAAATATGATCAATTATTGAATAAAAATAAAAATAAGAGTGGTTAAACTTATGTAATGATCCTTTGCCCAGAAAAACTCATTTAATGATCAAAAGTCAACCAAGGCTTAGATATAAGTGTATTATGCTTACAAGGATTTACAATGAGTAAATGCAAAATATAATATCCAAATACAAAATATGTTCAAGTCCATATAAGGAGCAGCATCAATCTCACTCCTTATAAATAATGTTTGTTAATATCACTCACATCTCCATCTTTTTGGCAAAACCAAAATGATTCAAAATTATGGAGACTCAACATAAACATCTAATGAGTGTAGAGAGCATGATCCCATGTAAGGATGGCAGTAAGTTGGGCTATTCAAGTTCATTGTTGGTCTAACCCAATTTGAAGTTCCTTACATGTAATCTAAGCTCTAGTATTGTCCGAGCAGGTTCAAGTCACCTAAAAAAGAAATCATTAAGGGTAAATGTCATTTTGTCTTGATTTTCTTAAACATACATATCAAAATAATGTCATTTTAAATAGTTAAACTAAAATAATGTTATTTTAGGGAGGGGTTCATGTTGTTAGACCTTTCGAAATGGGTTTTATTTTTCATCTTTAATCTCAGGTAGTTGAACATGATGTTTATAGGTAATGCTATATAGTCACGCGAAATGAGTCCATTTTGCCTCTTATCAATGTGAGGTTGACTCACATGTGTATCTAGATATACTCTAATGCCTTTCAAGAAGTAATATCTAAGATAGTCCTGAGAGTAGCTTCATAAGGTCCACTTGTAGCTCTATAAGGTTTATTAGTAGCTCTAGAATCCTAATTAGGGGCCTTATCATCAATATGCATCTTTATAAATTGGCTTTATGTAAATATATGTGGATCATCATCAAAAAGGAGGTCCTTAAACTCCTCTTTTTCAAGTGGAATGAGGTCTTCATATTAGTTGGGCCATGACTCCATTGGAGAACTATAATCATATTCTATATAAATAGGTATAATTAAGTTTAGAATAAAAATAAAACTAATTTTAAGAAGGTGGAACATTGAAATTCTTGTAGATAAGAGAAAAGGTAGTAGTATAGGGATTTTGGAAGTTTTTCTTTCCGATTGATACTTTCTATGCTTATAAGAAATTTATGAATATTCAAACTACAAATGCATGATGTAGCTATAGCTAACATAGGCAAGTACAGGTCGATCCCATGAAGACTGTAGTTACTAGTAATTACCCTTTCACTATTATCTAATTATTGGATCAAATTATTGATATAATTAAAAATTAAACTAAACAAATAAACAAAATTGAAACAATAATGAACTTAAGACAGAGGAATATACTTGGAAAAGTCTATATCAAATAAATAATACCTGGGTGATGAATCTCCCTAAGAATCCTTAACTATTAACTCTTTATCTTACAATTATATTATTGATTATTGAATCGGGGAAATTCCTATCTTATATTAATATCTTTCTAAAGACTACTAAGAACTAATCCACCAGTTGATTAAAAGAAATGTTTCTAGCTAAAACCTATGGGATTGTATTATCGATTTAGGTTCCTTTATTTCTGGCCTTTCCCCTGATATTCTCCGTGAGATTCAAGCCTTTCAACCTTGACTTTAACTTAAGCTG
>JAOQMM010000005.1:19781263-19792575 GCA_027563515.1 Erythroxylum platyclados
AATGCCTCTGTTGCACAAACAGGTAGTAATCTCAATTCTTCTCAAGCTCTATCGTGTTCTTTCCCATACTATTCCACCCCTGGATCATTTATTCAGGAGCTTCTCATCATATGACTAGTCATTCTCATCTATTTCATACTTACAATCCCTGTTCTGGTCATGAAAAAATTTGTATAGCAGATGGCTCTTTTTCTCCTATAGCTAGAAAAGGTTTGATTCACTTGTCTCCTAATATTTGCCTTAAATTAGTCCTTCATATGCCTAAACTTAGGTGCAATCTTCTATCCGTTAGTAAACTTACTCAGGAATCTAATTGTACTGTCACTTTCCTTGATTCTCATTGCGTGTTTCAGGACCAAACTACGAGGAGGATGATTGGCAGGGCTAAACTCATAGATGGTCTCGACTACTTTGCTAAGGAAGACTCCAAGCATCAAGAAGCTCAATGTCTCAGTAGTATCCATTCTACCTCTTTTAAGGAACTAATTTTGCTTCGGCATAATAGATTAGGCCATCCTAGCTTTCCGTATCTCAATAAAATGATGCCTCATTTATATAAATTTGTTGATTGCTCAAAATTTCAGTGTGAACATTGCATTTTATCAAAAAATCATAAAATTTTTATACCTCTAAAACATATTAGCCATCCAAACCTTTTTATTTGATTCATAGTGACGTTTGGGGGCCTTCGCGTGTTAAAACAATCTTTGGTAAAAGATGGTTTGTGACCTTTATTGATGTTCACACTAGACTTTATTGGGTGTATCTACTAAGAGAAAAATTTGAAATTGCCCAAATATTTCAAACTTTTTATACTATGATTGAAACACAATTTCACTCAAAAATTAGCATACTTCGTTCTGATAATGGTACTGAATATTTCAAAACAAGTCTTGGCACTTTTTTGAAAGATAAAGGCATTGTTCATCAATCCACTTATGCTGACACGCCTCAACAAAATGGAATTGCTGAGAGAAAAAATAAACATTTACTTGAAATTTCTTGTGCCTTGATGTTTTGTATGAATGTTCCTAAATACTTGTAGGGTGAGGCTGTGTTAACTGCTTCTTACTTAATCAACAGAATGCCAAGCCGTGTTTTAAACTATGTTTCTCCTCTTGATGTATTTCACAAATCCCTTCCAAACAATGGGTTGTTTTCTGCTCTACCTCCGAAAGTTTTTGGATGTATTGTTTTTGTGCATATATCTAAGGTCCAATCAAAACTTGATCCTAAGGTTGAAAAATGTGTCTTTGTTGGTTATGCTCCGTCCCAAAAAGGATACAAGTGCTATAATCCACAGACTAGGAAAATTGTAGTCTCAATGGATGTTAAGTTCTTAGAAAATAAAAAATTCTTTCTTCAGGGGGAGAGTCAGAGTGAAGAAGGGAATTTTTGGGATGTCACACCTTTACCTACTGTAATTATGGATCATGAAAACAATGATAAAGGAACTATTCATAATCTACCAAGCAATACTGATTCCAAGACAGGGGGAGAAGTACTACAGTCAGTTCCTAAAGAACAAACCAAAGAGCTTCGTGTTTATACTAAAAGAAAGAATCAACAAAGTCGTAGAGAACTATCAGCTCCAACAATACAAATGCAAGGCCACTCAAACTCCTCGGAGAAGGAACCCAAAAACACATCCAGCATAGGTAACCCATTTGCTGCCCTTCCTCTTCTTGTCTCTGAACCTGATCAATCCATCCTTCCTACTGAACTGATTGTTACTAATGTTCATGATGATTTATCTGCTGATTTCAGTCTTCCTATAGCTCTTAGGAAAGGAAAAAGATCTTACACTAATCACCCCTTGTCAAACCACCTTTCCTACGGCAAATTCTCACAAAACCACAGTTCATATGTTTCTAAAATTACTAACTTGTTTGTACCGACAAACATTCAGGAGGCACTTGCTGATCCGGATTGGAAATTAGCTGTTATGGAGGAGATAGGGGCCCTTGAAAAGAATGGAACTTGGAAGTTAGTTGAAGTACCTAAGGGGACAAAGCTAGTAGGATGCAAGTGGTTGTTCACAGTAAAATTATTGGCTGATGGAAGTGTGAAAAGACTAAAGGTGGGGCTGGTTGCTAGGGGCTTTACTCAAACATATGGTATTGACTATCAAGAAACGTTTGCTCCAGTGGCCAAGGTAAATACTATACGGATTCTCTTATCTTTGGCTGTGAATTTTGACTGGGCGTTGCATCAACTTGATGTCAAGAATGCATTCTTAAATGGAGACCTTGATGAGGAGGTGTTCATGAGCCTACCTCTAGGATTTGAAGAGACTTATGGAAGAATAAGGTGTGCAAGCTAAGAAAAGCTTTATATGGCCTGAAGCAATCACCAAGGTCATGGTTTGACAGATTTGGGAAGGCTGTGAAAAGCTATGGTTACTGTCAAAGTCAAGCAAATCACACCATGTTCAACAAGAGATCTAAGGAAGGTAAACTCTATATTCTTATTGTATATGTGGATGATATAATTTTGATTGGAGATGATGTTGAAGAACTTAAGAGGTTGAAGATGAAGCTGGCTCGGGAATTTGAAATTAAAGATCTAGGACCTCTAAAGTTCTTCCTAGGTATGGAATTTGCTAGATCAAAGGAAGGCATCTTTGTGAATTAACGGAAGTAAGTTCTTGATCTTCTCAATGAGGCTAGACTACTCGGCTGTAGACCAGTAGAAACTCCAGTTGAATCTAATGTTAAACTCACTCTTGCTAAACCTGAAGAAGTTGTTGATAAAGACCGATTTCAAAGACTTGCTGGAAGATTGATATATTTGTCTCATACCAGACCTAACATAGCATTTGCTGTGAGTTTGATTAGTCAATTTATGCATTCACCAGATCAAGAACACTTTGATGTAGTGTATAGGATCCTATGATACCTAAAAGGTACTCCTGGACAGGGCTTGATGTTTTAGAAAAGGAAAAATCTCCAAGTAGAAGTATACACTGATGCTGACTAGGTAGGAAACTCTGTTGATAGAAAGTCTATTTCAGGTTACTGTACATTTGTTGGAAGGAATTTGGTAACTTGGTGAAGAAAGAAACAAACGGTTGTAGCAAGAAGTAGTGTTGAAGCTGAGTTTAGGTCTCTAGCTGATGGAATGTGTTAAGCTTTATGGGTAAAAAGGGTACTAGAGGAGCTGAAGATTCCTAGTTCTATTCCTATGAAGGTATATTGTAATAATAAAGCTGCAATTTCAATTGTACATAATCCTATCCTACACAACAAGACAAAACATATAGATGTTGACAAACACTTTATTAAGGAGAAAATTGAAAATGGTGCTATCTGCATTCCATATGTTCCTACTTCTCAACGGGTGGCTCATATTCTCACAAAAGCGTTACCCAAGAAGCAAGTTAATGATCTAGTTGGTAAGCTAGGCATGCAAGACATTTTTAGACCAGCTTGAGGGGGAGTGTTGAGATATTCTTGGTGAATATTTGGTTCCTATAAGTTAGCTAAATCAGATCAGGACCACATCATGTACAGTTGTAAATTCCTAGAATAGAATCCTGTATAGTCTATATATTATGCGGCAACGTAAAGTGAAAGAGGGGTTAATACCTATTCCTCTGTTCAGGTTCTATTTTCTATAGAAATATACTACCAGAATCATCCAATGCCCTGGAAAGGAATATGGTAAATCAAAATAATTAAAGCAATAGTGTATGTATGAGAATGTTCAGAGATAATACCTTCACTATGGTAACAGCAAATGAGGCAGGAATAAATGAGAAGGCAATGTTAACAATAATAGCAGCTGAGAAGGCATCCAAATCCTGCATAACCAACAGAAGTTTTCAAAACTGGTAAGATAAATCTTTTTAATTAACTGTGGAAAAGACTATTGCCCAATATCATATGCAATATCCCGCACGGGAACTATTGAACACCACGGAAATATCTAACATGCAATATCTTATTCAAGAGCCTACAAGTGAAACTGGTACTAACTAAAGGAAAATTCACTTCACAATACAAGAGTGAATTTCAAAGGCCAGAGTGGAAATGACAGGAATGTCAAATAGCATTCCCTTTTATATAGCACAAGCAACTCATGAAAACAGTCATACAAGTACCAGATGTAGGTAGAGAAAGAAAAGATATCCTTAATAGATCATGATCAATATTATGACTTACAATATGCTTTATGCATATAATATCAATAGCAATCAGTTCCAGCTTCCAATTTGACTAGCATATGCCAAAAGAATATTTCGTTATGGCACCTTATCTATTACTAACAGGGATTTTCGTTAAGAATTTAACTTTATTAGACTGGCTTCCTCTTAACAATAACACTGCCACTAGTGTCAGAATCCAATAATAGCAGTCTTGTTATCAATAAAAAGGTATCTATCATCATCTTCTAAGTTCCCCTACTCTTTCCTCACCGATCAGTTTACTCTCTTTCCAATGTTGTGACCTAAGCTCACCTATATTTTACACTGCCAATTGTTGGATATTATTAAGATTGAGTATTTAGTACAAAAATATTATATATCCAATATAGGAATAATTTCTATATCCATAAAGTAGTTTAGGTACTATTTAAGTATATTATATTCTCTTATCATAGAATATTGTACTGCTTACTATCATATATAGATGAGTTCAAACTAACACACCTTGCTATCTCGTGGTCCTTGTATTTGTGAACCTAGATTTTATAGCCAAATCACATGAACCAATCTATATATCCTTCTCCTTTCTTTCTTCTTTATGTCTCCTTTATTTCTATTTTCATAGTGTCAATTTCAAATAGACATACAAACCTCTCGCCTCTCTTTGGTTCCTAACTTAAATACATCTCCAAATCAAATGGCTTTCTTGACTAAATTCTTTATATTTAAGCAAATCGTAGGAGTATTGAACCTTTTCTCAGCCTTACGAGGTGCATAACATGTCCCTACTCCCTGATCACTCCTTTTCACGTAGTATCAAAACTAATTTAATATGGTATCAAAACTAAGTTCTAATTTTAAGGACCTAAAACCCTCTATTAGTTATTCTTCAGAATCCAAGGTTTCAATCATGATACATAAATCTCGAATCCCTAACAGTTTGTTTCTTCTTCAAAGCCAAGTTCAAAGTCTAGGAATCTAAAATTATTTGTTTTTCTTCTTCAAATCCAATGTCCTAACATTCCTCCCAACAACCCATTGAGAGTGTCATTACCTCTATATATTGTATTTCCTCCTTGCAGCTCATTGGGTGAGTCATTACCCCTATTATGTCTTTTCTTTTGGCAGCCCATTTAAAACGTGGTTATTCTTATTTTATCTTTCCTTTTAATAGTCCATTAAAAATACCACTACCTTTATTTTGTATTTCCTTCCTACAGACCATAAGAAAGATATTAACTCTATTTTGTCTTTTCTTCTCTATAACTTCAATTCTACTTCCCCTCCTTTCTTCTCTTTCAACTAACATTTTTTATTCTTAGTTTCTATTTCAATCAAGTTGTCGCTATTTTTCTCTTTTAACAAGTGTCCCATGTTGTTTCCTTTACTACAAATTTTGTTTTTGTTGATTTTAGAGTTTAATAACAAGAGGAAAATGGTTAGGAAATAGAAAACAAAAAATAGCGAAAAACAATAGAAGGAAAAAGAACATATCTGTGGTTTATTTTAAATTTTATGTGTTTGTAAAATTCTCCATTACCATATTCAAAATTCATATGTAAGCTGCAAGTGATAAGCATCAACTTACCAGCTTGTGAGTGTTGAAGAGCATGAATATTTAGTATCTAATAAATAAATATTATTATGTACCTAGTATGGGAATATTTTCTATATCCTATAATAGAGTAGTTTAGATATTATTTAACATTGTATTCTTTTATTGTGGGATATCATATTATCCTATTATTATAAATAGAAAGGCTAAACCTAGTGAAGAATACACTTAAGTACTTGTTGAGTTGTATATAGCTGTATATAGATTGTGGGAAAGTAAATTTTTTGACCAGCTATTCGTTTATTCATTTCAATAGTAACTAATTGGCCTTTATATCAGTTGGACAAAAATGCCTTCTTACATGGTGACCTTTAGGAGAAAGTTTATATCAAACAATCATCTAGATTTATTATCCAAGGAGAGTACGAAAAAATTTATCTTCAAAAGTCTCTATATGGTTTAAAACATAGTTCTCGTGCTTGGTTTGAAAACTTTAGTCAAATAATAGAAAAGTTCAAAATGAAAAAGAGTAAGTCGGACAACTTGATTTTCTATACACATTCTGCATCTGGCATCATTATCCTTGTTATTTGTGTGTATGATATTGTCATTACTAAAAGTGATACTCTAGGAATTTCATCCCTCAAGTCCTTTTATCATAGTTAGTTTCACATACAAGACTTAGGGATTCTGAAGTACTTTTTGGGAGTTGAGTTGATAAGAAGCATGAAAGGCATTTTCTTATTTCAAAGGAACTATGTGCCTGACTTATTAACTGAGGCCAGAAAGTTGAGGGCTAAGTTATACAGTGCCTCAATGCTTCCTAATCTCCCATTTACAAAGACAGAGACTAATTTGAAGATCTTTAGAAACATAGAAGACTGGTTGAAAAATTGAAATACCTTATAGTCACTCGTTTTGATATCACATATTCTATCTATATTGTAAGTCAATTCATATCTTCCCTAATAGTTCACCATTTGAACGCTTTAGAATAGATCTTATGTTATTTAAAGGGAGCTCCTAGGCGAGATATATTGTATGAAAACCATAGACATACTCACATCAAGTGTTTCTCATATGCAAATTGGATAGTTTCCAAGATTAACTAGAAATCCACTACCAGTTGTTTCTTTTGATAAGAGTAAATTTGGTCTCATGAAAATGTAGATATATAAAGCTACGACATAGTATGTGCCACGGGGGTGTTTTGAGGCTAGACAGATGCCTTCAAATCCCTCGAGTCGCAACTTAATCCTTCAACTAAGTTCTTAGCAAAATTCCACCAATTTGTCAAACACCTTCTAAACACTCCTTTGAAGCATTTCGTCAATAGGTGTTAAGCCCTTCAATCTCCACTCTTTAGTGGCTTAGAAAACTCTCTTTGAAAGGTTATAAGTGTTGGAATACGGTCTGGAAATGCACAAATATGAATACAACCAAATCTGGACAATTGAACATGTAGAAGTCTCACTTCACTGTTTGAGACATTTCATCGAACAGGTTCTATACCTTCGGTTTTCTGGTGTTTTTGGGCAGTAGACAACAAAGAATCAGATCATATATGTATAAAAAATATTTATTAATGTCTCATAACAAAGTTTGCAAGAATGAGGGCTGAAAAGAGGAAAATTCCACACATTTTCCAGCCAACAAAACACACATGTATATTAATACAGGTTGCAGGAAAGTAAATTTCTTAATATCTCAAAGATATTGGGACCCTAAGAGATTTTTTTCTTATCCTAATAGATTGTGGGATCCTAGGAGGTTGATTCCTATCCTAAGAGATTATTGCATATTTTTCTCCTATAATAAGATGTATACAACCGTGTAACCCAAAATCAATTGTAAGAAGACAAATTATTTTCCTCTTCTATTTCATGTCAATACCCTTGTAATATGAATCCACATACATAGACTTTATAGTTGAACTGCGTTAAACCAATATTTATCTCATTCTCACTAGGCATGGCAATGGGTCAGGCTATGACCCAAACTCTCATAAGGTGGCCCGAGATTGGCCCCAAACCCAGTACTACCCAAAATAACGTCGCTTTAGAATGGGGGATCAGGCCGTTTGGGCCATTCAGGTCGAGCCTCAGGCCAACTTCATAGGCCCAAATCAGCCCGAAGCCCAGTCAACCCAAGCTAACCCGTTAACTTCAGGCAAGCAGGGCTGAAATTGATTTGCCTAGTTCTTACTTCTCTCTCTTTTGTCTCTCCTTTATTTCTCCATAGGCCTAGACCGGCTCAAAGCCGAGTCAACCCGGGCTTGACTGGTTCACTTCAGGTGGGTTGGGTTGAAATTGCCTTACCTAATTCTTACTTCTCTTTCTCCTTTGTCTCTCCTTTGTCTTCGAGTTCAGGCCGAACAACATTGTTTTCAGCAAAATAATATCGTTTTCAAATGAAATTAAATTAAATTTAAAAAATGGCCAAACCTGAACATGCCCAATGCCATCTCTACACATAGTAGCGAAGCTAATTCAACATCAACCATTCCTTTTGTAAAGTTTCAAATACCAGCCAAATCTCACGGATAATATATGTCAGATGATCAACATTTAAAGTCACAAGAACAAGAACAAATAATAGAGTAATTTATCAACACTTATCTTCACTAGTTGTAACTCTTACCTAGAACATGAATTGAATTTTGAGTCCACTTAATGTGCTGAGTGAGCAAATAATAAGGTGAAACAGAAGAACAACAAGAACTCTTAACAAAATATAGCAACATAAAACAAAATAGAAAAATGAAAAGAGAGCCAGAGCCTATCTTGTAACCTATATATAAAAGAACAAGAGCACTATCCAAGAGAATGCTTCTCTTACGATGGTTATCTAGTGATCCATCAAATCTATCTCGCCACTAACAAAAGATACTATTGAAGCAACAAGGTCTATGTGAAAGCAAGTAACTTGAGTTTATATATCAAGTAGAAGAGCATACATGATGTTGCAAATGCTGGCTTTTTGTCATGGGCAGAGGGTGGTTGCGAGTCTTAATGGTCATATTTTTGTCACCAGTAGCAAGTTTAAGAATGGCAGCATTCATTATATTGATGTAGGTAGGAGCAGAATGCTGACAAGAACTATTGTGCAGTACAGTATATCCCAGACTTCCATCATCATTTTGATCATCCATCACAATCGCACCATACCTGCATTATCATACAGCAAATGAAGTTGTAATTTTGAACTTTATGAATAATCATGGAGACTTCCTCACAGCAAATGGGTTATTCAATCATTCAATATTATGTATGATAATGAGCATATTACATCAACAATTTTTTGGAGTTCTAGAATCGGCTTGCATCTTCTGTGAATAAGTTAAGCTTAATGCAAGGCCAGACAGATTTACATCACATTTCACACCTTAAACAGGAAAAAGATAATAAAAAGGGAAAATAAACAGCCTCTTCAAACAGACAGCACAGATCAATGTTGTAGAAGGTAAACTAAACAGTGCCAACCATGTCCAGAAACATATAAAAGGAAGATATTACCAGCAAGTACCCATAAAGAGGGTATAGAAACAGATTAAAGACACAAAATAGCCTCGTCATCATTAAGGTACTCATTTGCTAGCAACATAAATTGTGCTCAAGTGTGTAACTGGAGATAAACCCATATCATATTGACACATATATTCAACATCAACCATATAGAATAAATGTTAGACTGCAGTCTTGGAGGTTGCTCCTCTTTCACAAGCCAGATCCTACAATACAATATATGTAGAACACAGAATCGATCTTGGTTGGATAATATCGACTAATAAGTCCTAAAAATTGATTAAGTTGCCTTCATGAATAATTTTACCATTTCAGTTTAAATTGACACTGGAAAAGTTTCTGAATAACATTTAACTCGGATTTCAGATCAACGGAATAACATTTAACTCGGATTTCAGATCAACGGACCTTGATTGGTAGGATTCATTGAAGCTAGACATCAAGAATTCACTCATCGAAAGCAGTTCAGGTCCCAAAGTTGGCCCTGCTGCATCAATTGCATCAGCAAGTGCCCTTTTTGAATCAGGGAACTTGTATGAAGTCTGTTTGAGGTTTTGAATCCAACCCCCCTCAATAAATTCTGCAATCTGTAGTTTGATAGCTTGTAAGAGTGCTCATGACCATACTATGAAATGGTTCAGTGGCATTAAAAAAAAAAAGGACATGATAAATATAACCTCTAACCTCTTCTGCAATAGGCTTTGACAGATTAAAAGGAATTGGACCGCCGCCGCCGCCGCCCGTTAACAGAGGATTGAAATATGAAGTTGTCAAAGTAATGGATTGTTGGTCAGGATGTGGCTTAAGCTTTAGAAAAAGAAGACCAACAAATAGGAAGACAGCCGGAATCAAAAGGCGGGGTGTTTCGCCCACCGAAGTTGTGCCAATGGGCCGTTTTGCCCACCAAAGTTGTGCCAATAGGTTATTTCTACCACCCATGTTATGCTAACTACGTGTTACCCTACCGACGTTGTGCCAAAGGGGTGTCTCGTGCAATGAAGTTTGGCCAATGGGCTGTTTCGCCCACTAAAGTTGTGCCAATGGGGTGTTTTGCCCACCGAAGTTGTGCCAACAGTGTGTTTTACCCACCAAACTATTGTTAACGGGCTGTTTCGGTCGCCAAAGTTGTGCCAACAAGGTTTGTCAATGGGCTGTTTTGCCCATCGAAGTTGTGCCAATGGGGTGTTTTGCCCACCGAAGTTGCACCAAAGGAGAGTTTCGACCTCCAAAATTGTGCCAACAGGGTGTTTCGTCCTCTAAAGTTGTGCCCAGCAAATTCATACTAATGTGGTGTTTCGGCCATAAAAGTTCTGCCAACAGGGTTTGTCAATGGGCTGTTTCCCCCATCAAAGTTGTGCCAATGGGGTGTTTCACCCACCAAAGTTGCGCCAAAGGGGTGTTTCGACCAAAGGGGTGTTTCGAACAACAAAGTTGTCAAACGGTGTGTTTCGACCAAAGGAGTGTTTCACCCACTGAAGTTGTACCCAACAAATTAATGCCAACGGGCTATTTCGGCAACCAAAGTTGTGCAAATTTGGTGTGTCGATGGGCTGTTTCACCCATCAAAGTTTTGCCAATAGGGTGTTTCTCCCACCGAAGTTGTGCCAACAGGAAGTTTGCTGACCGAAGTTGCGCCAATGGGATGCTTCGACTACCGAAGTTGTGTCAATGGCATATTTCCCACTGAAGTTGTGCCAAATGGGTGTTTCGACCAACAAAGTTGTGTCAATGGGCTATTTCGCCCACTGAAGTTGTCCAACGAGGTGTTTCGCCCACCGAAGTTATGCTAACGGGGTGTTTTGCCCACCCAAGTTTTGTCAACAGGCTGTTTCACCCACCGACGTTGTGCCAATCAGATGTTTCGCACGAAATTGTGCCACCTATCGAAGTTGTGCGAACGGGGTGTTTCGCCCATTGAAGGTGTGCGAACGAGCTATTTCGCCTATCAAAGTTGAGCCAATGTGTTTTTTTGCCTATCAAAGATCTGCCAACGAGGTGTTTCTGCTGCTGAAGTTGTGCCAACAGGCTATTTCATCCACCAAAGTTGTGCCAACCAATTGTTTCGCACACAGAACTTGTGCCAATG
>JAOQMM010000005.1:19827217-19838562 GCA_027563515.1 Erythroxylum platyclados
TTAATTTGTTAACATTGTTTTTTTCAAAGGTAAGGGAGCATTATATTAATCAAAGTTGGAGTCCAACACATTGATAACTAAAACTTGCAGAAACAATATGAAGGACATTTTAGACAACACAAGCTTGAATATAATAACTCATTATACTATAACTTTGTCACCTTTTTAGGGCTGGTTCCATATAATGGTGGCAATAAGTTGGGTCAGGCTTCGCCCAAAACCTGATCAATCTCGAGGCTCAAGGCTTGAATTTAAAATCGATTAGGCATGAGGGACACAAAACTTGATTGAACTCAATCAGGCTTGAGCTACTCGAAGCTCGATTAGCATGAATAAGTATGTATACCTTTGTTTTTAAAAATTTAAAACAACACCATCTTTATTGAAAATTTTTTAGTTTCCAACCAACAACCCAAAATTTTTTTTAAAAAAATCCAAGACTGATTTGAAGCCCGATCAACTCAGGCTAATTGAGCTCATTGACTTCAGATAAAGTTGACTCGAGGCAAGCAAACGTTGCCATTCCTAGTTCTATAATGAATGCCATTTCACCGATTTGAGTGTAGCCTCCACTCAATGTTCTAGAATAAATTTAAGGAACTATTTCTTAATCCTTAGTGAGTGTTTGGTAAACTCCAGTTTGAGATAGTTGTAGTGTTGCATTTGGAGTGAACTTAGTGAGTGAGCAAATGCATTCTTATTTTGTCTATCAACTCCCTTTTTACTGATTCGAATTGTGTGAATTAATCTTGAAACAATATTTCAGTATGCTCTAACCACATGTAATAAACTATATAATTTAAGGATATCTTGAAAATCAAAAGATCCCCTCATCGAAAGTCAACAATGACTACTCCGTTATATAGCAGCACTCCAATTCCTTTAGGGAGGAGTTAAGTTATAGAGGTAGAGAATATGCTTCCTAAGTGACTGGTGAAATGACATTTGAAGAATACGTGGCCATGGCTTTCATTTTGATGTTTACAGAGAAGATATAAAGAGGTAAAGATGTTCGTGAATCTAGTGAGCCTGTTAAGGGTACTTTGCTTCCTTTTGAAAGCAAGCCATAAGATGAAGGCCACACGAGGATATGTTTTCTTGAACAATATAATTCTGAACCAAGATACCTTTGGTTCTTTAATTCTCATCATGTTCCAGCATAAGCAATTTATGAATGTGCCTAAAGATGATTAATTACATAGTATTTGATCTTCCTTGTTAGGAGTTAAGGAAGTTCTAGGTAGGAGTTCCAAGTGCATATGCTTGTTCTCAAGGGTGTATTTGACCTTGGCATTTAGTGGAATAACATGCCTTATAGAGGATAGCTCAGATGAGTTAATTAAATGCCTAAATTTAGACCAGTTGTCAAACCAAAGGCAATTGTAACTCCATCCCCAACTCTAGTATGAATTGCCTTTCTAATCCTCTCCCTTATTTTAAATATATTGATCATAGTCTATAAAGCACTTGCTCTTGGTTGTATTTTCCAAAATCTATAATTTCCCATATATTAAGTATGTATCCATTGAACCCAAAGTGAAGTTAGGAGTCTTTGTAACCTCTTAAAAATAAGTACTTTACTAAGACCTCCTTCATTTGGCATATTGATATCAACTTATTTTGACTTTAGCCATAACATTTTTATTCAATTATTCCAACTAAAGTAAGGTCATAAGTAACTTGTCAATGGCTTTGAATTTTTTTAGGAAGTAAAGATGGGATGCCCAATAAATGTGCAAGGAATTAAGCACTAAAGTTATAAGCTAAGCTTTTCTAGTTATAGTGAAACTCTTATTATACCATCCAAATATTCTCCTTTGTATCTTATCTAGCTGAGTTTTAAACTTCTTACTAGTAAGCCTCCTTAATGAAATTGAGGTCCCAAGATAGTTCAAAAGAGGAACTTAACTTTCAAACCTGTAATTGTTAAGAACCAAGTGGTGTTACAACAAGCAATTGACCTAAAGTCCTTTAAAGAGCTAGGAGCTTGATTCTTAAGGAAGAGGTAAATGAGGATCTTATCAATCTCCTTTAGCATTCTTCCATTATGAAGAATTCAATTATGGCTTTTAGAATCCATTAGGTCTAAGATCCTTTAATGAGTTAATAAAGAATATTGCATCCTTCACTTCTAGATCAATTATT
The DNA here is from genome assembly GCA_027563515.1 of Erythroxylum platyclados. Classification (NCBI taxonomy): domain Eukaryota; kingdom Viridiplantae; phylum Streptophyta; class Magnoliopsida; order Malpighiales; family Erythroxylaceae; genus Erythroxylum; species Erythroxylum platyclados. The sequence continues at coordinate 19,829,363 of JAOQMM010000005.1, forward strand.
GACATTTATAAGTAACTTACATCTTGTTGCTTAATATGCTCCTTAATAATCTAGTGAAAAGTAGGAATAAAATATTCCCCTTCTATTGGAGATCCTAAGAACTCTAAAAAGTATGAGCAAGCCTCTTAAAGAAGGTCCTCTTAAGAAATAACAACATAACTAACATGATTAGTTAAACAAATTATTTTATTAGTATTTCTCCTGACTAGTATAGATTTATGAAAGAAATTGGTATTGTTATCCTTATCCCTTAGTCATAATGCCTTTGATCTCTGTTCCACTATAGAATGACTAATATTTAATGCTTATATATAATCTTGCAGAGCTATATTTTTCTCTTGTTGAAGTTGACAATCAGTAGGAGAAAGATACAATTAATTTTAGATTACGTTAAGCTTCTTTAATGTAATTTAATAAGCCTTTAATTATTTTTGACTCTAGAGGCATTTAAAGCTTTTAATTGGTGAAAAATAACTAAGAAGTAGTATTTAAGAGGACAACACAATGGATACGCGAGTGGTTATTAATAGCTGCACAAAACTCATATGTAAAGAGAAGTTAGATAGTGCCTGGTGCAACAAAAGAGTGTGGCCCTAGAATCTAACAATTACTACTAAAATAGAAGTGCCAAATCCCGTTATAGTGTAATATAGTAGTTTTAATTGTAATAGAATATGAGACAATAGTACATCTAAGGGAAGCATCAACTTCTCTTATATTGGTCGTCTGATTTTGTCTATTTTGTATGATGCTTAGAGTTTTCCTTATTTTTAATACAATGTTTCACCTAGAAAAAAGATCTTATCCTTCTTTACTTTAAAGAAGTTCCATTGAGTCATCTTTTCTCTTCATCCAAAAACCGTGGTTATCACCAATAGTATCCCAATTTGATGCAATCTCCACTCTTCATCTCCTAAAACAAAATAAACATTAATTTTCATATGTAAGCACCAAAATAAATCCAAAACAAAGGAGATAATATCAATTAATTTATCAAGATAACATCTTATCAAATTCCCCCCATACTAGACTCATGCTTGTCCTCAAGCATACATCAACCCAATACACCAATTATCATCATAACAAGCTCTCAACTCCTTTCATATTATCCAGAAATATCCAAAAGCTAATTCACATTGAAGGTTTAAGATAAAATAACAATTCAAAGAATAAGCACTCATAGGACATAATCTTAAAACATAACATCTCATTAATTCCATCAAAGTCAAATGAAACAAGACTTGATACCTTCTCAAGGATTTCACTCTATACACTCAAAGTGTTTAGGGTTAATTAACCTCTCAAATCAAAACTTGGCAAGCTATCTCCATAACCTTGCTCAAAAATCATATCTCCACCACTTAACAAAAATGAACTTAATGCATAAAGCTAAATAAATTGAAGGAAATCATACAAACTTATCCACGTAATTTTCAACTTAAATCAATCCAAAATTCACTTGATTCAAATAGCATCTCTTTCGATCATTTTCTTTTCTTTTCTTTTCTTTTTTTCTCTCTTTCTTTTGTCTTGTCTTTTTTCTAAACAAAAATATCAAAGAGGAGATTTTCTTTTGTTTTGTTTTTTTTATACTTCTCCCCTATTCTATAAAAAATCAAAACAATGCAACTTGAATAATCTAATTTACTTTTCATGGAAATAGTCAAAATCCCATGCAAATAAACTCGATACAATTCCTTCAATTTAGGGGTTCAAAATCATTAAGGATACCAACAACAAAAAGGATAAATTTGGCTTATATCAAGGTTATTATGCAATAAAAGAAAGAATAAGGCTCTAATTGGTTTCTAGGAAAAAAAGTAACGGAGGCTTGTTTAGGTCAAAAATGGTTATCCTAAATGCCCTCATCATCTTTATACACAAATTAATCAAAAGTGTGGTCTCCACACGTATTCAAAAGTAAGTTCTAGCATAAACAAGCTATGTTTGATAACACGCAATCAAAAGATATGCATGAGCACAAATGTGATGAATGCTTTTAGGCTCAAAACTCACGTAGGCGTAAAAAATGCATCAAATCTTGCAAACTTTCTTTCAACAAAATCAATGAGATACTTGAAATAATTTAATGAAAACACTATCCACGATTATCTCTCTCATGCATTATTTTTTAAACAAAAAATGTGTCCTAACTTAAGGATTATTTATGAACATCAATCAGAAAATTATGAAGTTATCATAAAGAATAATCAATATATGAATCATAGTATCATGAGTCCAAGCACAAATCATAATGTTCATCATAATATAAACACTCGCTCCCCCACGCCTAGATCATACATTGTCCCTAATTTTTGTATTAAATACTCACATCTTAACAAAAATAATCAGAGAAATAAAGCACGGAATAGAGAACTACCTTGAGGTGTGAGCAACGAAAAGGATGTGTACTATGGTGTCAGTGGACGGGCGTGGAGGGCTACTATTGTTGGACTGGAGACTGGTGAAACGAGTGTTCGCTTGGTGAGGGACGTTCTGTGCTATGGATTGCTTGTTTGGGACTATGTTGGAGGAGGGATGTTGTTGTTTTGTTTGGCGTGGAGGGCCACAGGTGCTTGGTGAAGAAGCTATGTTGTCCTTTTTGTTTTCTAAACATTGCCTAACAAAGGAGAAACACCCAGACATAAGGTTTGTTTCTTTTTAAAAAAATTAAATAAATATAGTGAAAATTAAAAATATTTAATTAAATAATTAAATGATAAAAATGAATTATTTTTAATTTTTTAAAAATAAAATAAAATATTAATTATAAGAGGATTTTAAAGTTCCATTCTAGAACACACATTCTAGAACACTAAATTATATAAGGCGTGATCTCGCCTTATGAGATTTAGTATTTTGGAATTTTAAGGCTTTCATTCCATAACACTAAATTACGTAAGATGTGATCTCGTCTTATGAGATTTAGTATTCTGGAATTTTAAGGTCTTTACTCCAGACAACTAAATTACATAAGACATTATTACACCTTATGAAATTTAGTAATTTGGAATTTTAAGACTCCTTTTTCCCTGAAGCCAACAAATTTATTCTTAAAAAAAAAGCAAATGCAAACTATATATAAGTGAAACAAAATTAATAAAAACTATCATATTTTGGGTTACCTCCTGAAAAGCGTAATTGTTTAACGTTGTTATGCTCAACGTGGATTTTTCCTCTCAAATTTCTACGTAATTGCAATTTTGTACTCCTTAAGTAGTGCTACTAGCCCTTCCTTTTACTCTATATTCAACCTTTTTGAAATGATTGTAGGTAATGACTCTCCATCACTCAAATAGACATACTTTAGGTGATCAGGTAACACCTTCAATTCTATCTTCGGAGCCTGTAAAACAGAAGGTAAGATTTTCTTATGAGTTATAGTAAGTTCATCATTCAAAGTTTCCGAATCTATTAGCATTGCTGACAATGATTCCATAACTTCATAAGTTTCATAAACTTGCTCTTTCACTTTCGATTTAGCTTTAAACTCTATCTTATCTTCAACACTTTCTTCTTTAAACATATTCTGCACAAATGAATCCACAATATTCATATGATAAATGAATTGAAAATCATTCAGGTACTTCATTGCTTCAAGAATATTGAACTTCACTATCTCTCCATTAAATTTAACGAAAAGAGTACCCTTATCTACATCGATTTTCCTCTTGGTCGTCTTCATAAATGACCTATCAACAAAATTGAAGCTGAATGTTCAACACTATCTCCATCCATTTTTAAGATGTAAAAATCCACTGAAAATACCGAACCATTAACTTGGACTAAAAATCCTCAATAACTCAAATAAGTCACACATATGAACGATCAACTAGTTGAATAATCACATTAGTTTCTTGCAAAGAATTCATATTTAAAGCTTGGTAAATTGAGTATAGCATGAAATTAATAGATGCACCTAAGTCTAGCATGGCACGCTCAATTTTCTTATTACCAATAACACACGAAAGTGTAAATGATCTTTGCATTTTCTGGTAATTTTCTATTTATCAAAGCTAATACATTCTTACCCAAAATTATTCTCTCCTTATCCTTCAACTTCCTTTTATTTGTCCACATCTCTTTTAAGAATTTTGCATATTTCGGAACTTGCTTGATGGCCTTAAGAAGTGGTATATTGATTTCCACCTTTTTGAAGGTTTTTAGGATCTCTCTTTCATGCTCATCTTCTTTTGGTTTAGCCAACTGGTTAGGAAAAGGAGGTACACGTGCATTAATTGATACTAATGAAGATAAATCATAATTTTACCTTTATTGATTCTTGAGTTAAAAGTTCTTCTTTTTTTTCTCCATCATCGTGCTTTTCTACCTACATTGGTAAAAACTTTCCAGGTTGAATTTCCTTATCACCTATCAAAGTCATTGCACTTACATTCTCCTTAGGATTCACCATCGTTTGGGAAGGTAATTTTCTTGATGCTTACTCTTCCAATTTACTTACAAAGGTGGCTAATTAAGTGATCTGATTTCCTAAATGTTGAAGGTTTGCCCTTATTTCCTGTTGAAATTGTTGCGTATTAGTATCAAGTGCCTTAACAATTTCATCCAAAGATATACTTGAATTTGAAGATTGAGGTTGAGCATATGTAAAGACTTGAGGTTATCTATTAGAATTGTGAAATTGATATCGTTATTGCCCTCCTTGATTTCCATAACTAAAGTTTGGATGGACCCTTCATCCTGGATTATAGTAAATGGATAAGGGTCATATTTTTGTTAAGGTTGACAAGGAAAGTCCCCTATTGCATTAGCTTCTTGCAAGGAGTCTTGTTGCAATGTAAGACGCATATCCGTAGGATATCTAAAGAATGAGCATACTCTACACACTCTTGTTGATTGCAATTAGCCTACAGTCATTTGACTAACTAGAGTAGTTAAATCTAAAATTTTATCCTTAAGGTGCATGTTACTTACCTCATTCACACACTTAATTGCTCCATCCATCCTTATCCCAAACTGTTGAGAATTTTTGGCAATAATTGATATCAATTATCTAGCTGCCTCAAGTGTTTTATTTACCAAAGTTCCTCCATTGGCTGCATCAACCATACTTCAATCCATTGGAAATAGTCCTTCATAAAAATACTGAATCAAAAGTTAGTCAAGAATCTGATGATGTGGACAACTAACACATAACTCCTTAAACCTTTCCCAATATTCATATAATGTTTCTTCAGTAATTTGTCTTATCCTATATATCTCCTTTATGATATTCACTGCTTGTGATGTGGGAAAGAACTTCTCTAAAAATATTCTTTTCATTTCATTCCATGCTGTCACTGAGCCAGGGGGAAGATAATATAGCCAATATTTTACCTTATATTTCAGTAAGAATGGAAAGGTCTTGAGATTTATTTGTTCTTCTGTCACCCTTAGTGGCTTCATTCAAGAGCAAACAACATGAAATTCCTTCAGGTATTTATGTGTATCTTCAGTATTTATGTGTATCTTCATTTGCAAGACCACAAAAATAGGGAGTAAGTGAATCAAACTATATTTCAATTCAAAATCTACCTCAACATTTGGAAATTTTATGCATAAAGGTTATTGATTCAAATTTGATGCCGCTAACTCCCTCAACATTCTAGGGTTGAGATTTGCCATCTTTTCTTCTGCTTCTTGAAAATTAGAGTCTTCATCAATTGTTAGATCTATCTCAACTTTCACTTCTGAAGGTGAAAGACTGCTTCCTTGTTTAATCTCTTTTCTTAAACGACACGCTATCTTCTCAATTTCTGGACTGCATTATAATTTGCCTGTCTGAAAAGCACAAGTCGTACAAGATAAGAGGTTAGCACTAATTATAAAATAATGCAAAGTAACTAAGAAACTAAAACAGTTTCCCTAACATCGATGCCAAATTTTGGTCAGGTTATCGAAGCTCTCAAAATAATTCTGATTCTCTAACTTTTTATAGTAGTCATGGAACCCAGTCAAATCTTAGGAGAGATAAACACTAGTTTATTAATGTCAATTAATAAAATAAAGTGGGGGATTTGATCAAGTAATTGATTAACTAAAATTAATAAGAAATCAAATTAAATTAACTGAATATAAAATGCAAAAATTCAATATTACTAAACTCCAATTCAAGGGAAAAATCTTATCTAATTGTAACATTGGTCATTGATCTAAAAAGAATATTTTTCACAATTCAAGTGGTTAGTGCGAACATATTAGGATAGCCGTAATAAGTCTCAGATTTTCCTAAATTAATTGGTTTAAACCTAGCATCCAAACCAAAACTTATCATCCATTAACTGAATATGATAGCATTCCATATCAAATCAATGATAGCAATAAGCTTAGTGAAAAATATTAAACCCTAAATTAAATAATCGAGATAGCTGCAACTATTCAACTTAGTAATCTTGTTTATCATAAGTTAATTATGCAATTTCATAAATAACCTATTTGCCACTTGTACCAATCCTTCATGAAAATTATGGATCATTGAATTGATGGATGGTGATAAAATAATCAACATTAAATTAAATTGTCAGATTAATCAATATTAATCATTCATCAAATATAAGAACTCAAAACAAGAAATACTTGAATTAAAACATGAATAAAAGTTTATAATAAAACCTCACAAGGTTATAATTAGAATATTGAATCCCTTTGAATCAGAATAATTGAGTTTAGCTACTCCTGACTTTTGCTCCAATACCAAAAATAGAAGAAAGATAAAGAATTCAGAGAAAAGTAAGAAGAGAACGATTCATTTGAGAGGTGAGGAATGTTCCTTTTATAGTGTTTTCCAATTCTAATTGTAATCTTATCCTATCTTGCAAAGATGTTTATCTAAAATAAATCCTAATCCCTTCATGACAAGGATAGAAAAAAAAAGTCTCCTATTTAAAGTTCAACTCTTCAAGTAAATATGGCATTGGCTTTATCTCCCCTTATCCATTAAGTCATCTTTTCTCTTTATCCAAAAATCGTGGTTATCACCAATAGTTTCCCAATTTGATGCAATCTATACTTTTCATCTCCTAAAACAAAATAAACATTAATTTTCATATTTAAACACTAAAATGAATCTAAAACAAAGAAGATAATATCAATTAATATATCAGGATAACATCTTATCATTATTATGCCCTGCCTCCTCAATATCCAATCTACTTACTCTTTAGTAATGAAAAGTTAACACAATTTGATTGGAAACATGACACTGCATCAACACGCGCAAGTGAAAAATATTAATTTATCTCTTATTAGACAAAAATAGCTCCCCTGCTAGAATTTTTTGGGAACTTGGCTACTCAAAATGTTACTTTTTTCTTTCTTCTTTGTGAGTGAGATGATGTAATTAGAGTTAATTAAAATTAAATAGTATTAATTATACATAATTTAAATGAGTGAAACTCAATTGTCACATGAGTTCTATATGGTAGCTTGAGTTTCATTTAAAAATAAAAATTAAATAATTGCAGTTTTAGCGACGTGATATTTAATTGATGAATTCTTAATCTCTTTAAAGTTTTACTAATTTGGAATTAAATATGAATAATTTTGAAACATTAAGACTTATTTAAAATGCTCCAAAAAGTTTGATAAGTATTTTAGTATAAATATTAAAATTAAAAAAATTTTATTTAATATTTTATCTATCAATATTTTAAAACAAAAAGAGATAAGTATTTATTATTGGTCCAATATAATATATTTTGTAACTTTTTCTTCAATGTCTATTAAATAAATTATAAACCCTTATATAAGTTAAATCCATCCATGTTAAACACGTCAAACTTTCATAAATTAAAAATTTTAGGGTTGTTCTCAACATTAATATATAAGTAATTAGTTTATTTTTATTTTTATTTAAAAATATAATAATTTATTAATTAAAAATTTCAGATTTACTCAAGTTATGTAACGCTTCACATCAATAAAACTAGCAGTGCGTTAATTCTTAAATTATATTTGTAACTAAATGATTAATTGAAAAGAAAATATCTCAGGAACTTACGGCTTACGGAAATTGGAATTCCTTCATATAATCCTGATATTTAACCCAAATTTCCAATATTTTTCATACTTTTATGATCTCAACATCAACATGTGCCGTTGGCTTGGCGATTACGTTGACGATGAATGCGTTCTAATATATTAAGAGGAAGAATAGACAAAAAAGTAATCATGAGATTTGAACTTCATATTCTTTTGGGTCATACAATCAGCGATAAATCAAAGCAATTAAACTATTATTTGTTTTAAATGAAAAATTGGCTGAATTAAATGTTATTGGCATCTAACATCATAGACTCGTGGATGAGGAAAAACCTAACATTCAACACCGATTACTTGGGTGTGTCTTGAAACAGGAAAAGGGCGTTCATGTCATGCAAGGGCTGCTAGTCCATTAAACTTAGGCGGTCATCCATTAAACTTGTGTTGGATTCTATTTTATATAAAGTTGTTACAAGTATATATAGTTCAGAGAGCCTCTGCAGTCAAATCTTTTAGATAATAAACATGTCATCTAAAGTTCACTAACTTTCTTGCAAAAAAGAAACTTTAATGAGACTAATCATGAATTAATTCTTTCTTATGCTGTAACCTAAATATCTTAAAAAGTCTACATACAAATTCTATCTTCATTTCTTGACGTTATGGAGTACAAATTTGTTATTAAAGATTCAAACACCTGCTAAGTGGTATTGTCCATCTCTTATCAAGCTCTACCGTGTTTCTTTTTTATTTTCATTCTCTCTTTCACACACACAACCAACATCCCGTATGCCAAGAATAATTTGTAACACGTAACATAGACCTTATTACATATCCCGGATCGTTCATGAAAGGGTTGAAAACGAAGGAATGCGGAATACCTGATTTCGGCTCCATCCGAGCTTCCGATGCAGTTTCTAAGGTCGTAACGAGCTTCAATCTCCCGAGACCTTCACAGAAAGTGTTCCTCGACACGTGGTTTAGGTCTTTCTACAATTTCCTCACACCGTAAGCTCTCTTAATGGATCAGAGAATCAAATGCTTACGAATGACATGAGTAACCGAAGGAAACCTTAATCTATATATATATAGCTTCTATATCGGGCTTCCCCATCACAGGCCCGATATGGACCAGATCCATACTAATAGGGATCCAGTTTTCTCCTAGACTTCGACCCATTAATTTAGATCATTTATTGGGCCACTTTATTATCTTTATC
>JAOQMM010000005.1:19847975-19861433 GCA_027563515.1 Erythroxylum platyclados
CCTGACAATAAGTCATAGCTATTCTCCAAGTAATTTCCAAATCAACAAGAACACAAGTGATTCACATCTCAATTTGAATATTCAATGTCCAAAAGGCCCAACAATGTGCTAAAGTAACAAATCAGTAATGACAATCATCCTTAGGACCTTAGCCACTTAACCATTCTAGTGTTGATAATAAGATAATGACTAGAACAAGTATACTCACCATATCCATCAGGGCTACCTCAATAATACCTCATATATTTGAAGGGGACTCACCTCAGGGGGGTAGGTAAATAAGATAGCATTCTTTTCCTTTGTATATATGATCAGTTGCAACAGTGCATTTAAGACAATATACTTGCCCGAGTCAAAGATCGAACAAATCTAACTTCAACATCATCATAAAATCAACCTTTTCTTCAGAATCTTACAAAGAAAATAAGCAAACATTTATCCTAACCAAAAAAATTATCCATTTAAAGGTAATGAAATCACTTCAATTTTCACCATAACTCGAACTAATTAAATTCAAAAGGCCATAGGAAACAACACCCATCCTCCAAAAAATAGAAAACTTCAAAAGAAAACAGAGTCAATTTGAACTAAATTATAGACATATTAGACTGCCAAGATCAGTTAGTATAATTTGGACAGACCCTTAAAAAGAAAATACATGAAGCCAAAGTTTCTTATCAACTAAGTGTCATACCTCATTTGCAAAGCTGGTACATTTTTACTCATATTACAACGAATTACATGCACACAAAAAACATTTCTGTTAAAGAAATTCTTCCTACTTAGTAAAAGATAACTGAATTGATTTACATGTCAAAAGGGAACACGCAGAAAAATGAATTAATCATAGACCAAGCTTTCTATGTGACAATCCTATGCTAATCTTAATAAATTATTGACCACTTCAATGATTCAAGGCATAAAGAGTTGAAAGCTATACATGCACAAGACAAGTATTATATACGTACAAAAAAATAAAATATTCTACAATAATATTATTCTTAGAAAAATTAAATTGGTGGTCAAAAATAAAAAAAATCAAAATTCTCACACAAAAATCAAATCTCTTAATCATACTGTTCGTCTAATTATAAGTTTAAAGTGAAAATTTAACCTCAAGAACACAAGATGTCAAGAATTAACGGAATCAGCCAGTGTTTATGGCTCTCAATTAAACAATTGTCAAGACTTAAAATCACTTAGTACAATTCTGAGCAACCAAACCACATTTCATAAAATCGAAAAAGGATATAATCCAATGCAAGTGACCAAGAAATCCCTATTCTCGGGAAACTTCTTGTTGTAAAACTGGGCAACGAGAGCGATGACAATGACGATGATCCCAATTAACAGCCTGACGTTGCTCAATCTAAAATCTTCCACGTACCCGCGGCTAGTAACAACCTACAGATTTAGATACAGATTAGACAGGGATTTAGAAAGGGAAAATGGTTTAGGGTTTTACCTCAGTAACGGACTCGTCGAGGATGTGTTTGATGGAGTGGTGATCTAAGAGATTGGCCTTCTTAGGGTTCTTGTTCGCGGTTTCTGATTTCTTTTCTTGCATGTTTGGATTTGGTTAGCTTCCGGAAATGGGAAAGGCTGAATTAGTGAGCAAAGAAAATGTCGTCGAGAGTAAAGGGATGGGGCTGCTTATATTGTGATTATAGGTGCTTGATCAATGAAAGGATTTACATTAATAAGTCATCTCCAACTCCCGAAGAGCTATACCAGCGAGAAATTAGCAGCTGGAAAAGAGCACCAGAGGTTGCGCACGATGAACATGAACTTTGTGTAGGTTTAAGTCCCAAGTCCAAAACTCGAGATTCCTCGCATAGCGTGTAAGGTAGGTCCCAAACAATTTCAATACAGATCACTGTTACAGCTAAACTTCCCTGATAGGCTTTAAGTTGAATTAGTTACCTAATAGATTATCTAGTTAATTAAACAGTTAATTAGCTTTTCTATAACTAACTAACCTTTTTGATTTGGAATAACATTGACAAATTTTTTCCCTTCAATTCTTATTACAATGCAAGTGATTTTTTAACTGCAACTTCTCTATGCTAAATGCATTTTTTTTCCCCAATAATCACACTCATAACCAATTCTTAGTTTACGCATAATGCTTCTCGAGCAAATTTTAATAATTTAATAGAAGTTACAGTTTTATTCATTATTCATTATTTGCATTTAAATGAGAGTTCTTTTTCAATGTTGATGTACCTTGACATTGGAAATTAAAAAAGATATTATTTTAAGAAAAACAATTTTTTTAATCACTTGGGATTGATTCGTTTTGAATCATTTTTAGTTTTGCATAATTTTGAGGTTAAAATACATTTAATCCTTATGTTTTATCTCTTGGTACATTATGTCCCCCTCTATTTTAAAAATAAACTTATTACTCCTTTTAACCATCAGTCAAAGGAGCTTATAATTCGAAAAGATTTTTGTATCCTTATATTATGATGACATCACCACAACTATATATGTTGCATTTTTTGGGCAAAAATACCTTTTAGTCTTGTGTTGACAAAAATATATTAAATTCCTATATTTTTTGCTTTATTTCATTATGTCCTCTATTTCAAAAATAAAAATTATTTTAAGCGTGGATTATGTTTTGACCGTTAATAAATAAAAAAGAAAAAATTACTAAAAATACAATTGTCTTCACAATTGCACTTCATGACTGTAATTTATGGAAAAATTAAAAAAGATAGTTTATTTATGAAACAAAATTTAAAAAAGAAATAATTGACAATAACAAAATAAAATATTACCATTTTTATGTTTCCCTTTTGCTCTATACTTTTGCTCTATAAAACTATAAATACAAAATATAAAAATCAGTGAGTAAGGGATAGGGACGGCAAATGTGGTCCGGCCCACCCTGGCCGGTCCAACTCGAGTTTATGGGTCACGAACAGGGCCATGGACCAAGATTGTTTGGCCTGACAGGGTCATTAATTGGGCTCAGGCTAGGGCTTCTCTGGATTAGCCCAGACCATGACCGAACAAGAAGGTACAAAATGATATCGTTTTTTAATTATTTTCTAAACCATAAAGTTGAGCTAGGCTGGGCAGCCTGGCTCAGCTCGCTTATAGCCCGTCGGGCTAAGGGCCAAGCTACATGCCAATAGCTCGTGATCAGGTAGGGCCATGAGTCGAGAAGACCCCAGCTCAACGAGCCATGGATCCATCAATTAGCGGGTTGGGCCAAGCCAAGCCAAGAGCGACCCGAGCCCAGCCAGACCCTTTGTCATCCCTAGTAAGGGAATGACTTAGAAAACTAAAAAAGAGCCAAAAAAAAAGATAATTTATAGTTTTTATAGAGCAAAAAGGAAACATATAAATGGTGATATTTTATTTTATTATTGTTAATTATTTTTAAATTTTGTTTCATAAATAAATTTTCTTTTTAAATTTTTCCATAAATTAACAGTCATCAAGTACAATTGTGAAGACAATGATATTTTTAGTAATTTTTTCTTTTTATTTATTAACGGTCAAAATGTAATCCATGTTTAAAATAATTTTTATTTTTAAAATAAAGGGCATAATGAAATAAAACAAAAAATAGGGTTTGATGCATTTTAGTCAATTAAAAGGGTATTTTTGTCCACAAAAATGCAACATGTACAGTTATGGTGATATCATCATAAAATAAGGATAAAAAATTCTTTTTGAATTCTAAGCTCCTTTGACTAATGGTCAAAGGGGGCAATAAATCCATTTTAAAATAGAGGGGGATAATGTACCAAGGGATAAAACACAGAGGGGTTAAATGTATTTTAGCCTAACTTGTATTCCTCCACTTCAACATTGCTTCTTTCTTAGTTCTCACTTGCTTTCTTATGTTTTTGGGTGTTGGAATTTGTTGATAGTTATTATATTAATTTGAATCAAATGCATACTTTATTACTATTTGATTCTTCTTTGTGAATTCACGTAAGAACTTATAGTTTGGATGATTTATATGAAAGGTTTGTTGATGTTACTATTTTAGTTTCTTCATTTGAATTGTTTAATTTAAAGTAAAAACAGACACTTATTTTACGATGTTGGGTGTGTAATAGATATATATAACAGAAGTATGCAATTTTTTAGATTTATAGTTTGTAGGTTTCAGTTCATTTCTACAAAGGAAGGACTTTAATAACTTTAATCTTAATTTATTATACAAGACTAGTTTTTCTTTAGTTTTAAGTGGTTTTTATTCATACGTTGCAGCTATTTAATTGAGAACTACAAGTATTTTCCCTTTTGTAAAATTCATATGGAGAGGAGGAGGCTACCCGGTTTAAAAGAAGAAGAATAGACGAATCATCATTACCTTTCTTTTTAAAGTCAAATCCAGTTGATAAACTCGGTCATCCAATATAAGGTTAAACTTAGCCTTTACTTAGTTGAGGAATTAGATCTTGAAGTCTTGCTTGGTGACACTCGTAAGGTAAAGTAGTTGAAGAACTTGTCAAGTTGAAAGGATATATTACTATAGCTTGGTTTCTTCTTCATTTTATTGGTTATATCATGATTTCCCCTTTACCTTTCATTTTCCTTCTTTAGTTTAGACTCTTCAATGGCCTGAGGCCTCTGGCTTTAAGTTTGGCTTTTCTTTTTTATCAAGTGACAAAAAACAATGGGACTCATCTATCTTCAAAGTTTATTATACCAATAACACAACCATTTTTGGTTCCGTCGAAGAATACCAAAATTTAAAATGTGAAAATTTTAGGATTGAACATTACCAAAATTTCTCTGACTCCAAATTTAGCTCGTTCTCATTTTTTTGAATTTCTATTATCAGTTCAAATCAAAAAGTCTCTCATTCCTAAGTAGCATTTAAGTAATCAAAGTTCCTTGTGAGAGCTAACTTGTTCTTCTATATTTTTCATTTTTAATCTATTTTTGCATAGGAATTTACCATGTTTAACACTAGAATGAATCTTAGTTTATAGTTTCAAGGAAGAATATTGAGACCTATATCTGCAAGTGACAAAGTTTCTCCATTAATTAATTGTTATTTCCTATATGTTCAGAAGAAAAGCTAATATGGAATGTCTACTTATGTGTCTCACGGGTTAAGAGAGAGAGAGAGAGAGAGAAAGAGAGACCGATAATGGGAGCTTAAGATAGACATTTACGTGAAGAGATTTTAGGGTATGTATTAAAGTCAACATACAAAGAAACTGATTAGCAATTATACAGGATAAAGAGAAGCACATTTTCCCATTCATTACCTTAATAACATTATATCAAAAACACAACTTAAGATAACCTATAAGACATTAAAAAAATTGGTTTTCAAAAGCACACATAAAGTTAGATGCATCATAACATCGATTCCCTTTTCCTTTATCCTATTACCATCATAAGGATTAGATTTATTGTAGTTTTAATATTTGTTCTCTTTAGAGAAAAGTGGACCACTATTAGTTTTCAATATTTTAGAATTACTTAAAACATTGAAAATAGATTATGAGTATGATAGCTTTTATTATAAAAGTTTGCTCTTTGTTTTTTCATTTTTAATATAGGACATTAAAATTTGTTCTTTTTCCAATGTCACATATATTTAATACTATTGATATATCTTTGTGATATATGGTTGAGCCATTTTTGTTCTATTATGCATTCCTGCTTCTTCCAGCTCCATATAAATGCTTTTGTTTTTTTCTAGTCCAATTGTGTTAAAAATGTTTAATATAATGTTGCCTAAAAAACATTTTTCTATAAGTGAAAAAAAGGAAGGAAAAAAAAAGAAAACAAGTACTAAAAAGGAGTTATCAATAAATTTGTTAAAAGAATAGGCTCCTCTAGTGAGAATCTTAAGAAATTAGGTGAAGGTAATTTTCAACAACCTAATGAAAATTTAAGTGATCAGATTCATATTCATATTCATGAGGATGTTGGTAATTTGATTGACCATAATCATATACAAATTACATCTAATTTAGAAAATTTAGGAGCAGATAGGCAACCAATCCCTCCATCGGATATTTATGATCCTATAAATTGGGATAATCTCGATAATAAAGCATGAGACATTTTAGTTAAAAAAGGACTATAAGGGAATTGAATCTTATGTTTCCTTTAAACAATACTTCTCGATATTTTCATATTCTTATTTTTCTAGAAAATTAAGTAATGGAGAGATTAGCGATGTAAAGTGGCTGGTTTGCTCTAAACATTGGATAAATTATATTTTCTTTTTTGTGTAATTTGTTCAAATCTAGTAGCAAACAAAATGCATTAGTAACTGATGGATTTAGAGATTGGAAGCATCTTAGTGAGAAACTTAAAGAACATGAGAATAATGTTGACCATATGATTAAAGTGAAGACTTAGAATGAACTAAGAGTAAGATTAAGCAAAAATCAAACAATTGATAAAGATTTGCAACAAGAAATTGAAAAGAAAAAGAACATTGGAGACGAGTTTTGATAAGAATAGTTTCTATTGTGAAATGTCTTACGAAATATAATTTGGCTTTTCGAGGATCTAATGAGAAACTTTATTAAGATAATAATGGTAACATTTTAGGATTAATTGAGGTGATTGCTGAATTTGATATGATAATGTAAGATCATGTTATATGCATTCAAAATCATAAAACTCATCATCATTATCTTGGTCACAAAATTCAAAATGAGTTCATTTCTCTTTTAGCCCACAATGTTAGAAGTTCTATCATGAGGATCATTAAAAAGGGGAAATACTTTTCTATAATTCCTTATTGTACCTTAGATGTGAGCCATCAAGAACAAATGAGTCTAGTAGTACGGTGTGAATATGTCAATTAACAAAATAAAAATAGAGGAGTAATTTTTAGAATTCTTGAAGGTAGATAACACATTTAGATTGAGACTTTTCAATGAATTATTAAATGCATTTAACTCCCTTGATGTTAATGTCCACAATGTAAGGGGTCAAACTTATAACAATGGTTCTAATATGAAGGGAAAACACCAAGGGGTTAAAAAACGATTACTTGAAATAAATCCCAGAGCATTAATGTGCTTGTCAGTCTTAATCTTACTCTTAATAATATGACACATTCTTATGTTAAAGATGTTTCATTTTTTATAGTTGTGCAACACATATAGGCATTATTTTCTAGTTATCCTAAAAGTTGAAAGGTTTTACTTAATAATATCCTAGGCTTAACTGTGAAATCATTGTCCAATACTCATTGAGAGATTCAAATAAAAAGTATTAAAGTTTTTAAATTTCAAGCTCCTCAAATAAGATTGACTTTGGTGGAATTATCTAGATCTTGTGATGATGTCAAGTCAAAGAGTGAAGCAAAAAGTTTGGTTAGTGCACTTGATAGTTTTGAATTTTTACTTGGTATGGTTATTTGGTATGATATTTTATTTACCATTAATATGGTGATTAAAATTTGTAGTCTAAACCAATGTGCATCGACACTACCATGGAGCAATTAGAAGATGTGGTGGAATTTTTTGAGAAATATAGAAACAAAGGTTTGTCTCTAGTATGAATATTGCTAAAACTATTGCACATTAGATGAATGTAGAGCCTACATTGCTAACTAGACATCGTAATATTATGAAAAGACAATTTGACAAAAATGATCATAATGAAGAAATACAATCAATTGCGGAGTCCTTTAAAGTTAGTTACATTCCAGTTGTTATGGATATGAAAATTGCTTCATTGATGAATGTATTTTGAAATTATTTTTTGGATTATTTTTTATTCGAAGAAATTGAGGTCGTTGGATGATAATGAACTAAGAGAAAATTTCATTAATTTTACGATTATTTTTCTCATAATTATGTGTCAAATATGGATTTATATGATTTTTCTTTTTTGGATTAAAAGTGTTGCAAATGAATTTTCCAAATGATTTAATATTAGAAAATGAAATTATTGAATTTATCAAAGTTGTATATTGTTATCCAAATATTTGAATTTCTTATCAAATTATATTGATTGTACCTATGACTGTAACATAAGCTGATAGAAGTTTTTCAAATTTAAAATTATTGGAAACCTATTTAAGGTCATCAATGTCACAAAAAAGGTTAAATAGTTTGCTTATTTTATGTATCAAAAAGGATATATTGGGCAATATTGATCTTGATGCTATTATTGATGACTTTGCATCTAGAAATGCATTGAGAAGTTGTTTTTCATGATCAGATATGTGCTTATTACTGCAGTTCTGTAGTTGCTTGGTGTTTTGTAATATGATATTATTTTTCGATTACTACTACTACTATTTTGTTGTTGTTGATACTATTTTTGGTTATTTTGTTGTTGCTAACATTTACAAGATGTTGTTAGCTTCTATTATGATGATTTGGCCTTACTATTTTCTTAAGTATGTAGGCTTATGACTTGAGTCACTTATATATACATATTAAATTTTGGTAACAAAATTATGCTTTTAAGGTTAACATATTTGTATATTTCCTATTCATTAGGACTTTTTCTTTTTACTTTGTCTTAGACCCATAAAACATTAGGAACGGTCCTGCTTACACTTGAGGTCAACTTAAAGTTTTTTGTAAAAAATGGTGGTCGTCTTCAAATAACTATGGAATTCCTTACTAGCAAGGGTAGAATCCTTTCAATAGTTTTTGGAAAATGATAACTTTCATATTTGGGATGCAATGACTATTTAAAGTCTTCAATAAGCTAATTTAGATGCTTGGAGTATAAATGCACACCTTATGAGTGAAATTTAATAAGTTTTTATTAAATAAAATGCTATAAATTTATTGAAAACATTGAGCAATTTTTATTGAAAGAAAACACAATTAGGGCATATTGTGAGTCACAATTAGGGCATATTGTGAGTGACAAGTGAATATCATTTTAATAATTATATAATTCAACTATAATATGTTATGAGTAGTTGTTAAGTGTTGAATTAGGATTGTCGAATCCTTAAAAAATTTAGTAAGTTATTCAATACCTGAAGAATTTTGAAAAGTGGTTGTAAGCCTAAGAAGAGGATCAAACTACTGTGTTCCCAATATTATTATCTCTTCCCATTTTGTCTTTCTTTACTTCTTCTTTTCTTTTGTTTTGTAAAAAATACTTATACTTTATATTGAGATTCACTTTAATTAATACTTACAACCTATCATATCACTATATATTCATAAACTGTATATAATTGTACATTTATATCATTATAAATTGAAAGAAAACCAAGGTATATAGATCCAACACTCGAGCCTATAGGATAACTTGTTAAAGGGAGGGTGAACACATGATTTAATAATGCCACCTACCTAGTAATGTTTCATCACAGATTTTCATTTTGCATTCATTTCATTTAGTGCCTTTGGTTCGATTATACTATAACCAAAACTTAAAACTAATTGTCTAAGAAAGTGTAATTTTATAAGAAATTAGTATTATGTTAACCATAGAATCAATGATGTTAAAAGAAGTATGGGCATTCTCTTAAAAGTAAAAAGAGTATGAATTATTAGTGTTACAAATCAAGTCTAAAGAGAAAAACACTTATTTAACTAAAAAGTATTTTGGAAGACTAAGGTAACATTAGTAGAATGAAATGTTGAAGGAGATGATTTGTATAATAAATGACAAATACCATAAGCTTTTAAAATTCATAAAACCAAAATTTTTACATAAGTAAAACCTTATTTAAATTAAATTACACTAACTACAATCCAAATATTTAAAACCAGTTAGTCATAATAAAGATAAACTATTTGGATATTTTTAGAAATAGTCATTACTAACCAAAAAACAATGATTTAACTACATTTGAATGACACGGTTAACCTAAAAAGAAAACAGATTTGAAACACTCTTTACAAAGAAGTCCAAAACAAGGATAACAATCCCTTTATGCTTTAAAACTTCCTTTTATAGTCAATAATGTCTTTTTAGCCATACCTTAACTTGTAGGATACTCTTTTAATCATTCAAACAAAAACACATCTCTTTGATAATTGAAATAAAATATTAATATGAGATCTAAATGTGCAAATTAAATTGAAAAAGTAAGAAACATTATAGAATGATAATAATTTCCTGTTTAACGTAATAATTCTTTTATTATGATTTTACTTCTTTAATCCTTGATCTTTAATGAAAAACTTCAAATAAAATTTTGATTTTTGTCTATAACCTTTGATTATTTGGGATCAAATGTAAGGCCTTCATTTGTCAACATCTTTCATTTATGAACGTCTTTTTCTTTTAATTATGGTTGATGATTTTAACATATTTATTTATGTTTACTTTGTGGGAAAAAAAAAGTATATGTCAAGCTTGTATTAATCAATTTTCATGATTTTATAAAAAATCAATTTCATAGATATGCCAAGTTCATCAAAATGGACCACAAATTATAATTCAATTGTCATCACTCCATACACATTGTAAGATCATACATCAAACCATACATGTTTAATTTTCTTAACAAAATGATTTGGTGAAAAGGGAGCATAAATATAAGGTACAAGACATTTGTCTTCTTTGTTGTTTTCCTCTCCTCAAAGCACTTTATGATTAGAAAAATTTCATGAGAATTCCTCTTACTTACCTAAAGTTATCTTAGACGACCTCTCTCCCCCTATTAACTTTATCTATAGAAAATCCTGACATAAGCCATAAGTGATAAATTTTGTCCATATGGACAAGCCAAGACAAATAGGTGGGTGTTATTAAAAAATTATCTAAATCACATTGGAGCTTTTTGTCCAACAAGTTGATAAAATTATATAACTTTGTTAAATTAATAAATTCATTTATTTGACATATGACACCTTTTTAATTTATTAGTGTTCAATGGAGAAAGTAAAAAAGAAAAGGATTTGAGGAAATTTTGGATAAGTATAAGGGTCTCATAAAAGATTTTTAAATAACAGAAGGTTTTGGTAAAAAGAGGCAAAACCTAGAGGAGCTCGATGTCTCTTTCCATCCTAAATATGGGAAGAACTTTTTAGTTTTAAATTAGGCTTTAAGTTAATGCTTGTTTAATTTTATTGTTAGATATAGATTTTTAGGTGGGTGTTATTAAAAAATTATCTAAATCACATTGGAGCTTTTTGTCCAACAAGTTGATAAAATTATATAACTTTGTTAAATTAATAAATTCATTTATTTGACATATGACACCTTTTTAATTTATTAGTGTTCAATGGAGAAAGTAAAAAAGAAAAGGATTTGAGGAAATTTTGGATAAGTATAAGGGTCTCATAAAAGATTTTTAAATAACAGAAGGTTTTGGTAAAAAGAGGCAAAACCTAGAGGAGCTCGATGTCTCTTTCCATCCTAAATATGGGAAGAACTTTTTAGTTTTAAATTAGGCTTTAAGTTAATGCTTGTTTAATTTTATTGTTAGATATAGATTTTTATTGTGGTTTCTAAAAAATAGGAATAGACTATTAAAACACATTTAGTGAGAGGAGTACTTTCATTTCTAAATTTTGTAAAAAAAACTACAACTTGGCTATTGTAACTCATAAAAATACTAAAGTTATGTTTTCACAAGTTATGGTAGCTAATTGTTAAAAAGAAAAAGAAAACAAATTATCTCTATAGTATATTGTCATCTACACCCAAAAATAAAATCTTACTGTCATAAACCTATGCAATAGTGGAGGTAAAGGTTAATTCTATAAAGAGTATCTAGTCATGTGTTATACTTGTAAACAAGAATAAAAAGGGAGGTTTTTATTATGGTGAAAAGATGGTAAAAATATAATAAAAAATAATTTAAATATAATAATAAAAAAACAGTAGAAAATAAACTTTGGTTTTGTTTATATCCTTCTTGAAGATTATATATTGATTATTGATACAAAATAAATCAATTTATATTTTGAATACTTACCAATGAAATTAATTCCTATATCTCTTTAAACATAGTTAATTAAAAAGAAACCATAATCCAGTTAAATTTAACTACTGAATAAACTAAGGACATAAGTGTAAAATTTAGTTAATAGTTTTAAGAACTAGAGAAATTAATGAAATAGAATAACATAAAGCCTATAAATTAATTTGTTTGAAATATATCTCCCTTGTAATTTACTAATTTTTAGTGGAGAAAGTTAAAGGAAAAGGATATGACGAAAATTTAGGCAAGTATAATGGTCTCCTAAAAGATTTTTTAATTATAGGGAGTTTTTGGTAAAAAGAGACCAATTTTAGGGGAGGTCAATGTCTTTTCCCATCCTAGATATGGCAAGAACTCCTAAGTTTTAAAATAGGCTTTAACTTAAGGTTTGTTTAATTTTACATTAGATATGGATATTTGTTGTAGTTTCTAAAAATAAAAATAAACTATTAAAACATATTTGGTGAGAAGAGTGCTTTCATTTCTTATTTTTGTAAAAAAGAAAAACCATAACCAACCTTGGTAATTCATGGACTTTCAAGCAAGTTTTGAAACTGAGAGAATTGGTTCATCCTTATATCAAACATATGATTGAAGATGGAAGTAGAATTTTTTTGGTTTGACTCTTAGCATACTAGTGGACCTCTATTCGAATTGTTAAGGTAAAAAATTCTCAAAAATTCTATCCCTCTAAACACTAATGTCTAGAATCTTATAAAAAATGATTATTGGTTTTGGCCTTATCACTCAATCATAAGGAAGCAAGAGTTCATCAACCTGATTGCTATAATTAATCTTAATTCTAATGCCCAAGACTTGATTATATAGTCACTGGATAAATCTCTTACCTTACAACTCACTCCTACAAGAATTTTTTGATTGATGACCACCCTTTCATGCCTTACTATATGTTGATTTGGGATCCTGTAGTCTCCCCATCTCATTCATTCGTCTTATGGCTGGTACCTCAACATAGCATTGGTATTAAGGATACCATTAAATTTCCCATTCCTAACCTAGATTGTTTTCTTTTTGTTAAGGAACTTAAAACTCTAAACAACTTATTTTCTGTTGCGACTACTCTTACTACATATTGAGGAATATTCTTAGCATGTTCAGAATTTCATGTCCTTATTCCCATCTGATCTAAGTCTTAGAATGGGTTAGTCTTTGTTGCTTCAAATCTAAAGGTGATTATAGAATGTTCAAGTCTACATTTGGAGAAATGATATATTACATATGGAAGGAAAAGGAACATAAAACTATTTGGTTCAAGCACTACATATCTAGTAAACAATCTTCAACACCTCATTACATATACACGATCTAAGGCAACAGCTTGTGATTGGAACGTGCAACTTAATCCTATTACTTCTTGCTACTAGAGACTAAACTTAACTAATATATAAGTAGCAAAACCACAGATATCATGAAGGGACGAATATCAATAAGTGTTTGAGTAAGCTTAAAGTAATCTGCGCAAATCTCAACTCATCAATATAGATAAAATCAAATTTATAGTAGTGAAAATTGGCAAATTTCTCACATTAGCAATCTGCTTTTGAAGTATGCATAAGGAGTTTTTGGAACCAGGGCTT
>JAOQMM010000005.1:19865231-19876861 GCA_027563515.1 Erythroxylum platyclados
GATACTAATTCTTTTGAGAATTCTGTTAAGCACTTCAAATACCAAAGAGAATATGTAAAGGGAATGGGATCCCTTTTCGTGATATCTCTAGCTGCATGAATTGACTTGGTAGGTTATCCATTAACCAGAATTTTGTAGGAGATTGAAGTGATACATTGAGAAATCCAGTCAATAAGGATATCTTTGAAGTAATACATTGAGAAATCCAGTAAATGAGGATATCTGGAAAGTCAAATCCCCTTAAGGTGTTCAGGATGAAGCTCCAATTAATAGTGTCATAAACTTTCTGAAAATCAATTTTGAAACAAAATTTTTGCTATTGTTTCTCCTATTGTATTGCTTAAACAACTCTTGTTCTCAAGTTATTTTGTATTTAATGTATCTCTTTAGAATGTATGCACATTGTATGGGATCAATCAGACCAGGAAGAATGGATTTCAGTCCCTCACAATCGCCTTGGAGATAATCTTATATATAGAAGAACAACATGAAATAGGTCTGAAGTCTCTTAGAGACTTGTGCTCCTTACATTTAGGAGTTAGAGTGATGAATGTATTGTTAAACTTTTTAGATTGCTTCAACAATAGTTTTCTCATGGTGCTCCAATTTTCTGAAAAAAAAAAGTTAAAGTCATCAAGATCATGAGCTTTACATTGAGCTAGAGATTTAGGGGAATTTTCATTTTCAATGTTTGACGTCGGTAGAGAGAGAGCTTTCTTTTCACTTATATTTAGTTTATGTTGGAAAATCTACTCTATAAGTCTAACTGAAGATGTAGTAGAGGAGGAAGTGCCTAATAGTTAAGTGAAGTAATTTTTCAACTACAAACAAAAATTCAGTTTGAATATGAAGTATTGATCCATTTGATTATGTAGTAGAGGAGGAAGTGCGTAACAGTTAAGTGAAGTAATTTTCAACTTCAAACAAAAATTCAATTTGAATATGAAGTATTGATCCATTTGATTCCAAAGTGACTATTTTGTTAGAGGCCTTTCTTATTAACACAGATCTGTGAAAGAATGGATTTTTTATCTCCATCATATAACCATTTGATCTTGGATCTTTTCTTCCAGAGTGAGTAATCAAAGTCAACAGCCTGAATGAAGTTGCTCAATGCTTATTGTTCTGCTTCTTGGAATGAGGGGTTGGTGGGGTTAAGGAATAGATAATTCTAAGCTTTCTCAAGACTGGATTTTGCAGTATTCAGGAGATGGAGAAGATTATCAACATTGTCTTTATGGAATGCCTTAATTTCCTTATGAATGTTACTCAGTATCTTTGAGCATTGGAATTACTTGGTACCTCAAAAGTTAAAAGTAAGCCCTCTGTTAACTACTTCTTTAAAGCTTGGAATTTTCATTAGGAAGTTGATAAAGCGAAATGGATGTCTGATATGAGATCACATTGTGTTAAAATAAATGATTACATGAGAATGATCAGATATGCTAGCATTAGGAAAGAAATCATTTGAATTAGGAAATTGTAATAGCCATGAAAGGTTAGAGAGGCCTCTGTCCAATTTCTTTCTCAAAAAGATTTTTCCCTTATGCTTATTACTCTAACTATAAAAATTACCCCTACTAGGTAAGTTAGTTACCTCAATGTTTTTCAAACAATTATTCAGATCATCACATGATAGCTTATTGGAATAATAGCCTTCTACCTCATCAAGGTGAATTGTGGAGTTGAGGTCTCCTAGCAATACCTCTAAAGTGCTAAGGCCTTGTGAAATGTCAAAAAGTTTCTTATATAAAGATGCTCTTTGAAAGCTATAATTGAGGGCATAGATGATGGAAATGTCAAGTTCGAAGTTCAAACTTCTAATTTTTACCTTCAAGTGAATGAACCAATCACATATAACTGTATTGATCACCTCCATTTTTTCATTATTGTACAGGACCAGAATTCTCCCATTCAGGAAAGATTCTTGATTGGAGATAGCTTTCCAGCTTGAAGGGAACATAGATAGAATTCTACAGTGATTCTTTTTCAATCTAGTTTCCAAAATCCCTAGCAGAACGAGTTTATTCTTTGCAACAAAGTTTTTGATTGTTTATTGTTTAGAGGGGGCATTCAAGCCCTTATGTTTCAGATGGAGATTATCATGATTTTAGAGCAGATGAAGAATGGCTCCTCTTTTTGCCTGATTTCCTTATGGTGATAGCTTAGAGATTCTCTTCAGGGGTTGCATCTTTGTTAGTATAACTAGTTTCCTCTTTACTGGAAGAGATATCTTTGTCAAAAATGAGGTTTAATTTTGGAGTAGCAAGATGTTGTATTTGATCTACTTTGCTAAGATTGCAATTTAGAAAATTACCAAATGTGAGGTTCACTGGTCAAGTGTTGATTGTGTTGTTAGAATCATTAATATAATTGCAGCATAATGGTGTGATCTTTGAATTCTGCTTTAAAGAAGAGGTATCAATACTTTTTGAGATTGGATTAGCTTCTAAAGGGATTGAATTATACTTTTGGGGTGCAGGAAAAGATCATTCTTCCTCTTGGTCTAAGAGTGCCCCCTCTCGCATGAGTTCCCAATAGCAAGCAAATGCAGCAACACAGTGGTGTCTTCATGGACTGTGGTTTTTCAAGCTCAATGTAACTTCAATCTCAAAGTATTTCAGTAATCTGAAGTTTAGAATGTGTAGACTAGAGGTGGAGAGTTTGGAAATATACTTTCCAAAGTGTGATCCTTTTGTAACTTACTATTATTGTTCGTAATATATTTACAAGATTTTACTTTCTCAAAAAAAAAATGTAATCACTTCAATGAAATTTTTCAGTTATAAATACTATCTCTCGAATTATGCTAACATTATTTTTTATTTTATTTTTCAAACAAAAGGTACTTTTCCCTTAGTAGATATTATTTTTAGTGTGAGGATACTCCACTAACATGTCTTGTGAGTAATATCACAAATGTGCTAGGGATTTTTTAATAAAAAATAACTTTTTAATTTAATTTGTATAACTTTCAATCAAATGCAACTATTCAATCATAAACATTGACTCTCTATCTGTCCAATTTAATTGTCGTAGGTAAAGTGGTAATTATACTTTACACTAGTACAATTCAAGGACAAATGTTTCTTTATATACTATATAGACCTATTTAGATAATAGAGAAAGTGAACTACTACAGTGTAAGTGTCAGTATCTCTTTTTATGAATTATATAAAATCATATTCTTGACTGTCCCTTTAAAGATTAAAGATTTATAACATAGGAAATTTATAATTAAAGACTTGGGAGACAAAATTGAGATTTTTAGAAATGGAGACCTAATGAGATTTAAGGACTATCTTTTTAGTGTCGTTATTATTCGTTTTTTTATCGGAGGATCACGTGTCATTCAATCTGTGACTAGTTCAATACCCACCGAGTGTACTCAAAAAGAGTGTAACACTCTCTCAATGTCTACTTGCTTCATTAACAAAATTCGAACCCAAAGCTTAGGCATTGGAAAAGTGTTTATTGACTAAGAAGTTATAATGATCTCGTTAACAATCTCATCTAATTGGCAGAAGTATTTAAATAATGAAATGTAAGGAAACTGAAGCATTCAATTGGTGATTTTATAAGTATGGTAACCCAATCAAGTAAATAATAAATTCAAACAATGACTAAAATGTCATCCCATCTCTAATTACTTTCCTTGCTCATTAAAGTACTGCCCCTTTCAAGAAGCCCAAGCTCATGCTATGGTGAGGATCTGGAGGCCTCAGCAGAACTCAGCTGTGTTACGTTTTTCACGTTTCCAAGCAAACAATCATGATCATCTTGCTTATAGGTTCACAGAGATTAGAGTGACAAGATGCAAAAGTCTGTAAACCCTACTTTGAATATCTTATATTTGATACTCAATTACATGAACTTCTTTCTAATTGCAAGGAAGTAAACTAATGCTGAGTTACATAGCTAAAACTCTAAATTTCTTATACAGAAGAACCTATAAAAGGTACGACATTACACAGTTTATGACTCCATCTTCACAAGAGCATTTGAAATTTCCGCATATCCGTACTGAAACCAATCCTTGGCGCAAACTAGAGCTTCCAGTGTCTCTGGTCGCAAGGAACTCCGGTACGGATCTAGCTCTTTCGCCATGACTTCGAATGCAGAGTTGGGTCCTACTGTAGAAACCGGAATGGTTAAAATGTCTCGAGCCATCTTAGAAAGTGTTGGGTACTTCAACTTATTCAGTTTCCACCAACCTAATACATCAAAATCTTGCACACGAGGCAACAAAGACTCGTCCAGATATTGATCCAGCTCTGATTTCATCTGTTGACTAGTTGTCTCCATGATATAGACATCAAAATCTGTAAGCCCATTGTCTGATAGAAGAGTCCCCTGGTGTTCATCAGTTTTCATACCATCAGCATTTCCTTCTTCAGCATAAGTTGGAGTAAGAGGCAAAGGAAGAGCCACATATTCAACGAAGAGCTCATGTATCCCATCATCAACAATCTTGATGTATGCAGGAGCATCTTCACCATAGATTTTTGAAAAACTAAATTCAACAAGCTTCATCTTAAAACGAGGATCCATAGCCACGGCAATTGCCAAAATCAGGCCGCAATCTTTCCAATATTTATCGATCTTTTCTTTCATTGGTTTAGCAAGACTTCTGACAAAAGGATCCTCACTTGTAACTGAAGAGGCCAGTTCTGTCTGAACCTTCCAAACTTCATGAAAGCATGTTATTGCAGTAGGATTACTAGTAGATGCAAGCATGTTGACTGCATCATAGAGAGGCTTCAAGTATGTGCATATAGTCTCAACCTGCTTCCAGTCTTCCATAGATGGAGCCTGTTTGTAATGAGGATCAGAGGTGTCCAAGCATGAAAATACTTCTTTCAATTCTGAAGCAGCAACCAGCATATGGTATGTTGTGTTCCACTGTGTTTTATCATCAAGAGACAAGCTCTTTTCACTGGGGACTTGCAACTGATTCTTAAGCTCCAGAAACTTTTCCTCATGAGATTCTGAGGTCTTCACATATTTTACACTATCACGAATTTTCTTGATGACCAACCACCCTAGAGATAACACATCCTTTGCAGTGCTGCTCAAAGTGCGAGAAATGCAGTTGCCGACCAGTATTTGACCATTTAGAATAAGGGTATTTTTTATGCAGAGTAGAGATCTAAGACTTTCAAGCCCATGTTCACCAACTGGATGATTATAGGTAACAGAAAATAGCTTGCCCTCCAAGCCCCAATCAGAAAGGCAACAAGCAACTGCATGGATGAGGGCACCATCTGAATCAGGATATGGTTCCATCACAACATTAAGAATTCGCTTATGTGGCTTCCAATCACTATCAATGAAGTGTCCTGTAACAAATACATAACCTAGGCTTTGGCTTGAAGTCCACATATCTAACGTAAGACAAACACGCCCGGGCATCCCTTCAACAAACTTCATAACATTTTGCTTTTCCCTCAAGTAAGTTGCAACACAATCCCCTTGGACAGTATTGAAGCTTACCATGTCAAACTGAGGTTGAAGATTCTGGACAAAAGTTACAAATCCAGAATGTTCAACCATATGAAGTGGGTAATCATGCATGATAATCATCCTGGCAATTTCATGGCGGCATCGGTCTGAATCAAATGGAATGTATGGTATGCTAGGGGATCTGTATCGTCGCTTTGGAGGTTCAGAACTGTCATTTCCACCTGTCCCTGGAGTATATGGCACCATTGGACTCCCTCGACTACGTAAAAGTGAAAGGCAGGTTCCTTTAGCAATGTGCCGTTTGAGGTGGCTGGTACCAGCTACTTTGGAACCTGTACTGTATGCAAAACTTTGCTTGCACTGCTTACAGCATGCCCTTCTACATCCAGGACTCACAGTTTCTATAGTGAAGTGTTCCCACACTATGGACTTTTTCTTTCTCCGCTTGTTAGGCTGCATTTCAGGGGTAGAGAATGTATGGTTTTCGTCAGGGTTTGCCACAATCAGTGCGTTGTTCTCTTCCAAGGTTTCAGCAAACATTGTGTTATCCTCTTCGGGGGTTGTGGCAATCATTGCATTATTCTCTTCGGAGGAAGCAACAACCATTGCATTGATCTCTTCTTGGTTTCTCAGAGCCATAGCATTGTTCTCTTCTGGGTTACCCATAGTCATTCCATTGTGCTCTTCCGGGTTTCCCATTGTCACTTCATTATTCTCTTCCAGGTTTCCCATAGTCATTGCATCGTTCTCCTCTAGGTTTCCAAGAGTCATTGCGTTGTTCTCTTCCAGGTTTCCCATAGTCATTGTGTTGTTCTCTTCCAGGTTTCTCATAGTCATTGCATTGTTCTCTTCCGGGTTTCCCAAATTCATGGCATTGTTCTCTCCCAGGTTTCCCACATGCAGAGCACTGTTCTCCTCTGGGTTTCCCATATCCATTGCATTATTATCTTCCAGGTCTCCCATAGCCATTGCACTGTTCTCTTCTCGGTTTCCCATAGTCATTGCGTTGTTCTCTTCCTGGTTTCCCGTAGACATTGTCTTGCTCTCTTCCAGGTTTCCCATGGTCAGTGCCTTGCTCTCTTCTGGGTTTCCCATAGTCATTGCATTGTTCTCTTCTGGGTTTCTGATAGTCACTGCATTGTTCTCTTCCGGGTTTCCAATAGTCATTGCGTTGTTGTCTTCTGAGTTTCTCATAGTTGCTGAGTTGTTGTCTTCCGGGTTTCCAATAGTCATTATGTTGTTCTCCTCAGGGTTTGCAATAGTCATTGACTTATTCTCTTCAGGGTTTACCCCAGTCATTGTGTTGGTCTCTTCTGGGTTAACTGCTTTGTTCTCTTCTGGGTTTCCCATTGTTATTGAGCTGTTCTCTTCTGGCTTAGTCATTGAGTTGTCCTCTTCTGGGTTTCCAATAGTCATTACAGTATTATCATCTGGCTTTCCCGTAGCTATCAATTTATTTTCCTCAGGGATTGCCACAGGTAGTGTATCATTCTCTTCTAAGTATGCCATCCAGTTCTAAAAATTGGAATCCTGTTTTGCAAGTAAATGAACAAAATTGCAAATTTAGTAACAATTTGTTCCATGATTAAGCTAAAACCGATAATACAAAAGCTATAATGCCAGAATATTATGATATAGACCAAGTGTAATTGGAAAAAGGACTTGGTGGAATAGCATATGTTCATGATGGAGCAATAAGCAATCCTAAAAGTAAAATATTATAAACATGCAGTAGAATTCAATGGTATGTATACTTAATCAACCCAAAAAAAAAAGAAAAAAAGTGGTCACAAAACAGGGAAAGACATGGAAGAAAAAATAGGACTATTTCAAGGCAACAATCACCTTAAGCCTCTCAACTTCACTATTCATCAATGTTGGCTAATATATGGTAAATTGAGAATCATTCAATTCATAACACAATATAGAACTTCTGCGGGTATTAAGACAAAAAGGCTAAGGGTTTATGTCCTTTTTCTCAATCATCCATCATACTCCGTATAACACAATGATATGCAGAAGAGAAATACAACAGGGAACGGAATCACCACTACTCAAGCACTTAGATGTTGATCAATAAAAAGAAAATGAAAAAAGAGAGAGAGAGAGAGAAAGAGTAGGCTTCAATCATTAAAGAACATAACCAGAGTAGGCCCAACCGTCATTCCAATAAACAAAAAGACCTCAGCTTGACCGTGGTGGCTAAAGGCCTGAAAGTGAAGACACGACGCAGCAGAGGAAAAGGGTGGTTAATGAAGCAGCAGATCCATGGGCCAAAGGACCACAGTCTTCGACCTGCGTTTCTAAGCTCTTCAATCCCTTTTAGATCGAAGACAGACCATTATGTAGACCAGGGGGACCCACATAGGTTGAGGGCCAAATTTGGAAATTTAGTCCCCCACACTCCATAAACAGGCTAATACAGGACGACAAAAACAGATCTGGGGAGTTTGATGGACTTGCTTGGGCTTCTCTTATAATTTCATGTCGAACCAAAAAAAAAAAAAAGTTACATGAACGAGAGTGAAACCAAATCCACAGAGAGAGATTTATATTAAATACAAATCAGCTTCGTCAACAATTCATATTCAAAACTGGAACTATGCACAAGTACTCAACAAGCAAATCATAAAAATAAAAGTCTCAAATGAAGAAATAATCAAAATCAAAGGAATGTTATAGCAACAATTAGAACTAGAAACACCGAGAAAACAAAGAAAATCAACAGGATCAATCAGAAAACTAGTTGAATTAGGGTTAGGGTTAAGGAAAGAAACTTTACCGGGCAGCGCGAAGAGAGACAGAGATGAAATGTTCAGGGAAGCTCGGCGATGGAGCTCCGACGAGAAAGGGTAGATACGTAGGGTTTTACGGGCAAGCGAGTGAGAGATTGGGCTTTGGAACCGAAGAACCAAAACCCGAGAAACAAAGAGTAATTGGACCTGAAAAGAAAAGGGCGAGAGAAATAAAGATGGGTGATTACCTGTTTTTAAGGTTCAAAGATATATAAATAAATAAATAAAAGAAGAAACGGATAGATACATACACAGTAGAAACGAGGACGAGTTCCATTCCATGGACCACAAAGCCCATCCCCATTTTGATATTACAAAGGATCACGTCATGCAGGCTATGATGCCCAATTCCTAACCAATGTGTACATATGAAATACATGAACATCTTGGACAACTGTATTAACTTGATCAGTATTAAATTTTATTCTTAAAAAATATAATTATGCTCCACATTCTCTGGTTGAGATATCTAAATATCAATCTTGTTTAGTCATTTAGGACTTTTGTTATTAGCTAGTTACAAGGCAATACTATCTGTTTGGATAAAACTACTACTATTATAAAAAAGGACATGCTATACAAGGGTGTGTGTGAAGGTTGAAATGAAAAAAGAATTATCTAACTAAATTTCTATCATAAAACTAAATAAAGATGGCAACCTAATATAAGCCAAAGTCGTGATTAACTACCAGTGGAAACCATCCCTAAACCAACAATAGAAGCAATGGAAACCTACTGGTAGGAAATTCTAGAAACGAGACTATAATTAACTTATAGAGATTGCTAGAACTTATGAACTTCAACATTAAAGTGATAAGGTCAAAGAGATAGAGGATCCTTCTTAGATAGTGCTCTCTTCAAACCAGAATCACCATGTTGATAATAAAGAAGACTTAATGGAGCAACAACCATTAAAAGAGCTCATATAAGAGGATGATCATACAAACTAGGAGATTGCCTCAACTACTAAAATCATAGAGGAAGGTACTGAAACAATTTGAAAATCTATACACTATATGTGTTCAATAAGTTTTGTATACAAATAGCGTACCTACTTCTCCTAAGCCCTCTTAAGTTATTACTCAGTCCAATTCGATAATTAACACCTTAAATGAAGGCTTTGTTACTATGACTAGAAAGAAACCTAGAAGGAAACCTAAGAAAAAACTCCTGAGAGACAATATTCCCCATCCTAATGTTTATTATTCGAAAAACTAGGAGATTGCCTCAACTACTAAAATCATAGAGGAAGGTACTGAAACAATTTGAAAATCTATACACTATATGTGTTCAATAAGTTTTGTATACAAATAGCGTACCTACTTCTCCTAAGCCCTCTTAAGTTATTACTCAGTCCAATTCGATAATTAACACCTTAAATGAAGGCTTTGTTACTATGACTAGAAAGAAACCTAGAAGGAAACCTAAGAAAAAACTCCTGAGAGACAATATTCCCCATCCTAATGTTTATTATTCGCTAAAGTGTAAAGGGTTTTAATTGCCCATTGAAACAATAAATAATTGGTAACTACCTTGTTAAGAAGATATTTTTATTGATCTTCTAGAAAAAAAAATATCCACTAGGATTAATGAAGGACTCAGTTTTTTGCATCAAGATTAAAATACCATAAGTATCCATCAAGGCAGCAATAATAGTATGATAATGGTTTCATATGATACCAAAGATATTTTTATTGACCAAAGCTACTTTAGAAACTAATTCATTCATCTCCAATTGAGCTTGATACCTACCAGTATTTAGGTGAGTTTCACTTTTTGTATATGCAACCAATCTTACTGGTCATATGAGACAATTTTAGAAATGCCTCATCTGTTTGGAAAAATCCACTTTTAATGCTTAGTAGTATTTGTGACTTTTAATAGCACTATCTACTTTAATCAAACACATAGGTATAACATATTTAAGTAACACTTCAATAAAGATATTAGGAATTGCAACAACTAGATAAGGCTCATTTATTTGCATAATGATGGCCATCAGTTACACATGGTGCAATAATCAAAATAATGACTCATAAGTAAATTAGATAAAGCATTGGTGGTCTGTGTGATTTATGTTGTTATATTCTTTTACTAGCAAAGTTTTTAGTACAAATATATCACTCACTTACTCAGTAATTCCACCTATCATTAGTTAATAATATAATGGTAAGTAAGAGTTTAATCCCTCAAAGAATCAATTTGGATTAAAAGCCTAACATTACTAACTAGTCTTAAGACTATAAATAGAAAGATAGTGTTTATGATTTTTTGAATAAAGAAACATAAAATAAAACTAAACTAACTTCGAAAATATTCAAGGAAATAAATGACAAGAAAATTAATAAAAAATGTAGTCAAATGGTTATGTATAGATGAGTGCTTTCCTTAGTACCACTTTTGTCTTTATGACTTATCTTTTAGACCAACAAGACTTCTTAGATGTTGAAGCTATACTCTTTTGAGTTACAACCGCCTACTCTCTAGTTAGTTAACCCATATTTCTACCATTGCTAACACCTATTTGAATGCACTAAGTTTTTTGAAATCCTATGAAATGTTTCACCACCCTAACTAGAGGACGACCACGTATGTCTCCTTTGAGCACCTCGTTTAACCCCCATTACCTAGACCACGATCTACTTATAAGCAAACTCTGTTAAGTCATCTATAGATGAATTAAAATCATATTTAGATGCCAATATGAATAAATCAATATTAAGACCAACAAAGATAGCCTATAGAAATATATCTCATATCATAAATCAAATTAAATCAATCTAAACACAAAAAAGAAGTTTAGCCATAAAACATATACAAAATAATGAAATCAAATGACCAAAATGGAGAAGTCATGGTAGAAATAGATCTAGACACACTCACTAACTCTAGTTGGTACCAAAAAAAAAAGCAGCGGATTCAGTAGCGCGGGTCCCAAAAATCAAAATTTTGGATCAATGGATTTTTGATTTTTTCAAAATTAACAAAAATTTTGTTAACAAACCCAACCAAGGTCATCAATACAATGGATCATTATTGCTTGCAGTTGAATCTTGGTCTAATTCCTAAACATAATATTAAAGAATATAACTTCCATATGAAGTTTAAGAACTAATGACATATTTCACTCAAGATTCCATCTTTGTTCCAATGAAGAGCTCATTCCGTCACTAGCATTGTAAGCAACTAGTATTTGTCTAATCCATTAGCAAATAATGTTATGTATTGTAGCATCCCACCCTCAGAGGACACCCACCCGACATTCTGATGAACGTCCGAGTAAGTACCCTACAAAGGTGGAACGCTAGAGCAAAATCAGTAGGCATCATGCAATATAACATTGGGGCATAACCATTG
Organism: Erythroxylum platyclados; assembly: GCA_027563515.1. Lineage (NCBI taxonomy): Eukaryota > Viridiplantae > Streptophyta > Magnoliopsida > Malpighiales > Erythroxylaceae > Erythroxylum > Erythroxylum platyclados. Next base: position 19,876,847 of record JAOQMM010000005.1, read on the forward strand.
AACTCATAATTCATT
>JAOQMM010000005.1:19878982-19895754 GCA_027563515.1 Erythroxylum platyclados
AGGATAATGGATCCCCCTGCCCTTTTCCTTTAGACCCTTTGAACATCTTACTTAGAATACCATTGATCAATACATTGTGAATAGTAGTGGATATGAAGGCTTTAATCCAACCTATGAACTTAATGTGAAAGCCAAACCATTCAAGACTAGCGAGAATGAAGTTCCACTGCAAGGTATCAAAGGTCTTTGAGAAATTCACCTTAACTGCAAAACTTTTAATAGGCCTATTTATCTCATAATCCTTCATCAATTCCTACATCATCAAGATGTTGTAAGAAATTCATCTACCAAGTATAAATTCTCCCTGTGTAAAGTGGATTATATGCTGTAGAGTGTCTCTCAATCTACTTATTATGATCTTTGAGATCACTTTATACACAGCGTTGTAACATTAAATAGGACAAAATTCCTTTAAAATGTTTGCATTTGAAGTCTTAGGGATTAAAAAAAGTTGAGTGGAATTAAATTCTCTCATCATTTTGTTGTTGGAAAGAAATTCATGAACCACCTTAACTAGTAATTCACTTGTGATAGACCAAGTAGCTTAGAACAAATAGGCATTAAACTCAACAGGACCTAGAGATTTCCTTAGATTGAGACTGAATAAGACTTGTTTGATTTCCTGAGTAGAAGTTGGTTTTACAAGATTCTCCTTCGCCTCTTAATAAATGACATTTGAATTCCCAACGAGCATATCTAGGTCCCCCTTACACAATGAACTTGCTGAGTTTGATCCCATGAGATCCTTATAATATTTTACAACCATATCTTGTATTTTGCTTTTATCAGTGTAAGCATAGCGTTCTTAATCAAGTAAACATTTTATCTTAGTAAAATTCCTCTTAGTAAGTAAACATTTGATTTTATTAGCTTAAGCTATTATATCAAAATATAAAAGCATTCCATAAATTATAAGGCCTTCCAACAACCTTTAGATTGTAAAGTGTAAAAGAAAACCTAAGACAAACCTAGGATGAATGATCCCTTAGCAACTAGGTGCTTAAATTATTAGAGAACAAGAAGCTAGAGGAGTACAATTGTGCATTACAAGATCATAATTCTCTATTGTTGCAAAAGGTCATAATTAATTGGACAACATGATTTGTTGATGTATAAAGTAAACATACATGATCAAGATTTTTAAACTTTTAAATATTCTAATAACCCAAATTAACATAATAAACCATTAAACTTTTAATTAACTAAGGATCATTTAGTGGTTTTTTTTGAAAAGTTACCAAACCTTTAAAGCAAAAGTAAACACCTTATAATGATTCAGTAAACACCTTATAATGAATCCTCCTGGTTACATGGTTAGGTCACAATTTCAAATTGATTTTAATTTCTTTTATTTTTTGTACCCTACTTGCCACACAAGATATACATTTGGCAAAGGGTCCACACAAAAAATGCTAGATATGCTTTGTAATTGCAGACTAATGGAGAAGTTAAATTAGAGTTTAAATTGAATGTTTATGAAGCATTAAAGTTCTTTTTAAATATGTCAAAATGTTTGATTGTTTTCAAATTTTGATTTTTTTTAAACAAAAAAAGATATCAATTAGACTATTCCTTTAAAAAAAGTCTAAACTAAATAGGCTTTTTAATAAATTTGCCTCCATGCTTAGAGTCCAAGTGCTTATTATAAGTCTAGACTCAAAAAATAAAACTAAAACGTATTTTATTTTTTTCTTAATTTTCGGTATATGTTTGTTTAAATCATTGTTGAGAATCTACTTCCTTTAAATTATATGAGTGGAGAGTAAGAAAGCTTAAAAAATTTGTTTAACAAAAAGTAATCTTTTGAAAAAATAAGTTCTTTATTGGCCCAATTTCCCTTTTTTTAGAAGTTATTTTACTCTTGTCAACAACCTTCCTCTTTATTAAAATTACATTTTAATTAATAAATAAGCTTATGAATTTGTTATCCGTATTGACCCATTATCATTATTTTTTTGTCTTTTTACTTGGTTTACATTTAAAAAATGAGTTAAGTCTACAAACCTATTAGGATTTTTTTTTACTCCTTTCCTTTGTTTAAGCTTCAGATTTAAGGCCCATTAAAACCGTTATCTTTGTTTTTACATTTTGTTTCAAATTAAAACTTATTAGCAATTTAGGTTTAAACCATTTAAATATTTAGTTCTATATCTCACACTTTAAAGCAATAAACATTTAGATCCATTTCCCTTTTCTTTAAATAATTTAGAGACCAAAATCTTTTGGACTAAAAAAAATAAATTCAATCATTTTTTTAATTTAAGATTTGAAATCCTTCCAAAAATTTCCAATTTTTATTTGGGTCCTTTTAAAAAGCCTTCACGTAATTTTTCATCAAATGTTCTTTTCATTTCATTTCTTTCATCATCATTTTGTTCAGACTGCAATTTTCATATGAATTGAACTTATTCTTTTAAATTTCCTTAAAAAATTTGTTTATCTTTAAAGTTTTATGACTCGATCTAGGTATCTTTAAGCATTTTATTTTAAGCCTTAGGTCAATTTACTAACTCTTAGGCATTCATCTACATGTTTTAAATTTATTTCCATCCCTTGATATCACTCTAGATATTTTATTTAACCCTAGGTCATAGACCATAAACTCTTAGGCATTCATCTAAATGTTCTACATTTCATTTTTAATATTTTTTAAATACCATTCAAAGCATTTTATTTTAAACTTTAGGTAGAACGACAAACTCCTATGTGTATACCTATATATTTTATTTGCTTTGTTCAATCTATTTCTATTAACCTTACACCCAAGTTCATTTTTCTAAAATCTCAAATTTAAAAATTATTTTTCAAACTTAGGCAACCAATTAGTCAGGTAAAATAGGGTGTGTAACATTTTTCCTATTTTACAATTTGACTTTAAACTTAATTCTCTAGTTAGGATCTGTAGTTCATTTCTCTTATGTTTTTTTCTATCTTTTTTTAGTAAGGTATGATGATGACTCCATCATACATATTTTTGATATTTGGCCATATGTTTATTCAAGGAATTTGAAAAATGTCAATGACATGTATGTTAGTTTAGTTCCAAACCTTAAAACACATCTTTAGGAATTTTATTTTGAGTTAATTACATTATTTGTCTTTTTTGATTGACATTCTTTGTTATTTCAATATTTTTAATTTATTTTGTAGTCCCTTTTATTTGTTTTAGCTATCATTTGCACCCTTAGTATCAATTTTTATTAATGGATGACTTACAAAATTGACAAAAAAATGATGTATCAAAACTCTAAAGGTTGATAAAATATCATTGTTTTGTCATCTCTATTAGTCATCTACTAACAAAGATTGATGTTAGAATTACGAGCAATAACTAAAATATTTCATATGGGATAAACTATAGTTTCTAAAATACAAGGACTAAAATAAGAATGGATTTCCTTGCTTATAACTACAAAACAGATTATTTCCTCTAGGTGTTGGAGAAAAGGTCAAACAAAAGGCCCAATGTAATTAAAACTTTCATTTTCATTTTAAGCACCATGATACCTCTTTAGGAGCTACACATTTATTTTTATGAAACTTTCTAGACATTTTAGAAAAAAATTACACCCTAGATAGAAAACCTTAACTCTTGGGCATCTATGTATATGTTTTCATTTTTTAAGCCTTAGGTAAATTTATATTTCTAACTCATATGCAAGTCTTTATTTCCTTAAGACACACCTAATTTCTCTAATTTTTTCATTCAAAATACTTCCCAAATTATAATATCATTTTAAGATCTAGGTAGCTATTTAGGTTAATGAAATAGGGTGCTTACCACTTCCCTTACTTGAAAAATTGACCCTTGAATTCATTTATTTGGCTAAGACTCTTAGATCCTTTTCTTTAGGTTTTCTTAATAAGGTAGGGTGGTGCTCCATTGTCTTTCTCTCTCTTTAGCCTTTTTTATTTTTGAGTGTGATTCAAATTAGCATTGGCATATTAGTGATGATAAATCAATGTTTTGACATTAAATATAAGAAATGTATTCATATAGTGCTTATAGAAGAAACCATCAAGAAATCTATAGGAAGTTTATTTGATGCACACTTAAAGCTTTTTTTTTTTTAACTTATCACTTAGGTAAGAAGGGTAATCTTTTTCTTATTAGAGGTGGAATAAGATGAGTATATAATTAATATGTTGAGATTGATCCTACAAAGTGCTATATAATTGCACTAGATGTTAATATATTTTAAGGAGAACCAATAACTAAGGATTAAAATAAAAATAAATAGAATATAGTTTAAGATGATATCAGTAGTGTTAGGAAGTAGGTGGTTAGATTCGTGAGTTAGTGGAGTTTCTCTTATGACATTCATGACACTTTCTCCTTATAGACCTCGAGGATTTAGAAATTAATTTTTTTTACATATAAGACCAAAAGATCATATTACATTTTGTTAGAAAGTGTGAAAACCATATAAGAAACAAGTTTGAAAAAGTATAAAAGAACTCATCTTTTATCATATTAATTAATGAGGTTAATGAGATTGTCTTTAAGTGGAATACATCGTAAGGAGAAATTAATAAGAGGGTTATCTTCAAATTCTTGACTACATATGTTATTGTTGAGAAATCAAGACATGATCATTGATGTACGTAATATGTATATATAATTTACTTTTGTTTTGCTATATTTTCATGTCCAAATTACCTTGGCAATCACTTTATGTTATAATTTTAGGTAATTAAGAAGATATTTCCTTATAGATGAACTTTATCAAGAATTGAATTTATAAAGAAAATTAAGAAGAAATCTCGATTTTGTCAAAAAACACTATCTAGTACATGCTGATGTGTCAATTTGTGTTCTTCTTAACACTTCAAAATTGAAAACATAGTCAAAAGATAGGTGGATGGAAATCATATCATATAGAGCTAAAGAAATAGAGAAAAACTAGTTGAGAAATAGTGAAAAATACGACTGAACACACGAGTGTGTTAGTGTCTACGTCAATGTGTGAAATAAATAAAATAAAAATACAACTTAGGGCACAGTTATGTCTTAACCCATTTTTGTTGCTGAAATTCTTTATAAATACACACATAAACACTAAAAATAAAAGACTTTTGCATTCTTTTATTTTTATAATTAGGTTAGTTGTTAGGAAAAGAAAGACTCCCTAGGGAGATGTCTACTCGTTGTTTTCAAGGAAGAAGAAGAATGAAATTCATCCTAATTGAGTATATCATATTAGAATATCGAGGTCATCTCTATAACTTTTTCTACATTTTATTTCTTTTATTCTTTTGTTATCTTTGTTGGTTTAAATAGTATGATTGGGTAAACTTTTCATAGTCTAGATATGGAAATACTAGTTATTATCTTTGTTATAGATTGATTCAATTGTTTATGGAGTGATTTTTATTTATGATAGATATATTTGATTATTCTTAACGTTGATTTGATTGAAGTTAACGGTTAGATTAGATCAATATTTGCATATGGATGATTTAAGAGAATTTGTATATGAGTTGACCATAATATTGATATTAGGAGTTACACGAGATATTAGAAGTAGGCTTACATAAATATTCTAGTGTTAAAGGCAATCCTTTCGTGGAATTTCATAAATATTAATGCATTCTCGGTGGATCTAGTTGGATAGAGATATTGCTTAATCAACTTAAAAAAAGTAGTTGTAACTTAAGAGAGAGTGATTTCATATGTAAGGAAATTTTACTGGTTCAATTAATAAAACTCTATCAGTAAATTGAATCATAGCTAAAAAGATAATGTTAGAAGGAGTCTTATCAAGATGTTAGTTCATATATGTTTCTTCATAGATTAATTAATTTATGTTGCTTTTAGTAGTTATTCGTTCTTTATAGGTGTTATTTTATTTTATTTAAATTCAATTGATCAAAACACAATCCTTTTTATTTAATTAGCTTATTAATAATGGGAGACTATTTTAAATCTCCATCGTTTCCATGTGGGATTGCCACTTTATTTATCTTTATATTACTATTAAATGTTAAATGTAGTTGCCTTAGGTTGTAAGTTATATCACTATGGAAAAAAGCATTTGAATTATAAAATAATGCAATAAGGTTTTGGAATCATTAATGGGGAAGTAATTGGTGTTCAGTAAACTCAATAATTATTAGTTTAGTTCTTTTATTTCTTTTTTATTTAATTTGAACTCTTTTATTTTCTATGCTCGATTTTTTATTGATTTTAAGTTTGATCTTAGTCTATGATAACGAGTAGAACATCTAAACTATTTGAAGAGGATCTATATTTCAATTAGATGCTTTATTGAATGCTTTAACAATAAAAAGGGTTAACAACCTCAATATGACACAATGAAAGAGGAGCATAAAACTATATTGGTATACATAAAACTATATCTTAAGGGGATGTAATCACAACATATAAAGATTTAGCATAGAAGTTCTTAGGAAAATACTTCACGTATAAAATTAATTCCAGATCAATTAATTTTAAATATTCATGTATAACCGTTAGGTTTTACTACATGCGCAGTTGGAGGACACGTGCATCCCCAGACTTTGAATTCAAAAGAATGTAACGTTACTCTTGAGGTTCGGAACCAAACCCAATTCCGAAGCAAAGGTCAAATAAAATTAAAAACAAGAGGCAAAATCTGCATTGATTAAGAATGAATCTTTTGTTTTGTTAACATAAAAACCCAAGGACTGTGGACAGTGTTACTGCTTGTCCGATTTTCGACATTGTTGCCGAGAAATCTGCGCTAAGTTTTCTCTCAGAACTGTGTTTCTCGATTTCTCTTCCCATTCTTTAATAAAAGAAAGGTATGTGTCTATAAAGAAGAGCGTTGTTCGAGTCTGTAGTTTTTTCATTGACTACTGTGTCTTTGGTAGTTTGGAAGATGATTATGGTGCTGGGTTTTTTTTTTCCGTTCTCTCGTCTTTTCCACTCTTCTATTTTCGTCTTCGATAGAGATCCATTCTTTTTCCTCTTGTCTTGGTGCTTAGGATCTTGAGTATCTTTGTTTTGTGCGTTTGTTTCAGTAATAGAAAGAAGATCTGGTTTCAATGGAGGATAGTGCAAGAACCGGGCTTTATGACCTTTTGACTTCAAGAAAAGCGGAAGAAGCAGGTCTCTACAATATGTGACGCTTTTCTTTATCCTCTTTCACTTGGTATTTAGAGATAAGTGCATTTTATACACATCCTCCATTGACAGCTTGTAGGCGATTTCAAGCCACTGCATGGCTTGATGGCCTTGTGGGCCCATTGGACATATCAATCCATCCATCAGAGAAGGAATTCATTTCTCGTCTCAGAAATGGCTTAATTCTATGCAATGCCATCAACAAGGTTCACCCAGGGGCTGTGCCTAAGGTACTACTGCCGCATTTACAATTTAGAAGGGGTGATGAAGTTTAACATTCTAATGTCAAAATTTTTACCGTCATTTAGGTGGTGGAGAATCATACTCCTCTCCACTCACTAATCCGTGAAACCCAGCCACTACCTGCTTATCAGTATTTTGAGAATGTAAGGAACTTTATAGTGGCCGTCGAAGAGTTGAAGCTGCCTGCCTTTGAAGCCTCTGATCTAGAGAGGGTAAAAGAAACTAAATTTGAGTTACGTAACGGGTTGGTAGGTTTAAGTGATTCTTAAGATTTGCAAAGCAATTGACATGTGGGTAGTGTTTCTTTTTTGATCTTTGAAGGATACGCTGGAGGCAGGGTCAGTAGCTAAAGTGGTTGATTGCATCTTAGCCCTAAAGTCATACCATGAGTATCAGCAATTATATAGTGGGAATGAGTGTTATAGACCTATCAGATCTCCCATGGTTATGCAATCTACTTCTAGGAACAATTCGCGGCACACCTCATTGGACACTTGTAGACGCTTAGACATGACTGTTGCATGTGGAAAAAAACTTCTTGCAGAGGATGAAACTCGAAAACGTACAGGTATATTGATAATTTTTATCATCTTTGTTTCATATGAATAAGTAGATAGGCATCTCGGGAGACTTACTAGTAGCTGTTGCATCACATTAATTGCTCGTAATTGACGAGAAAGTTTTATGTAAGTGGTAAATCCATCCTTCAGCTTCGAACTAGGGAATTAGTCTGAAAGGTTTTTCAGTATATAGGCACAAGCTATGCCTGTTAAGCAATGCCTTCCCAAGTGCTGTTAGGATGGTTTCATTGAATATTAATTGTAGATGAAATATAACAATCCACATTTATATTTTCTAATTAAATTATCTGTTTTTGTTGTAAATTTGTTACTAAGACCAAGTCCTTTTCGGTGAAACGATATCTATGAAGAAGAGTATTCATTGTTTGAGGAATGTATCATGCAATTTTGGGTCCAGTGGATTTAAGAGCCTCACACAATTTTTCTAACATTTCTTTGCTCTGGAATATGCAGAGCACACTGTCAAGCTACTTTCTGAGCATATTAATGATACTAAGGAGAATATTGATGGAAACCTCCTAACATCGTTGAGCATGTTTAATATGGTAATACCCAGTCGCTCAACAAGAAATTTATAGCTTAGAGATGCTTATGGTACTCAAGGGCAGGAGTTGACTATGTTTGAATGACTGGTGTTTGTCTGCTTCCTTTAAATGATCTTGTTCTCTAAGGATTCGGAGAGGCTATTGACCAGGATAATACCAAGTATTTTGGAGTACAAATGGCAGAAGAAATGCCCTGAGGTGAGCATAATTCCAATTGTTGGAAAATTCTTCAAGTTTGCTTGCTTTATAAGCGTACCCTGCTGCACATATACTCATCTCATCCATCGACTTCCTTTTTGGAGAGAATGCCACAAAAAGTAATGTAGGACAGATAGTGCTCTTGATTTGTCTGACATTCGGTGATTGCCTAATATATAAATCAAGATAGTGTCACAAGCCTGAACTCTAGTCTCTAGCTTACATTAATGTTCAGATCCAGTTGGGCAAGTATATCTATTCTATGCTCACATGATATCGTGATTTTCATAGCCTCAATGAGTTAGCCTTCTGACATCAGAACTAACACATAATTAAACATGTTAGTAGGACTTGGCTTCAGAAGTAAGTTCACTAAAACAAACCAATTCGTTCTTGTGCTTGCTTTAATTTATACTGGTTTCAGTATTTCTAACACAGAAATCTCATGGTGGTTTTTTCATGTTTATTATTTTCTTCAAAATGATCATGTTTAGTGGAAGTTGTTATGAAGATGTCTTATATGCTCATGTGAAAAAACAGAAGTCATTATTCGAAGATTTTCTAAAACAGAAGGCCAGTTCACCTCCACATTCTCCAAGGCCTTCAAATTCTGTACTTGGAGATATTGAGGTATGCTTCTTCATCTTCCTGGTATACATATTTAATGTTAATTCTGCCTAATTAAATTATGTTAAAGTTCTATGGATGTGTATATATATGTGTTTACTTTTTCTAGAGTCTTCTACTTCTCTCAAGGATTCCTAACCTTTAAATCTGAATTTGTCTCATAGCCAGGAAGAATCTGATCCTTTATTTTCTAGACCAACATATTGAAATTAACAAGTTATATATGCTAAGGTAATATAAAAGTTAAAGAATTCTACTTCTGGTTTTCAACTTCAATAGTTAACATTATATAAAAATTAGTGTTCTACTTCTGGTTTTCAACTTCAGATGTTAACATTATATGAAAGTTAGAGTTCTGCTTCTGGTTTTCATCTTCAAATGTTAGAATTTTGTGCCCAATAAATACACGAGCTGGGGTATTTGCCATAATTCACAATATGATCGACTAACTTTATTGTCTATTTCATTGTAACTCCTGCATTTTGCTCGACTCATTTTCTCTGAATATCTGGGGAAATGTAATGTTTTCTTTTATGTAAAAAAAGTTAAAAAATAATTATAAACTTGTCATGACCTCATGTTACAGCACATCTTCATTTCAGCTACAGTATTATTATCTAGGTAGCGTTCCTGACCCATTTCATTCATGATTTCCAGAATGATCATCCTTCGTCAACAAATGCTAACTACAAGCAAAAGCGTTTACTATGGATACAAGAAAAGGAACTTCTGGTTAGCGTTTATATTGCTTTGATTAGTAGAACAAAGTAAAATTGGCAGTCATTTACCCATCTTTCATATTATTATCTGATGTATTCACTTCAAGTATGAACAAGAATATGGGGTTGTATGCATTTTACCTGATGAAAGAGGAATTGTTGCTATTACAGATAATGAGAAATCTTATGATCAATATGAGGGTTTCATCCATCTAAAACTGAGCCCCTGAAACTTACCTAATTTGACTAAATGCTTTCGCTGATCATCAGCACCTTCCAACTTGGCAGTTAATGAGCCTTAATTGTATATAACAACTAGGCGTGGTAAACTTTCACAAGAAACAAGCTATGTTTGTCACTTGAGAGATAACATTCATTTAAATTTTGCTCACTGGATGCAGGATATAAAGACCTTATTGAAGACGACAAAAAAGGAGTTTGAAGACTTACAATCTCAGTTGCAGGGAGATTTGAAAGAGCTTGGTAAGCTACACGATATATTAGCTCATATGTACTTGCCATTTCCTTCATGTCTTTCAGCATCATTCCAACCATAAGTCAGAAACATGTATGTGGAATGGTTTTAGGGCACCTTTTGGTTTTATTCTTGCTTTTCATATCCAACCATTTCTAGAATATTTTATGAAACAATTTCCAAAGGCATATAAGTTTTGAGATTCTTTCGACTCGTCAATAAGTTCTTTCAGTAAATGTTGTTTCATTTCTTAGGGGTACATTAGTTTTCTTCAATTTGTAAATATGAAATTGAAAGCCAACGTTTTAATACTCTGGAATGCATTCAGGGTATCATGTAGAGGAGATGTCTACAGCTGCACTTGGATACCACAGGGTATTGAATGAGAACAGAAACTTATACAACATGGTTCAAGATTTGAAAGGTTAATTTTTTATTTCATGTTTTCTAGTGAAAGTATGTAGTATGATAACCTAAGCCTATTCACCCATGAAAATTCTTTTCATTTAATTTTCTGAACCATCATTCAATTTAAAAGCATCTTTGCATTGAAATTTTCATCAGGAAACATTCGAGTATATTGCAGAATCAGACCTGTTTCTGGTTCTGAAAGAAACAGTGTCATAGATTATGTTGGGAAGGATGGTTCATTGGTGATTTTGGATCCAGTCAAATCCCCAAAAGATGGAACGAAAAATTTTCATTTCAACCGGGTTTTTGGTCCTACTGCCACCCAAGGTAAAATTCCCTAATTCTCTGATTCTGAAGTTCTATATTAATAGACACGTGCACAAATCTGATGCTTTGTGCATATTACCCCAATTTTCAGATGAGGTATTTAAGGACATCCAACCATTAATCAGGTCTGTGATGGATGGTTACAACGTATGCATCTTTGCTTATGGTCAAACTGGATCTGGTAAAACATACACTATGGTGAGATCTTTAACTGAACCACTTTATTGAAATTGTATATAGTGCATACTGCAGAGCTATTTGTCCTCCTTAATTTTCTCTTCTTTCCCGCACATATATTTTGCGTCCCACATGTTCTCATGTCTGATCATTATTTCCCCATTTTTCTCGCATTAGACGGGCCCATCAAGTGGGTCAACTAAGGATATGGGGATCAATTACCTAGCCCTCAATGATCTCTTTGAGCTGTCCAGGGAAAGAAAGGACGTCACAAATTATGAGATTCAGGTTCAAATGGTAGAAATATATAATGAGCAAGTACGGGACCTTCTTGTAGATGATTCATCAACAACCAAATATCCTTCCATCTTTAATGATTTAAATAACAATTCCTGCTGCATGCAAACTCCAGAGGTTTTGGCATCCTTAACTTTGCACAAATTAGAGATTAGAAGTTGTACAGGTGAAACTGGTTTGAGTCTTCCAGATGCTAAAATGCACACAGTGAAGTCCACTGCTGATGTTCTAAATCTCATGAAGCTAGGAGAGGTGAATCGTGTTGTCAGCTTCACTGCCATGAATAACCGAAGTAGTCGTTCTCATAGGCAAGTTTCATGAAATAATTGCTTGGAGAAACTGAGAGAAAAGATTTTTTATAATCTGGCAAAGAAAATTTAATATGCATCTTAGATAACTGAAATTCTTTTTAGTTATGTGGTTTGAACATGTACCTGCAGTGTCCTGTCAGTTCACGTGCATGGTAAAGATATATCTGGAAGCAATCTCCGCAGTTGTCTTCATTTGGTCGACCTGGCAGGAAGTGAGAGAGTGGACAAATCAGAAGTTACTGGAGATAGGCTGAGGGAAGCACAGTATATCAACAAGTCACTTTCCAGTTTAGGAGATGTGATTACTGCATTAGCTCAAAAGAGTGCTCATGTCCCTTATAGAAACAGCAAGCTCACGCTTCTCCTGCAAGACTCATTAGGTTGCAATTGCAAATGATAGCCCTTTTCATTAGTAATCCAGTTCTTCTGTGATTTAACTGATTATTTATTTTGAAGTAAATGCTTACCTTTTTGCACTCTGTAAACTTATCTTCAGGTGGACATGCTAAAACTTTGATGTTTGCTCATGTGAGTCCAGAAGGGGATTCTTATTTAGAAACTATCAGTACTTTGAAGTTTGCTCAGAGGGTATCTACTGTGGAACTTGGTGCGGCTCGTGCAAACAAAGAGAGCAGTGAGATTATGCAACTTAAGGAACAGGTAGATAAAAATATTTGTGTTTGGGTTCATTTTCTCAAGTTTTTTCAAGTAAAATTGTTTGTAGGCTACTCTGTTCCTTGACCCCAATTATGAATGGCTCGGTTCCAAGCACTTAAAAAAAAAAATCAATTAAGCAACTTCTTGAGTTGCGACATTCAGGCACAAATTCTCCTCTTTATTGGTTTCTTGACATAGAATTGTAGAGATAAATACTATGTCAAGAGTGATTGTGATAGAAGTTTGTAATTACTTGATATAGTCACTAAGCATTAAAATTTATGGCCTTCAAAGACTGCTTAAATGTCAGTTGCATTCCGTTGTTGGGTGTTGAATGCAGTATGTAGTTAAGAATACAGAATATACTCACCACTTTGATGTCTTTTGCAGGTTGAGAACCTGAAGAAGGCATTGGCAAACAAAGAATCAGAAAACAAAGTCAAGGAACCAAAATCTCCATGTGGAAAACCAAAAGCCTTCAATGAGCGAACTCCTCCACGTGTGCGGAGACTGAGCATTGAGAACGGAAGCAGCATGAAATCTGGAAAAAACATGAAGTCTGTAGATCATAAAGGATTAGAAACCCCTTCAGTATCTTCTCGAAGACTAAGTTTGGAAGGTCCTAGATATGGTAAGAAGGATGGACCAGACAATGTAGGCCAGAAGCTATATATTGAAGCAGTGGCAAAGCAGAAATACCTTCAGTCACAAGATCCAGAAGCAATGACAAAGATCTATGGAAATTCTGTCGATGAAAATCCCACGATGAAAGTTTATCATCTGAATGCTTCTAGAAGTCCTACTAGTTCTTCCTACCAAAAGCACAATGTCAAGAGAGATAGCAAGACACAAATTCCAACTCTTCAATTTCAAACAACTCCTGAACCAAAAATAGCTACCAGACATCAGATCCAGTTTTTGTTTCAAAGTGAACTTAGTCTACCGACAGATTCTCGTGTATGTAATTTGTCTGATAGTGCAAATGGAAAGGGGTCTCAAATAAGGAAATCATTGCGAACCATTGGAAAACTAGTTAATGGATCTGAGAAAAGGTATGCATCTGGACTTTAGCCGTAGCAGAATTGATATTGTTTAATTTTGATTCAGTTACAAAATATCCCTTCAAAGCACTATCACTGATGCATAGATGGATGATATATGACGTGGAACTCTGATAAATTACAGGATTCAACATAATTTGGCAGATAGGCAGTACGCCACCAACTGTACCAAAAACAATGTTGATGCAAAGTCACCACCTACAGCTAATGCAAGGGCGTTGAGGAGGCGGTCCCTTACGGGAGGTCAAACATCTGAGTCAGACAGGTCTTGCCGATCTTCTGTTGGCGGGAAGCTAATTGACTATGGCAAGCGCAATAAATTTAAGCGTGTTTTTTTCACCAAATTGTTGCGTATATATTCTCCATCCTATATCAATAAAGAAAAGATTTCAATTCCGTATTCTGCTTTGATGATGCAGATGATTCCAGAAGGAACGCCAAAACGCCTCCTCCAATCCATTCATCGGCATCAAAGACAGCCAAGCGGTGGTTTTAGGTCAAAATAAGATTTTGTCTTGAAGACAGCTAGTTCATTGAGCTGTGAAGGAAACGAAGCAATTACTTCCAGCTCAATGGAAATAAAGCATGAGGGCAATGCTGCTTGCATTCGAGCATACTAACATATTCAGTTTCTGATCAATATCTGCTGACAGATTTGAGTATCTAACATTTAGATAAGAAAAGAAAGGGTAGTTAGTAAGAAATTGTTGCATAGTACAAAGTTGTTGCTGAAACATGTTTGATGATCTATCATTGGATTGTTCAAGTAGTTCCAGGTCCACAATTGGTGACTAGTAATTTGCTTTCCTTTGACTCAGGCAGCGCTGCATGTATACAGGTACCGTTCTTGAACACTTTCATAGCTGTTGGTATCACTGCTGAACGATGTAGCATTTAATGAATGTGGGGGAAGACTGTCAAATCAAGAACTAGACAACTTAAGTTTTTGGAATAAAAAGAATTAGATTCAACAGATTGATAACACTTAAGGTAGAACTTATCTGTTAGTAAGTGATGGAGGACAATGTTCCCATGATTTTGTATGCTGCTAATGGAATGGACCTGGGTTCTTCGATGGGTTGGATGATCTTCTCAGGAAAGCCATCTTCCATGCCACTGTCTGAAGTGTTCTGTTGCTGGTAACTGGAAACACGTAGCAAGTCTTCACTTTGTTATAGGACTTGCATATTGTTTGAGGGACACGTGCCCTTCCTTGCGTCTTACTTGAGGCTTCGCCGACGACATTTCGGCGTATTAATTAAAGAACTTCCAATTTCTCACAATTCGGAATGTGAGAAAGCATTTCGGAAAGTGTTGATTTCTTGATGGTACTGTGTCGTTTAAGGCTTGATTAGTTGTCATTCCAAAAAGATGTTGGAAGCCATTCCCAACATTTCTGTAGAATTCCACTCTCTATCTTTTGCTTCAATTTAAGAATATGTTGGAGAGTCCAAGAAGTATTATATCTAGGAGTTCGGTCCCAGCAGTTGCCTTGCTTATTGGAAAGCCATTCCTAACACATTCAGATGTTGGTAGAAGTTGTCTATATTGGTTTTAGTTCTTAGCTATTTTCTCTGCCATTTTTCTAATGTAGTAGAGCATTAAGAAACCAATAAACTAAAAGAAAAATGCATGAACATATACAAAAAGTAAGAAATTAGTAAACTTTTGCACCAAGATATTATTTTTTTGGTAGGTATACTAATAGTTAAACTCTATAATTCTCAAAGTTGACTTTAGGCATTGTAGGTTAAGGAATATGGTAAGTAGTTATTTATTCATACTTTTAGTCCTATGTTTAGTGTATTTTGCTGCTTTCTTTATTTGAGTGTATTTATGATTTTTTGTACTTAATTCATTCATGTTGCATTTTTAAGTTGTAATTTACTTATTTAGAACAAAAGGAATAAATTAGGATAAGTTTGGGACAATTTGGAGCTACTTTAATCAAGTTATGAAGAAGCTGAAAATCAACATACGCACCAACATGCCCATGTTGATGGCTACATGATTTTAGAGGGTTACGTGATCATCAACACACTCATGTTGGAGACAAAGATGCTCCTTTTCACATTTTGAGCTCTTATTATTTTTAATTAATAAAGCCACCTAAATACCCGTGTACTCCCTAAAATCCTAATTTTTAAACTATAAAAGGCAAAATTAAGAGGAAAAGTATAGAGAGAGAGAGAGAGAGAGAGAGAGGGAGAGAGAGAGGTTTGAGAAACAATCGACAACCTAAACAATAGAGAGAACAAAGAACAAGCAAAAAAAAACACATTTGGAGTGGATTTTCATCATATAAAGTTGATTTCTTAAAGATTAAAAGGAATTTCATCATATTTCTTTTGATTTCCTAGTTTTCCTTTAGTTTTAATATAGTCTCTTCTATGATTAGGGACTAAACCTTTGTTAGTGCTTGAATTAGATAAACCTCGGGTAGACCTTGTAGTGATTTTATTTTAATTTAATTCATTATTTAGTTTCATTAAGATTAAATAAAAATAATATTGCTAGCATTTTATTCATGTGTGATTTCATGGAACTGAGATTGAGAAATCCTTTGTATGAATAAATTTAGCATAAACTTTAAGATAAGTCGACATAAATCTTTCATATTAGGGCCAAACCTAATAGTTAAATTTATAAATAGATTAATACAATTCTAGCAGTTTTAGTTAGAAAGAGATTTTAATTAATCAACTTAGAATTAGATGATAATAGTCTTTAGAAAGATATTAGTATAACTGAGAAATTTCTCCGCTCCGATAAACTATAGATTAAATTGATTAGTGAAATCATAATTTCATGAGAAATCCTAAAGATAATTCGAATTTAGGTACTACTGTCTTCTTTGATTGTTTCTCATTTTAATCTCTATTATAATTTATCTATGGTGTTGATTTATTTTAGTTTATTATTTTAATTTTACATTTGGTTAATCATCATCACAATAATTTGTTAGAGTAGATAATAGAAAGATGGTAAGTACTGATAATTTTAGGTCTTATAAAATTGATCCGTACTCGATAGTG
>JAOQMM010000005.1:19901887-19916750 GCA_027563515.1 Erythroxylum platyclados
TGCTAGCTATAGCTAAACTGCGCACTTGCAATTAAAATTAAATATACAATCAAAATATGATCTCGTGATGAGACTCATGTGTATATATAGGAAAGTGACAAACTCACGATGTTGTCCCAGTTAGTCCTATAATGTGTTTAAGACATAGATGACATACCAACGATTAAATTCCAAATACCTATGATGTGGTAACATTGTCTCCACATTTTTATCTACGCACATCACATATATGTTGTACCATTTAAGAGTTTTTCGCTTTAATTATGTTGAAGTATATTATTGATAAATTTGAATATATGGTGTAAGAATGAAATAATGAATCTATTGATGCCGGGTAAATATATATCACTCTCATTGTACATTGGTTGCAAAATAAAAATATCTTGAATGTTCAATGCAATACTCCCTAAAAGAAGCATTAGATAGCACATTCCTCATTTGGTATAAAGTCATTCTGATTTGTTAATTTTATAAACTCTTATTATAACAATAAACAAAGATTATGTAGTGTCGATAATATTAATACACATGAGAATATTATTAGGACTTATAATACAGAGGATTATTGGTAAATGCCAATATATATATATCTATATATATATTTAACAGGATATAAAGGTCTTAGGGCTTAATTAATATGATTATTCTGATGGTCCTAACCGGGTAACTTGATTGTGATATCTTAAATATAGGGGAAATTGTTAAAACTTAATTTCCAACAATTTCAACCATCACAATTCACAATTCACAAAACATACATAAACAATTTCCATTTCTAACAATTTTAACTATCACAAAACATACATAAACAATTTTCCAATAATTTTAATTCAGCCATTACAAAACATACATAAATAATTTCCAACAACTGTGAACAATTTTAATTCAAACATCACAAAACATACATAAACAATTTTTATTTTCAAAAATTTCAACTATTACAAAACATACATAAACAATTTTCATTTCTAACAAGTTCAATTTAACCATTACAAAACGTACATAAACAATTTTTATTTTCAATAATTTCAAACAATTTCGATTCAAACATCATAAAACATGCATAAACAATTTTCATTTCCAACAATTTCAGTCATAATAAAACATACATAAACAATTTTTATTTCTAACATTTCAAAAAATTTCAATTCAAACATCACAAAATATTCATAAACATTTTCTATTTCCAACAATTTTCATTTCCAAAGTCCAAAAATTTCATTTCTAACAATGTCAATTCAATCATCACAAAACATATATAAACAATTTCTATTTCAAACAAATTCCATTTCTAACAATTTCGAACAATTTCAATTTAAACATCACAAAATATACATAAACAATTTTCATTTCCAAATTCCAACAATTTCCAACAATTTCAATTCAACCATCACAAAACATACTTAAACAACCAAATATAATGCAATTGTTTTTCAAATTTTAAAGCAAAAAACACACCTAAAAAATTAGAAATCCAATTCAATGTCAAGTCGGGTCTGGTTTAGATTTGGCGATTATGGTGCGGTTGACAGATAGAAATGTTACCAAAGATCAGTGGTGGCAACGATGGACGACTGGAAGGTGGTGGGGTAATGCGGTGGCGTCACTAGCGTGGAGGAAACCGGAGACTCCGAGAGCAGTGACTGCTTGACTAGTGCGGTGGTAGGCTAGTGACGTCGAATTGTTGTCGTGGTGTGGTGGTCGTCGCCAGAGAGGGAGTGGTGGCAACGGTGAACGAGAGAGTGTGTGAGAGAGAAATAAAAAAGTGGGAGGAGGGCTTGGGGTTTTAAAAAATTTTGATTTTTTGCACGTTAGTCTCTCCATTTTCTAAAAGTTACGGTATCGACTGGTATGTAGCCGGTATTCTATTTTTTCGTACCATTTTCCAGTTGGTATGCTGGTACGATACAAAATTAATGACGTTGCTCCATACACTACTTGAACCTCAGGTGCCGTAGGATTACTAGAATCGAATACTAGAAATATAAATTTGAACCAGAAAATAAAAACTAGAAATATAAATTGAGAAATCAGTATATGAAATTGGTTTTCAACGCTATGTTGGTTTATAAAGTAACTGGAAATAAGAACTTTTTTTTTAAATCTTCCCTTTCATTACAGGTAACCAAATGAGACCATAGTCGGTTGACATCTGGGACGGCCGATTTAATAATGACAACGTTTAAAGTTATCATTCAAATTTTGTATATGAAAAAGTTGATAATAATAACAAAATTTAGCATCTTAAGAGAGATTTCACGATTTTTATGCAACATAACTGCCAACGTCCGTGACATCAACCCTTCAAAGTTGGAACCCATTTTCACGCATACAAGTGTTAACTACTGAAAAATAATCCAGGAAGCTCTATCATACGCATACAAGTGTTAACTACGGCAAATGCCCAAATGGGCAGTGTGAAACATCATAAATGACGAAAAGCAAGGCCATGAGAAGTTGCTAGAAGTACATGAATTAAGTGGAAGCAGTCTCATTCGCACAATTCACAAATTATCATCATTCCAGCGACATATTTGCTGCCACTCCAAGCACAAGTTAGATTTCTCAGTAACTGAAATTTTTTTCCTTTTTCAACTTTCTTACGATGACTAAAATTAACCAGCAAAGAACCTGAAAACAGAAAAATAACCTCTTCATCTCTTAAACCTCTCAACACATTCCCTCAAAATCTGGATGGAGAACTCTCTAAACTGATTTAGTAGTTTATTCTCAGTCTATTTATTCGTTCGCTCCACAATTCAAGGACTGCAAAGGTTTTTAAGATCCTCCTCTTTTGCATACCAGCTGGGAATAATTTTTGATACGTGGGGATAAAGATCCTTGTAGGAATTTCTAATTGTACCTTCAGCAACTCCAGTAGCCAGTGAGATGTCTGCATCATTCACATCCTTAGCATCAAATCAAAACACATGGATCCCAACTTTGCATCTAGAGATAGTAGTAACAATACTGACATTCATTTTCCAAATGTGAAGTAGTCCTTGTATTTTACAACAGGATTTTCAATTAAAAGACTTAATCCTCATTACAGACTTCGAGAACTGAAGACAGAACAAAATCCCCCCTTCATCCCCGAAAACCAGATAGATGCCATGGCAGTCAAAACTCCAAATGCATCAGAACATAATTGATTTCATGCCAAAAACAGAAAGCTAATATTTAAAAATCCATGTTAACTTAAATGCTTGATAGTTAAAAGATGATACCATGGTCAAATTCAAAAGATGCACAGCTTCTCTATAAGGAATTTTGAGTAGAGAATTTTAGCAAATCCACGAGACCTTTGTATAGATGACAGAGTTGTAGTGACCTTATAAAGTTCTATGGCCACTTTATAACAAGGTTCATGCCCAGAATTAGCTTATACACGGTAATTAGACTAAAATGCTAAGACTTAGTAGCTTGATGACTAATATGTAAATTATTTTAACATGAAATTTTCTATAAGCCTCAGGCTTAGCAAGGATCTCGCTCAACTCAACTCACCATTGTCTCAAGTTGCACCCTAAAACAGAAAAGGACTTGCATCCCAGGGTTTTTCAGTTACTTTTTTCCTATTCTGTTATTAGGAGATAAAGCAAAAATCTTTGGCAGAAATCAGTAACTAGATATAGCACCTAAATGAAGCAACTGCAATCTTAATTTCAAATATTATTTTCATCCAATCAATTAATTTTACCAATAGACAGTCACAGAATATAGAATCATCAAACCTCGGAGGAGCTTCTTATCATCTGAAAGCTGAGTTATAATATATATTACTGCTGCTGCAATTGAGATAGGGCTCCTCCTGCAAATTGAGCCAACCAAAATGGTTTTTATAGAAATTCCAAAGACCAAGTGAAAAGACTGTTCAAGTAAGTTATTCATATTTTAAACATATCAATATAAACAGTATCAGCATAGATAAAAATCAATGTTGAAGGACTTGCAGAAAAAAACAAAATTAGAGCATTACTACTTCCTCACTCCTTTCCCCCATCTCCTCACCCACATCCCTTTCCAAGGACCAAACGAACATTTTAGCAAGAACGTCAATAGATCAGATTCCGCTTTCCGCTTTGCATTTCATGTTTGCTATTCCAGTCAACGTTCTACTAAACCTCTAAATTCTCAATTTGAGAGATGTTCAATGAATTCCTAGGCAGTGAATTCATACCATCCACTACTGCTTTCCTTTAAACGTTCTCCAACATTTCAGCTTATCTCATAGGTGTCACCCTCTATACATCATAATTGTTATTAACCATATAGGGAAAGAGAAAAGAACCTGCCACTAACAACGGGTCAAATCCAAATCACAGGCAACTATTTCTGTCTTCATTCAATAAACAATTACACTTTTCAAAATTGAGGGAATAAGTATGATAAAAAACCACATGAGAGATTATATATACCTTATATCAAACTCTTCTGACTTCTGGACAGCTTCCTGGGCAGCTTTAACTGCCTGATTATTCATACCAAGATTGGAACAGAACCGCCTCTACAAATGATTTTGGCCAAACATCAGAAATACACAAATACGCATTTCCCTCAATAAACATTTATATGTTATGGATAAGAAAACTAGAGTCATAAATTCAAATATATTGTATACAGAAAAATGTGAACCCACCATGAAATCCCCAGCGTGTATTGTTCCCATCTCAACTGACTGACCAGCTTCCAACCCCAGTTGTTTAACTATGTATTCTTTTGCTCTCCCAATTTCCTTCTTTGTGGCTCCATTGGCGACAGAGCAAATTTCTAGTTAAAATTCACACGTTCAGGAAGCTCAAATACAAAGCCAAACATAAATCAGGAAGCATACAGATGTTAAAAGAATCTTAGGCTGTACCCTTAACAGTGCGTGGCTTGTCTTCTTGTCGACAAGCAATATAGAGACAAGCAGCCAATAAAGCATCCTGATTTCTGCCTCTACTGGACTTTTGATCTTCAACTTTCTTATAAATCTCATTAGCTCGATCCTTCAATTATGTCAAATAGATTATTAAGGAAATACAGAGTTGTAAGAAGAAGCTGAATGTAGGCGCGATGAAGTTCCACAAAAGAATGATTAAAACAAAGAATGGCTAAATATTTGGCATTTTCTAAAAGTATTTTTGGGGTTGCAAGACCTAGAATGAATTTTGAACCCAATTCCATTTGCTATTTCTGTTCCATATCAGTATGGTGAACCAATTCCATTTTATTTTGTTAGACTTCTCTAATGAGAAAATATTTGTACTCGATGATTAATCAATTTAAAGACCAAAATATAAAATGCTTTATTATGTTCAAACAAATCCGAAAATCCATCTTTTTTACTACAAAGAATAGAAACAAAGATGTATCTCATCCACCATGATACATAATTGATCATCACAACCACATAATATTCCGAACCCAATAGTAAGTTGGTTGAAGATTTGAGAACTATAATAAAATTTACCTTGACACAATGTGACTATCTTCTACATTCTATTGCAGTGCAAATCTGATGTTGAAAATTCACTATATTTTGACATCCAAGTGAAACAATATTGAGAATTTGCTTTCTTTCCAATCTAATAATAGTTGTAACTTGGAAGGTAAACATTAATAAGGGATTATGCAGCCAAGAGTGATCTGAAAGAACTATTATTTAGCATTTATTCAAAAAGATCTCATTGATTAGTGGAAATTCAATAGTAAAATTAAGCTGGCAGTTGCAATAATGTAATTGCCAATTACAAATTCTATAGATTATTTATATCATAGCATTCATTAGCAAATGGTATTCCACTTAAAATTCGTAGAGACCACAGCTGTAGAAATAAACATAAAACAGCAAGCAGCATACCTTGATAGTTGCAACAAGGCCTAGCCTGCAACACAAATTTCACAAAATTAACCTCGAATTTTCAATAGCCTAACTCTCAAATACTTCATGTGCATCAGAACCAATAAAAGCATTAAACAATATTAAATCGTGTATTATCAATCACTAGAGTTTATAGATTACAGTCATCATAACTTACATACAGCATATAAATGCCAACAGAAAACAACTAAAGATACAGATTTTAGATCAGAAATCAACTAATTGAACTCAAATCAAGTTGAAGAAGAAAAGCAGTTCAGGCTCATCTCAGAACACCAGAGTTGACAGATGCAAGGGAAACAGGCAGGAATTTGGAGTATGTCTTGATTCAAAGGGGGATATAAACTTCCCAATGTACTGAAATTGCAAAATATAAACCGCCCTGTACACGTTGGTTCAACTTTTTATCATCATTTCAAAGACCATGAATTTCAATCACACAAAAATAACCCAAGGTTGAAATAACCAGTTAGCAACAAGTCATTATAGGCATTCATACACCTACCAGATCTCGGGATGAAACTAAAACTACAACCTTATCTTCCATATCTGAGTATTTCCACGCTCATTTCAAACATAATGTAACACATGAAACAAAGGAACTAAACCCAGCCCATTGAACAAAGACAATAATTTCATTCAAGCATTTTCCCATGACTATCTTCAATCCATCACCCAGGATTCTGCCTTCCAACTTTGCCAGCAATCAAATAGCATCCAATTTCTCAATGCACACAACAATCAACCAACTAAAGGGCGATACAGCAAATCAACCAAAACGCACATCACGAAAGGCCAGAAGCAAGCACCTGTCAGACATGGTGGCAATAGTTTTAAAAGCTAAAATCAAGCCTCGATCAGGATTTGAACCACGATTCTGCCAGCGACCCAAGGAAGACGAAAGGAACTCGCCTGATGCGCCGTTGGGTTTGGCAATAACGGTGGTAAGACCACCGTCCGTAAGAAGAGGGTTGGAAGGGCCGCCAACACGAACGGGATCATTATCGCCACTCTCGTTGGCGAAAGTTCTCCACTCAGATGTCTCATCGATGGAGTGTGATTCCAACACCAACCCACACTCCGAACACACCATATCACCGGCCGAGTGATCAAACACCACCTCCGTTTGCCGCTTGCAATCCGAACAATACGCGTCCGACATGGCCAAGAAAACCCCTAATTATCTAAAAAATATTGATATTATATGTGAGTACGGATAAAAATTGAATCTTTCTTAGATTTAGTGTTCCAGGTTCTTTCCTTTCACAATATTTTTATGTTAGTTTCTGGGGTTGTTTCTTGTTTTTTTCTCTTTCAGTTTCTCTCCTTCTCTATTTGCTCTCTCTTTATGCTGATGTAGGTGCGTTATGCGTCGCTTACTTGCCGTTTCAGAGAAGGTTTTTATTTCATTTATTATGGTAAGAGAGTTGGTGAGAGAAGGACGGAAGAGAAGCCAAGGGAACAGGAGGGACAAAAATAAACAATTATGCCAGGAATTGGATACCAACAGCTTTAATTTTAGGGTTTCCTAATTCAACTACGGATGGGGATGCCAACGAACCGGTAACGAAATTCGGCCAGAATTCGGGTAAGGTTGGACAGTATTCGGATCCAACATTAGGCAGGGTTGAATTTTGGTCACTCAATCAAATCCTCGTCAATTACAATTTTTTTTATTTCACTTCCTCGACAAACAATTAAAAGGAAAATTTTTGACCTAACTATATCAAGGATGTCAAATTTGGCAACAGACCACGGGCCAAAATTAGTAGGCCTAATTGGGCCACAAGCTGGCCAGATCGGAACAAAAAAATGACATTATTTTTTTAATTTTTTTAAAAAATATAAAAGGATAGACCGAGCTTACCAATCGGGCCATCACCCACGCAACTCATGAGATGGGCAAGGCCGAGCAAAGCTAGGAATAGCCCGGGTCTAGCCCGGATCCAGCCCGACCTATTGACATTCCTAATTATATTAGAAACATAAACACTATAAATCCCATTTTTCATCAAATTACAAAAGTTCATAAATTCCATCATATTACACTTTCAGGAAATCATGGACATGAGTCATAAGCAAAGGTTTCTCTTAAGAAACTCTATGCAAACCACCAAGGTCACTATCCAACTTAAAAGTTAATCAAAATATAATTCTTATATTTGATTAAGTACATAAATTACCTCAAGCAACATAAAGCATGGAGCTCTTAGGAAAACTTGAGCAAATTTGTACAACATTGCTAGAGTCAGTCATCTTTAGAAAAAATATGAATGTTAATTGATAAAACAAAACATCATTACATTTAATCCATGATAATTTGCCTCCAAACATACACATAAACTCTTTTTTATGAAAATATTATATTGATAAAAAATTATAAAAACTAATATATTGATAAAAATTATCAAGAAATACTAATTTAAGATTTTTCCCATCCATAAATCACTTTTGATATTTTTTAAGAATATATACTCCTTGAGAGAAAGAATATATTCACTCGATGGCCAGAGGACAATCCCAAATGGTGGAGCTATATATATCCCTATTACTTTATGGTGGTCAGATGTACCCAATTGCAAATTACAAAGTATAGAATTGGGAATATGAAAAATATATTGATGGGTTCTATTAGTAATCTCTTGGTTGAAGCTAAGCAGATGTGTGTGGTTTTGTTGGGCCTATTTTAAGTTGTAACCATATTGATCATGGGTCATATCAATTCAATTAATTTTACCTTTTTAAAAAATAATAAATAATCATATTGAAAATAGAATTTTAAGGGAATACTAGTGGCATTGCACGTCATTTAATCAAGATAATATGTGCCTACTATTGAAGATAGAGAGGTATCAATAACTTATTGCAACTAGTTGCAATGCACAACTTAAACCATTTGTTTCAATAGCTTCTCACATGTATAAAATAATATATTGCCTATTTATAAACGATTATTATACTATATTTTTATGCCCATATTGAGTGTGTTTTACTTGTCATTTGAGAGTTTTACATTATTTTTGGTACTTATTTTGCTTCAAGTGTATTTTCAGGTCTCAATTGCCTTTATGAATCAAAAGGAGAAGAATTCAAGAAAAACGATGACATAAAATGAAAAAATTGGAATTTTTTTGGAGACAAACTCATATGAGTAATATACACAACTATGTATAGGGAATGTGTAAGAGATTGCAAACATATAAAGCTTCAAAAATACTATTTTTGTCCTTGTGAAGATGCATGCTCGTGCGAGTAACATACACAGCCGTGTCCCCTAATCCTATAAGCTCCTATGAATGTGTAAAGTCACGATTTTGAAGGATTATTGAGATACATGGTCACTCACACAACTGTGTGACTGATCGTATGTAATCAAGAAACCCTAGTTTCACAATAAAACAGAAAATTATAATAAGGAGAAGAAAAAGGAAGTCGTTAGAGTCAAAAGTTATAGCCAAAGTTAAGAGTACAAGATAAGATTTTGAACCTAGGATGGGAAAAACAAGATTACTTCAAGAGATCTGATAAAAAACAACTTTTCATTAAAGATTCAAGGAGATTTTATTAGAGAGAAGGGGGATATACATATCTATGGACTCTTTTCTTTTTAATGCTTCTTTTGAACTCTTGATTTTTGTCTTTTTTTTCTTTATTTAGGAGCTAATTTTGTTTAGTGTCTAGGTAGGATGAACCATAGGTTGGAATCGATAGTATGACTTGATCCTTTATTTAATGCAATTTGATTGATTGATTCATCGAGATTCAATTATATATTTAGATTCTTGAATTAGTATGTCCAAGATATTAGTTCAATGTCTAATTTCATATGACTGATATTGAGAAATCCTCTTGTAAGAGTAGATTTACTATAATTGGAATGAGTTGCATGCAAACCTAGAAATAAGCCTACATAAATCCTCTAGATTAGGGTCAAACTTAACAGAGAAATTCAAGAATCGGAGTAATGTGATATTATGGGTTTTAACTAGAAAGGGGTTTCAGTTAATCAACCGAAGATTAGTTATTAATAGTCTTAACAAAGATATTAACATAAGATAGAAATTTTTATGGTCCAATGACTGACAATTGAATTGCATGATAAAGGGTTAACACTTAAGATATCTTAAGGGGATTCATTACATATGTACTAGTTATTTGATATTGAATTAGTCTTTGTGATTGATAGATGGATAATTGATCATATTTATACCTCATATTTGTTGTATTTTTACTTGATATTTTATAATTTTGTTGTGTATTTGGTACTTAAATTCGCTTTTAAGTATACTTTTTATTGAATATCTTATCATCGTTAAAACTTAAACAAATTTTAGATAATAATACTAAAGGAAATGTGATAAGTATACTTTAATATCAACAACTATTTGTATATTGATAACATATCAATTTCTCAATTTTTTTAAAGAAAAAAATAAACTCTTGAAGAACATAATAGTTTAAAATTCATCTCAAATATTAATCATATATGAGAAAATAAGGTTAATAAGAGGATTTAATCGTTTGGACAAATTTAGTTTCTTACCTTATTGAAACTTATATGTGAGTGAGGATACATAAATTTATGGGATTATTATCAAGTTAGGATACAATAAAATTATTTATGACAAACACACTTTTAGTAGTTCAATTTAATAATGTTTTCTATTTTAATTTCCTAATTATTAAATATTTTAATTTAATATTCCAATTAAAATTATCTTAAAATATATACAATATTTAGGAAGGTGCATTAAAATTTCCAACCAATTAACAAAATTGATTCAAAGTTTAAAGTCTTAGACCTCCATTATAAATTGAATTTTTTAAAATAAATACCCTTGTATTTCAAAATTTAGTAAAAATACTCCATATGGTAATGGAATTGCTAGTTAAAGTCTTTATATTAATACTTTGTCTGTTATTGCTTCAAATAACACCATGTGGTCGGGATTACCATGTATAGCATTCCAACTGTGCAACCCACTCAATGATAACCTAACCCACTTTCCCATAACTAAACTTACCCATACTAGTCTTTATCCATTTATCGCTTAAGATAAAAAAGATCATAACCTTAAAGTTAGAGGTAAAATCCCCAAATTGTCGTATAATACAAAAATGAAATCATACGTAGAAAGAACAACATTCTCTGAAATCTAAAGAAAAAAAACCAAAATCATTCATCAAGGGAACATTCATCCTCAATTTTAATCCCCATTCATCAAACAATAGTCATAATCACGCAACACTCAGGATACTTCATTGGTTTTTATTAAGTAGCAATCATCATTAAATATTTGTTTAATCTCTGACCTAAATGGATGGCTTGTCTTTACTTATACGAGTGATTTAAAAATGTTGTAAATGTAGTAGGACTTAAAGCTACAGTAAATAAAACACAAGTTCCATCTCAATTTTGAATAGTAGGTTTTATTATATGTAGGACGATCAAACCATTGACAACATCTTAACAAAAGAAGAAAAATCTCAAGTTGTTAAAGGCTTGGAAGTAGAATTTCTCGTTTGGATTGAGCAAACTCCTCAATGCTATTTACTTTGATTATCTTCATTAGTCAATAAATTGTTTACTATACTATGGGTTTATCTCTTAAGCCTTTTCTTTACTAACTTTATATTTATTCTTCCTTGTATTCACTTTTTTTTTTCCATAAGATTCACCAAATAAATTTTTATGAGGCATAGTTTGAATAAAATCATATAATAGATTCTATATGTAGACATTATATACTTCCTGGTTGATAGATTTGTTAAATACAAGGAATTTACTACACGATCTCTTTCACTTAGTAGAAATTATACATATAAATAATGTATCTTTTTTGTTTATCTAATCTTATCTTTTATTCAGGTTTGCTACATATAGTTTGGCAGAATTACAAATTAAAGGTGATGACAATTTCCAGGTATGAAATTGCATTCAATATTCATAGTTGCTCATGTTTATACTAAGCTTTTTTAATGGAGTTTAGTAGCTTACAGAAGCCACAATGAACAATATATTGGAAAAATTTTGCTTTTAACTACTTGCTTACCTTACATTTTACAGTTTTGAGCATTATTAGACTAGTTATTCAGAATCTAGATCGCTATAAACATATAAGGAAGCAAATGGTGCAGCAATACATTATGTATACCTCTATTAATGTGTCCCCTATTCAACCTCTTTATTCTAAGATAATTATGGTCTCATGCCCAGTAAGGTTTATAGGGCTTGAATAGTGATTTGGATAAAATTGGGTAGTTCTTTAATAGTGATTTTGAAATGTATATTTTGGTTTAACAATGACTCCTAATAATTTTTTGCTAATATAAGCATTGTTTATTAATGCTTAAAGGTGGCTTAGGATGGACAAATGATAGTATAAATTTGGAGTTTTAAATAAAGACAAAAAAAATCATGTAAATAGGAGTAAGCAATGAAAAACCCTTGCAAAAGTATAAAGGTAATAGATATAGGAATCTAAAAAATTTTCTTTGGACAATAGGTACAAGTTTTCGTTTTATTTATAAGGAAAACATGTGATCAAAGACTTGCAGTAGAGTGATGCATATGCTAGTGGAGTATTGTCAAATTTACGAATGGAATGGACCCTTAGCCTGGTCATTAGGAAGGTTAACTAACTTAAGTAGAACATAGTGCTCTTTAAAACTACTTTCACTACAACAATTTTTTCAATTTGGAAAGAAAGGAATAACAGATTGTATAAAGGAGTTGACATTGGAAAGCATCAACTTGCTGATACCACACTAAATTAGATTAAAGAGCTCATGATAGCAAAAAATGTGAAAAAAAAACTCTCTCCTGACATGAAATGTAGATGGAATCTTTAAGTTTGAGTTACTTGTACTCTACCTTAATTGGTTAAGTGTTCAATGAGCATGATGTAATTAGAGCTTCATTGTAATGTTGTAATAGCTTTTGCTAGTGTTAATAAATTTTTTCATTTACTTTTAAAAAAATACATGTTATCAAAGGCTTCATCTTGAAGACTTCATTAACAACAAAGCTTAAACAATGGGACTTTATTCTAAACTTTTTTTTTGGAATTTAAAAAGAATTTTATAAATAACGACCTTAATTTGGACTAAGCAAGAATACAAGATTAGATAGATACAACATAAAAACAACTAACTTGCACGACTATTAGCTGAGCCCTGTAGAAGCCAAGGCCCTAGAGTTTTAGTCTAGTTTCAATATAAAGGGAGGGTTTAAGTTGTCTGTTTCTCATAAGTGTTACTTCCCTAAACTAAGTAATAACCATAATCTATAAAGAAATAAGGTCCCTCGAAGTACTATGGAAAGTTCTAGCATTCCTTACAGCCTATAAGATATAGACGATGTAACCAAAGGCCATCATGAAGAGCAAATGATCATCTTTGCAGAATGAGTTAAGATTGCAAATCCAATAAGGGATACCTTCCAATCGTTAGCACCACAGTTGACCTCCCATATATGTTGAATGTAAACCTATATATCATTAACGAAATTGCAATTGAAGAAGAAGTAAGGTGGCATTTCCTAATCTCTGCTACAGAAATAAAATCTTAGGTCATTGATAAAAACCCTATGAACCCTGTCTTTAGTGTTTATCATCTGACGCATCACTAGCCAGAGGATAAAGGAAACCTTGAGGAGTTTAAAACCATTCAAGATAAGTTTATACCATTTCACTAAAGTAGCAAGAGAGCTAACAATTTGTTAGTAAGATTTGCTGGAGAATGCACCTGAGGGATGCACAATCCAAATTGTCTTGTCTCGTGACCTGAAGCAAGGTTTGTATGTTGGGAAATAGATCTTTGGAGTAAAATTAACTCTATCTGAATAAAACCAGCCATTGTTTTGGAATTGTTTCCACTTTAGAATTTTCAGCAAAAAAGTGTATGATGTTTACATAGTTGGGGAGTAGGTACAGAGGACTTGCCTCACTCTAGTTGTCAAACTAAAGAGAAGTGTCTTTGCCATCTCTGATGTGGGATTTGATAAATGGTTGAAGTGAAGTTCTTATGTTAAGGATATGTGTGACAACCCAGGAGGTTTCATAACGTATTTTAAATCCCCAATATGCTTATATTTGAGGTGATTACAATTGATCCATTTGATCAAAAAGGAGTTAAGAGTCTGTGAGTAACCTCCACAGTTGCTTAGTTGATAAGGTTTTATTTGTAGTTTTTAGGGATAGAATTCCCATACCCCCTTGTGGTTTAGGAAAACATACGGTGTTCCAACTAACTTTTAAAGGGGGTCTCTTGGAGACTTCCCCACCCCATATGAAGTTCCTTAGCAGCTTCTTCGTATCCTTTACCAACCTTTTAGGAATAAGAAAATGGAAGATCTAATATGTTCGTATGCTACTTAAGACTAAGACCACCAGTTGAATTTTTCTAGCGTATTAGAGCTTCTTATTACAATATGAACCAATCCTACATTTAATCATATTGTAGAGTGAAAGATAATAAGAGTAACTCAATCTATTAGAAGAGATAAGTAGTCCCAGGTAAGTGATTGGAAGAGGCTTCACCATTAACCTAGTAATAGTGCTCAGCTCAAACGCCAGGTGGGAAGCATCCATAAAAAGGGCTAGGAAACTTTTTTCCCTATTAATGCCTAAACTCGAAATCACTTATGACCTGTTTGGTTCACCTACTGGAATAGATAAGGAATGGAATAGTTATTCTTTAGGAATAGAATAGATGAGGAATAGAATGAGAATAGGTATTACCTTGTTTGGTTTACTGGTAAAGAATTTCTATTCCAGTGTTTGGTTTGAAAATGTAAACTTGGAATGATAAAGGAATAACTAACAAAAAGACCAAAATATCCATTGCAGTATAAGTATCTACATTATTATTATTATTATTATTAATTTTATTCTTATTCTTATTCTTCTTATTATTAAAATTTTCTTATTATTAAAATTAATTTTATTATTTCATTTTATTATTATTATTATTATTATTGTTAATTCTATTCTTATT
>JAOQMM010000005.1:19932379-19945049 GCA_027563515.1 Erythroxylum platyclados
AGTCGAATTCCTGGGGACCTTTGCAAACACTGTCCCATTAAGCTGGGAATTATGGGCGCTAAGCATTGCAATAGGAGCAGTAAGCCTGCCGATAGGAGCTGTGCTGAAGTGCATCCCCGTGGAAAAAGGTGCACCAAAGCAACATGATGGGTATGACGCTCTCCCAGGTGATCCAGAAATTGCTTGAGAGGTAAAATTGCATACTTATACCAATCGCAGAACATACAAGATAGGAAAGGCCTTTTTTGCTTCTTTGTTTTTCCCCGAATTTGAAGGGAGCCTCAATTGGTGTGGTTGATTTTTCAGAATGAAACCTCAAACCCTTTTAAGGGGAGCTGAAAACCACAAATTTTGATGCTAAGACAAATTTCACGTGTCTCTTCAGTGTTAGGCAGAAGCTGGAGCTAGTAATCCTGCGGAGTCAAACTTTTCGCCCTTAGAACTTAACTAAAGGTATCAAGTTTTCATCACAAATTTCAGCTTTAAAGGATAAAAATACTAATCAATTTGGCTCTGTACATGCAATTAGGAGAATTTTGTTTGCCCATTTCTGTTATTCCGTTTTATTTTGTAAGACTGTTTTTGTTTTAAAGTTCAGGATCTTCGCACCAAGAATCGTACCAAAAGTTTGGACTCGTTTGTTTTAAAGTTCAGGATCTTCGCACCATGAATCGTATCAAAAGTTTGGACTCATCTTTTTCTCTGTTTTGTTTGTAAAACAAAACATTTTTTTACTTAAAAGAATTAAAAAAATTATGTTATTTTATATTTTAATTTAAAATTTTCTTTGATAAAAATGAATGGAGACTAGCCCTATTCAAAACGGTATAAACCAGATGGAACTTGGGTTAAATGACAAGTTGCATCAAATGCAGGAAACCATTAACACGTCATCAGAAGCTTAACTCTCTAACAAGGAAGTATCCAGCAGTAATGCCCATGACCATAATACATGTTTTCGCAGTTATAGTGATGAGTCCAAAGGTCATACAGAAGGGGAACGACCGATGTTCTCATCAAAATTGACAAAGCTTGAATTTCCAGGGTATTCAGGAGACATATAACATACTGGTTCAACAAAGTAGCCCAATTATTTGAATTCCACGACAGCCCGCAGCACAAAAAGTGTCATTGGTAGTCATTCCACCTCGAGGGTGAAGCTAATCAATGGAGGCAATAGTTACAACGATCCTACAAAGAATAAAGGAGAGAAGTGATGTGGGTAGATTTTGAAGAACTCTGGGCTTGTTTCGAACCTGCGGAGTGTGAAGATTTTGATGAGGCTTTATCAAAGGTGGAACAGGAGGGCTCACTACGAGACTATTAGAGAGAGTATGAAAAAGCTAGGAAATCGGGTGCAAAGATGGACACAAAAGGTGTTGGTTGGAACGTTTATGGGAGGCCTTAAACCAAAATCATTAAAAGAAGCAATCAGTCTAGCGCGAATGAGAAATGACTAGCTAAATCATCAACGAAGATTGACACGGTCACCAAAACTCAGTCGGTCGCAACCTGACTTGTCTACCCAGACGAAATCCAAATCAGCACCACCCATGAAGCGCCTTCCTTGGGAAGGAAGGCAAAAAAGGCGAGCATAAGGCCTTTGCTTCAATTGTGATGACAAATTCACCATGGCCCTAAGTGTCAAGGACCTCAACTCTTGCTGTTAGAAAGGAACTTTAGTACAACATATGAGGAGGAAAAAGAAGTTGTTGTCAATGATCAAAATGAACCGGAAATCTCCTTCCATGCTCTAATCGCATGGTTAACTTCTGAAACCATGCGAATTACAGCTAAGATCGGGCATCACGAGACAGTTGTCCTCATTGACAGTGGTTCTACACACAACTTTATTAGTGAGAAGATAGCCGATATGCTACACTTACCAGTTGTTCCAGTCAAGTCGTTCAATGTCAAGGTAGCCAATGGAAAACCGTTTATATGCCAAGGGAGGTTTGAGAATGTGCATGTATTACTTCAGGGAATTCCTCTCTCTCTTACTCTCTACTCTTTGCCACTAACCGGGTTGGACTTGGTGCTAGGCGTACATTGGCTAGAACAATTAGGAACAGTGGCATGTAATTGGAAAAATATGATAATGGAGTTCAGATGGAGAAATCAAACTCACAAGCTACAAGGAACATATGCACAACCCATTCAAGTCGCATCCTTGAAGGTTGTTTCAAAGGAATTACGGCAAGGATGCTCTATGTTTGTGGTCTGCCTACAATCCATAGCAAATAAAGCACAACAGGATATCCATCCAGACATGCAGCAACTAATTAAAGCATTTAAGGAAATTTTTCAAGAGCTAAATCAACTACTTCCAGCAAAAGAAATTGACCACCGAATCACTTTGAAAGAAGGAACCGAGCCTATCAATCTAAGACCCTATAAGTATGCCTGTTTTCAAAAAGCTGAAATTGAAAACCAAGTTTATGACATGTTAAAATTGGGGTTTATAAGATCAAGTACTAGTTCTTTTTCATCTCCTGTTTCATTGGTTAAAAAGAAAGATGGGATATGACGCTTTTGTACGGACTATAGAGCTCTTAATGTTGTAACCATTAAAGATCGATTTCCAATTCCTACAATTGATGATATGCTAGATGAGCTCAAGGGGACAACTTACTTTACTAAGCTCGATCTAAGAGCTAGCTACTACTAGGTATGGGTACACCCTTCAGATATTCCTAAATCTAGTTTCCATACTCACAATGGTCATTACGAATATTTAGTCATACCTGTTGGTCTTTGTAATGCGTCGTCTACTTTCCAAGCAACTATGAATTTTATATTCCGACCTTATCTTTGCAAATTTGTGTTAGTCTTTTTTTACGACATTCTGATCTATAGTCCTAATTGGAGCATGCATCTTGAA
The DNA here is from genome assembly GCA_027563515.1 of Erythroxylum platyclados. Classification (NCBI taxonomy): domain Eukaryota; kingdom Viridiplantae; phylum Streptophyta; class Magnoliopsida; order Malpighiales; family Erythroxylaceae; genus Erythroxylum; species Erythroxylum platyclados. The sequence goes on from JAOQMM010000005.1 coordinate 19,935,261, forward strand.
TACGTTAGACAAGCTTTTGAAATATTAAAGCAACACTGATTTTTCATTAAAATTAGCAAGTGTGCATTCGGTCAATAGGAGTTAGAATATTTGGGTCATATTGTTACTCCTCAAGGTGTAAGAGTATATCAAGGCAAAATTGAAGCAATGCTAAATTGGCCAAGGCTTACTAATATTTTTGAATTTTGTAGATTCTTAAGCCTTACAGGTTACTACAGAAAGTTTGCTCTTAACTACGACATCATTGCTCGGCCCCTTACCAACTTGCTGAAAAGGGGATAATACGTATGGGCAGAGGATGCCGAAGTAGCTTTCCAAACACTCAAACAAGCTATGACTTCAATTCCTACACTTGCTATGCCAAATTTTATTGAACTTTTTGTCGTTGAATCTGATGCTTCAGGAGATGAAATTGGTGTCGTTCTAACTCAACAAGGGAAACCAATAGTCTTCATAAGCCGAGCCTTGGGAGTGTCTAAACAATCATGGTCCATCTATGCCCGAGAAATGTTGTAAATTTTTCACGTCATCCAAACTTGGAGACCATACTTGTTGGGACAAAAGTTCTGTATCCAAAGAGATCAACGAAGCCTTAAATATTTGCTAGAGCCCGGAGCAGCAAAAATAGGTGGCAAAGTTATTGGGATATGATTATGAAATCACTCACAAACCAAGACGGGAGAACTCAGCAGCAGATGCACTATCAAGAGTGGTGGGTAATCCTAGTCTTTATGGTTTGTTTGCTTCTCATGCTTCTCTATGGGATGAAATCAAAGCTAAGGCTATTGGACATCCATATAAGGAAAAAATTGGCAAATTGGCTATTGAAACACCAAGTGATCCTTACATATGGAAAAATGGGTTGGTGTACTATAAAAATAGGGTGGTGGTTCCTCCAAATTCTCAAATAATCAAACAACTCTTACAAGAATTCCATGATTCTCAAATTGGTGGCCACTCAGGGTTGTTACGAACATACAAAAGGCTTGCTCAACAATTCTATTGGCCATCAATGTTTTAGGCAGTGAAGACTATGTCTTTTCTTGTGATGTATGTCAATGAGTTAAAACTGAAACGCTAGCACCAACAGGACTCTTACAACCATTGCCTATTCCGTGTCAAGTTTGGGACGACATTACTATGAACTTCATAGAGAGACTGCCAACTTCTAACAGCAAAAATGCAATCCTTGTTTGAGTAAATCAACACATTTCTTAACCTTAACCCATCCCTTCATTGCAAAAATGGTAGCTGAAAAGTTTATTGAGGGAGTAGTAAAGCTTCACGGCATGCCCAAGTCTATCATTAGTGATTGGGATCTAGTGTTTATTGGCCATTTCTGGCGTGAGTTCTTCAAGTTATCAGGCACACAATCGAAAATGAGTTCATCATACCACCTGCAAATGGATGGGCAATCAGAAGTAGTCAACAGATGTGTGGAACAATATCTTTACTGCTTTGTCCATCAACAACCACGAAAATGGAGCTCTTTTCTTCCATGGGCAGAATTCTAGTACAACACCACTTACCACGCATCAACAGGAATGACACCATTTCAAGATTTATATGGACGTCTGCCTCCAAGCATCCCATATTATGTGGTGGGAACATCTCTAGTTTATGAAGTCGACTAAAATCTCGCTTCAAGGGATGTTGTATTGTATTACTCCAGCTCAAAACCAATTTTTATGTAGCTACCAATCGCATGAAACAAATAGCTGACTCCAAACGGCGAGACGTTGAGTATCAGGTAGGCGACATGGTCTTCCTCAAACTACACCCTTATCAGCAACAAACGGTATTTCGAAGAGCTTCTCAAAAATTAGCGAGTCGATTTTATGGTCTTTATCAAATTGAGCAATGTATTGGGAAGGTAGCATATAAATTAAAACTCCCAAAAGGATCCCAAATTCACCTCATCTTTCATGTTTGACTGCTTAAAAAGAAAGTGGGGGAGCCTCGTGATACGACGGTTGACTTACCTTTTACCGATGATGATGGAGCAGTTACCATGGAACCTGAAGCCATCTTAGATACTCGCTGGGTTAAAAAAGGATCAAAAGCCTTGTTAAAGCCAATAGTTAAGTTCCAGGATCAATATCCAATCATGCAACTTTAGCCTATGAAAAAGCTTGAATTATGTGAGCTTGCGCAGTGTCAGGGGATGTGGTTATGGCTATGGGGAAACGGAGCATTAAGGAGGATAAGAATGGGATGTGGAGTTTTTGTTGGAGTAGGGACCAAGAAGGAATGCCTTGGTGTGGCATGGAATGCGATGCTTCATGGTGTAGCAATCAAAAGTCAACTTTTGACCTTCTTTCACGCGTTGATCCCTTTTCATGATCTATTTATTTTTTGTGAGTCTGTTCTGTAACGTTGTCATATTTATTAGTTAATGTACTTTTTAATTTGTAAAAACTTTAAAATTGAACAAGATAAAATCGAATTTACATAAATTAATTTAGTGATATAAATTTTGTAAAATTATATGAATTTGAAAAATAAAACTGATTTAATAATATATTAATTTAGAAAATTTGTTCGAGATTCTCCTTCTATATTAAGGTTCAGACAATAATATGCATCAGTTTCAGTTTGGAGGCATTTATATAGTTTATGAAGTAAGTCAATTGAAATAGAGACGGAAGCTTTGACACATAATTCTCTATAATAGAAAGGCTCTTTTAACTCGGATAATCATAACGAAACCCCGCACCATCATCACATCCTCTCCCTTTCTCTGTCGTCCGCTGCACGAATGTCTGGCTATCCCAATTCTGGTTATGGTGACGCCTACGGCTACGGCGGCCCACCGCCGTCCAAGCCACCCTACGGAACCCATCCTCCGCCACCTCAACAAGCGTACGACGCACCATCAGCACCATACGGAGCACCTTACGAGGCCCCCGCCGGTTATAAACCTCCCAAAGACAAGCCTCATCCTCATCAACCTTCCGCTTCCGCTGGTGGTTATCCTCCATCGTCGGCGTACGGGAACCCCTTTGCCTCTCTAGTGCCGTCGGCTTTCCCCCCGGGCACTGATCCCAACATCATCGCGTGTTTCCAAGCCGCGGATCAGGACGGCAGCGGCGTGATTGACGACAAGGAGTTGCAGAGAGCGCTCTCGAGTTATAATCAGAGCTTCAGCTTGAGGACGGTTCATCTTCTGATGTATCTCTTCACCAACACCAACACTAGGAAGATCGGTAAGTCAATGAAATGGAGAGAATGAAGTTTGTGGCATTAGGTCTTCGTGATTTAGGTTATTGATGTGTACGCTCTGCAGGTCCAAAGGAATTCACTCAAGTTTTCTACAGCCTTCAGAGTTGGAGAGTAAGTGGAGATAAATTGAATATCAATTATAAAATTAAAAATAATAAATGACGGATGGATTGAATGTGAATGAACAGAACATATTCGACAGATTTGATAGGGATAGGAGCGGGAAGATCGATGCGAATGAGCTGAGAGAAGCGTTGTTGAGTTTGGGATTTGCGGTGTCACCTGTGGTCGTTGATTTGCTGGTGGCGAAGTTTGATAAAACTGGAGGAGGCAGGCAAAAGGGTGTTGAATATGACAATTTCATCGAGTATGTTTTTGATTTTGATTTTGTTTTTGATATATATAATTTTTGGGTTTAATAAATATAAATTAATGTTGAGCTTTTGGGTGAATTGCAGATGCTGTCTTACTGTGAAGGTGAGGCGTTTTGGTGGTTGTTTGTTTATTAGGCGGCTTTAGCGTTTAGCTTCAGTTTTGGTTGTGATATTATTGTTTCAATTGTTGCAGGGTCTGACGGAGAAGTTCAAAGAGAAGGACACGGCATACACTGGCTCAGCCACATTCACCTACGAGGCCTTTATGCTTACTGTTTTGCCTTTTCTTATAGCTTAGATAGACGCGGTTCGTGTTATTTTATTTACTTTCCTTGTTGTAACCACTACCTTTGTAGTGTAATACTCTGTCGTCATGTTTTATGTATTTATATATATATATATATATGTATGGTGTGGAGAATATAATATAGGAATTTGGTTTGTTGAGACTTCAGCTTTAAACAAGTTGTCTGGCAGGTGTCACCTAATGGCAAGTTTCTTTGGACCGATGAATGTCTTAACATGACCGAGCCATACGTATCAACAGCGTGTAAGATAAGTGCCAGGACGATGGATGGATTGATGCGTAAATTTATAGATAAATTTATTTAAGGGATCGACAAAAAGTTGATCCAACGTATCTTACTGGCATGTATTGGCCAAAACATATTCTACCGGTCACAAAATGATACGAAGTTAATATCATTATTATCGGTATCGATTAGTACTGAATTTTTATTTAGTATCAACCAGTATTTGAAATATTGATTGGTACTGTAAATTTCTAAATTCTTATGGACTAAATTGCAAAAAGAAGAATCCATCATAAATTCTACACCAAAGAACTCATTATAAATTTATCTTTTTTTTCTCTATTCATTTTTAACGCTCTCTCCCTCTTAACGTTCACCGTCCCGGTCACTCACTGGCATTGCGTGGCCTCACTATTGCTCACAGCCACCGCCATCGTATCATGCTACTGCACCACTGTCGAACCTGTTAATGAAAGAGATGAAAGTCATGCTCCATGGGAGAGATGAAAGAAGGAAATAGATCAATGAGAGATGAAAAGAAAAATATGGAGTTTTCAACCATCAAAAGTTTTGAGGAGTTGCTTTCTCTCCGAAACAAAGTTTAGGGTTTTCACTTTTCTTTTAAGCTAAAAGACAAAATAAGTCTCTCTTTTTCACATGTAATCCACTTCTTGAAAATGTGAAGTGAGCCCAATCAAATATAAAAGTTCCAATCTAATATATATATATACAAAACATGGATTTCATGAATAACCCAATCACATGTATATTATACTTGTTTTTTTTTCGGTTATATGTATCAAAATTAGAGTACATATATTTTTTTTTCCGGTTGTATGGATCAAAATTAAAGCACATATATATTACACTTAGCTTCTTTTTTTATTATATCTATTAAAATTAAAGTGAACATAAGAATATATTTTATTTTAAATTATTTAATAGTTTAAAATAAAGTAATAATTTATTTATAAATGTAATTTATCAGTAATTAATTTTTTTGTTTAAAGAATGAGAATACGTCTCATTTATTTTAAGAACATTTAACAATTGAGTTCTATTACTAATCTTTAATAAGGTCTTTTAGTTTCAATTAAATATAAATTATCAACTTTAAAGCAAGATTGATTTAATAAAAATAAATAAATTTTTTATTTTAAATTTTATTATTATGATTTTTAAAAATAAAGTTGATATGAAATTATAAATTATATAGTATAGTATATTGAAGAAAATTTTATAATTTTTAAAAATTTAAAAATTTTATATAAATTTAAAAAATTATCTAAAATAATACTCACTTAAAGTATTACCTGATACAGATATTGTATTTTACTGTATCATAATCAAATCAAAAATGATACCAAAATTGTTACAGTATTTATAGGATCCAACATTTATTTAATGGCATAGCGTTTGTTGCTCATCTCAAGATTGGCAGCGACGGGATTATCGAGGTCTTTTTAGTATCGTACAAGTTCTGTATTCGTTATTATATGCAACTTTGGACCACTGATTGTCAGGGCTAAGTAATTGCTTTTTCAGTCTTAAAGGAATTGACCTGTATGCTATTGCTGGCAAGCGTATTTAATGCTACTCAGTTGTAAACACGTGATTTGTCAGGCAAGAGTTAAACCCCAAATTCTTTTAGAAATTTGAAATAAGAGAGTTATAGTGATTTAAATTAAATGTAATATTGTGAAAAATGATATAAATTTAACATGATAACATTTAAATACATATAAATAAAAACTAATTGGATACAAATTTAAATTTGACGGGATGACATAAATTAAAATATAAAATAAATAAATATAAAAAAGGTTAAGCAAAATTAAGTATCGCCAATAATTAATAATTTATCACAAGCTAGAGGATCAGCATTCTAGGAAAATATTGTTGTCATTTAATCCACAAATGATCAATTGGTTGATATTTTTATATCTTTATACAAGACTTAAAAAAAATAGAGATGTTAACGAGTCGGGTCAAGTTGAACCAATCTTTGGCCTAATCAGAACAAAAAATTTTAACCTATAATCTATCTATGGCTCGGTTAATTCGGACTAAAGTCGGACCAAATTAAAATTGACATTTTTATAAAAAAAAGTGGACGAATCATTTTATAATAGTGTATTGATAAACAGTGTCAATTCCGTAAAAAGAAAATAAATACTAGTCTAACTCTCTTATTATTATCTAGTCAATAACTAAGAAAGAGATTGGTTTAACCTAATTTTAAATTAAATTGAATAGATCAAGTTACCATTAAAGGAAGCAAGAAAATTGAAGGTTTACGATATATCACACCAAAAGAAATAGTACGAGTAATAGCCATTTGCTCTCCCTACTTTCATAAATAAAATAAGCTCCGTAGAGGTGGTGTCACATGACGCTAGAAAAATAGAGAAAAGACGACCGAAGAGACAAAAATGTTAGTGCCTGTGTCTTTTTCTAGAAATCAAGTTAGAGAAACAATGATAAACACAACCAAGGACATGAGTTTCTTAACGCTCGTGTCCATCAATGAAGAGAAATAGTAAAGAATACAACCAAGAACAATGGTGCATTAGAGCCCGTATGATTCCTAGATAAGAATTAATGACTTATACAACTTGAGACATGATTGTATCTTGATAGAGGTATATTATAATATTTTTTTCTTGAGGTTTAAGTGTATTTTTAAGTATTTTATTAAATAATAATTATGTGTTTATGACATAGAATTGTGTTTTTGTTTGTGTTTTATGTATTTTAATTGTTTTAGAGTAAGGAATTGATTTTAATTTTATGTTTCAAGGGTTGTTTGATGTATTTATTTGTGAATGGAAACGGAAAACTATAGGCGATGTTTTCAAAAATTATAGACAAAAACTATTAGCTACGAATTTTTTTTTTAGCTAAAGTATTAACAAAATGTAGCTAAAAATTGAATCTTATCGGGGAAAAATTTGACGGTAATGACTGACAATGAAAATAAAATGTAGCTAATAGTTTTTTGCTACATTTTTATCTTTGCAGCTAAATACTGTTAGCTACGCTTTTCATAATGTAGGTAAAGGTTTTTATCTTAAGTTTTTAGAAACGTAACCAAATGTTTTTAGCTTCGTTTTATATAACATAATCAAATGTTATTAATATGCTACGTTTTTCACAATGTAGCTAAATGTTATTTGCTATATTTTTAATAATGTTACGATATGTTATTTGTTGTATTTTTAATCCATGATATTGAACAATACATTTTGTATATAATATATCGATATATTTTTATTGTGAATTTATTATACAAATAAATCGCATAATAATATTATTAATTCAAAATATCGAGCATTGTATATATAAAGTAAAATTATATAAATATTATTAAATTATACCAATGAAAAGAATATTTTTCCTATACAAGATATTAATGACAACTTTAACAATTCTTATAGACAAAACAAGAAATAAATACATTAGTTCATAAATTATAAATGATTAGATTACAAAAATATTATATCATAACTCAAACGACTATTTAGTGTTGTCTATGTCGACGAACCTATAATCATTCAAAAAGCTTAGTTAAAATCAACTAAAAATATTGTAAATATTGATACAATAAGTATTTGGTTCTAATTAAAGCAAACATCACATAATTTTACCATTTACAATATAATCACTCATTAGTTGCATCTTCATCTATTCTGTAATTAGAGAAAAAATTATTAAATTTAAATTATAGTACATACGGAATTGAAAGAAAAAAAAAATATGAGACAGAATTAATACCCTTCATTTTCCTCTTCATTTCTATCATAATCCAGGCCAAGTAATCTTTTGAATAATATATCATGTTTTACTAATTTTGCTTGAGTTTCCGCCCCCTAATTACTTCTGCTTGTAATGCGGCTTTAAGCTTGTTGTTTTCCTTTTAAAGGTGTTCAATGATTGTTTTATAAGTTGAGGTTGAAACATTTAGCTTAGGGCCATAACCGAGGAGCTTTTTTTTTATAGAGTTCCTCTTACATTAAATTATGCTGTGAAAAAATTTGGTGTTTTTGTCCCCACCTCTAAGATAATTTTTGTTCTTTGTTTCATCAAGGAATAATGGTTCTCTAAATACTCGATGTAGGTATTTAAAGCTTTTCTTTCTTTTACCTTTATAATGGGATCCTTGGGGAATCGATCTAACTCCATAAAAGTAATATGGAGCTCTTATCTTACTTCAATAAGAACCTTGCTGGTGTTTCTACCTTTCTCCTATAATAACCTCTTTAATTCTCCTTTTACTACTTGCAACTTTTACATACATTTAAAAGAGTAGTGCCCCTCAACTTAAAGTTTCATTCCATTACAAATAGCCTCATCAAAGCTATCAACCTTGGTTGTGAAATTATTAAACCAAAAGGAGAAATTAAGCTTCAGAGGTTTAACATCCATTGTAATCTTAGCAAAATAATGATCTAAGCGAAGGGGACAATTGAAATGTGCCTTACTGCTAGAGTTGGAGAGCCATAGGTGATTTACTAATGCCCTATGTAACTTGTTCCTTATAAGCTAGTTTCCTTCTTACTTATTACTCGACATGTGAAACAACCATTATAACTTAAGTCATGTAAGCTACAAGTTTTCAGACGTTTAAGGAAGTCCTTGTTCCTTACTTTATAATTTAGTCTTTTATCTCTATTAATGGACAAATTTGAGAGGTTATTGAAAATGATTGAAAATGATGTTAAGTTTGGTCGTGGATCCATGCATTACATGTATGGATAGGCAGCGGAAGTGTCGGAATCAAAATTCCGACTCCACGACATTCCCGAAACCACAAAATCACAATGCATGCATAATCAAAACCATAAGAACATGAAATTAAGATTCTATACCTTGTAAATCTCCTCCTTTCTTGAATCTTCTCCTTAGTTTGAGTTGTCACAAACACCAAACCCTTCCTCTTCCTTTCTCAAGCACGCAAAGATGGAGAAGAAACAATGTTTAAGGGTGATTAGAGCACCAAACTAGATGGGTTCTAGTAGATGCTCAAGTGTGAGAGATCATGACCTAGTTACATGCAATCAATTTGCATGAACAAATCTCAAATTTATCATAGCTCTCATGTTTCAGAACTCTTCTGGCCCTAAACCTCACTAGTTCATATGTTTATGGCTGGATCTCATCAGTATATAAGTGAAGAACTCACTTATATACTGTCTATCTTCGCATCGGCCACGATCATGGCTTCTATGACCATGATCGTGGGCAGCTTAAAAACAGCCAAGCACATTTAGTTTTTCATCCAATCTTTTATACGTGTGACCCTTAGGTTCTCGGTTATTTTGGCACTTAAATTAACTCTTAATCCGAGCATATCATGAAGGGTTTCATGATGCCAATTTACCAGAATGTAAGTGGATTAACATTTGAACACTTCGATTGTTAATTATCTGACTTACGAACCTTTTCTTAGTCAATTACCGTGCAATTCATCCCTTAACCATCCTATACTCCACTTGGTTCGGAGTATGGCTATATGTCAACTCCCACTAGACTGACTATGTCAAATCTAGTCTAAGTGATATTAGTTCTTGTCCCAGGGATCATATTACTCTATGTGTCATTGAAGACTCTCTTCATGACACATAATTGCTCTGGCCAGAGACTCCCGAGTAATGACCCCG
>JAOQMM010000005.1:19950529-19964201 GCA_027563515.1 Erythroxylum platyclados
CTCTTGAAGATCTTTACTTTCCTTCCAAAAAAGAACACAATCATACTTACAAGCATGAATTGAAATATATCCCAATCTAAGGTCCTTTAATAGTTTCTTTGCCTCATAGTAAGATTTGGGCAATTATGTCCAACCGGTAACGCATCATTTAATAAGTCAATTAACATGTCAAAAGACTTGTTATTCCATTTATTATAGACCTTCAAATGCAACAAGTTTACTACAAAAGATAATTATGAGAAATTTGAGCACCCGGATATAATTCTTCTTTAGCAACTTTCAATAACTTCTCAAATTTATCTTCTATAATACTACCAATTATATTCGGCATACCTCTTTCAGTCATAGTTTCCATATAATTCCTGTAATCGTCTAACATTTCATCAATCTCATCATCACCATCATCACAATCCTCAACATCATTCACATTAATATCATCAAAACTTGTACCACCACTTCTACTACTACTTGCTTCCACACGTTCACCATGATATAGCCATGGACTATAGAATTTATCTATGCCTTGGATTAGCAAGTGATTGTATACAACATCTTGACTTTGGAAGTCTACCTTTAAGCAATCGATGCAAGGACAACGAATACGACATTCACCACCCATTTAATGTTGTACAAATTCCATAAAACTCTTAACCTCTTCTATGTATTCAATGGACCATTTTCGATGGGACATCCAACTTTTATCCATGCAGCTATAGAATTAAAAAATATAACTTTATTCACATAATCGATATCTCGATCAAAACTACGTTACAAACTAAAGTAAGAAAAAATCAAAGGTACGTGGCGCAATGTTTAAAACAATAGTCATTTTAAAAATAATAGTCAGACTGTTAAAAACAATAGTTTCACGAGTTTAAACATAGTGTTAAATATAAAACAACACAAAATTTAAGTTGGATGACTGACCTGGACGGACGAATTTCAACAAACGATGAACGAAAGGTTGGTGATTTATGAACAATCTAAAACAGAAAGTATAACCTGCATAAAATACAAAATCATATTTTAATATAATACAATACTAATAGAGAATGAATATTCAACTGTTAAATAGTCAAAATGACTACTCTAAGATCATTTAGAAAATAAATGACTATTCTAAGTGCATATATATTTTGATATTAGACATTCATTTGAAAACGTCAACTTTCCCCATTACATAATTATCACGATTTCATGGAATTAGATACATGTTTTGATTTAGAACATAAATTCATATGATTCTTTAATGTGCTCATGAAACTGTAAATGTAATGCATTTGATGTATTCTCTAATTTAAAACGCACAAAAAGTTGTGTTGAAGAAGATTTATTAAAAAGTGTTGTTCATCATGTGGCTTTCATATGCTTAATTGAGTAACTGCATTAAAACCTTCGTGGTTTAATTGATTTTCACTTACACGGCTACACATCTATTTCTTACAAATTTCCTTATTTTTTAGATAATTTAAATGATTTCCTGTTATAATTTCATTCAGGTTTTATGTATCCCTTCAACGTTGGACAAAACTTCAGATCTTTGGTAAGCATAATTGTTAAAACAACTTTTATAATTTGAATTCCTAGTTAGTTAATAATTTTTAGTTGCTCTCTAAATAATTTGGCATATTTGAGAGATGATATATTATTTTGGAGTAGAATTTGAAATACATGAATTATATACGAAATAAAACTGTATGTAAAATTGATACATTAAAACTACAACTTATTAATGTTTTTATAATGTTAAAAATATTAACTCCACATAAGTTGATATGTTATTATTTATTAAAATCATGGTATAAAAATTAATTTGTATACAATTTAATTATACTTATGAAAATATGAATATGAAAATAATATATTATAATTTTAATGTTTTTTTGAATAAAAAATTACAAGTCATTTATAAACAATTAAAACTACAACTTATTAATGTTTTTATAATGTTAAAAATATTACCGCATAAGTTGATATGTTATTATTTATTAAAATCATGGTATAAAAATTAATTAATATGCAATTTAATTGTACTTATGAAAATATGACTATGAAAATAGTATGGTATAATTTTAATTTTTTTTAATAAAAAATTACAAATCATTTATAGACAATTAAAACTACAACTTATTAATGTTTTTATAATGTTAAAAATATTAACTCCACATAAGTTGATATGTTATTATTTATTAAAATCATGGTATAAAAATTAATTTATATACAATTTAATTATACTTATGAAAATATGAATATGAAAATAGTATAGTATAATTTGAATGTTTTTTTAGAATAAAAAATTACAAGTCATTTATATACAATTTAAACTACAAGTCATTTATATACAATTTAAGTTGATATGTTATTATTTATTAAAATCATGGCATGAAAAATTTATTAAACTTCAATTTTATTTTACTTATGAAGATATGAATATGAAAAATTAATGAAATAATTATAAATTTTTTTAAAGGAATAAAAAAATACTCAAATTTTATACACGAATTTTACTCAAATTCAATTGACAAAAAATTTATTCACATTACTAACCACAATTCTTTCAATACTTTCCCAATACAAAAACAAAAAAAAGTTATGAACAACAAATTAAATAGGTTAATTAACGAAAATTGGAAAGGCATGAATACATAGGCATTCAATTTCGGATATCAACAAAAAACCCATGAAATTTTCAATTTTAAACACAACAGAAGCAAAATCAAGTTGACATCATTCAAACAAAATGAAAACTCATTCAGTAATTTTATCGAACATGTTATGAGCAATGTCGATATACCTCAAGAACACAAAACAATCCTTCGGTTCTCCCTTCAATCAACAAGCATACTCTATAATCTGCAACATTCCAACATTTTAATCACCAAGTTACGCAATATTAAGGAGAAAATCGATGAAAAAATGAAGAAGATTTACTCACCTTTTCGGATTAAAGTTCAGCCCAAAATTGATAGAAACTCAACTGATTTCCCTTTACCCACAAACCGCATCTCTTCGGAAGAGTTGTCGAACCTCAGAACTCGCACTTACAACAGAAAAATGGAAGATGGGTTTGGCATGTCTCTCAAGAAATTCGAAGGGAAGCAGAGGGGTGGGAAGCAGAGGGGTCGGTTTTGGAGCAAAGAAAGGGTTTCCTCCCTTTAATAAAATCACCTTATGTTGGATTATTGATAGAGTTTAAAAATAATTTCAATCTTGGAGCTAAAAGTTTAGAGATATTTTTGTACATAGTATTACAATAAGAGATTTGCCTAAAGTCTTTCAATGATGTTGGGTTAGGAATCTATAGTAAAAGACTAATATGAGTCTTATTTAATTCCTTCGACATAGATCTTTTGTTGAATAATTTTAGAATGACATTAATCTCTTGTACTTTGATCTTGCTCCATGATTTTTAAAACAAGTACGCATGTAATGTATTAGAGCATGGAGCCTTATTAATTAAGGTTGTGGAGAGCTTCTTCAATACTTATGAGGTCGAAAAGCTTAGTTAGGAGACCTACTTGCTTTTCTATTATTGATTAGGAATGAAATAATTACATTCATGCATAGATGAATAATTGTCAGTATGAGTTCCAAAGGTCTTTTAAAAGTAAGTTTATGTATTTACTTTAATTCCTATTGCTTCCCAATCACTTGACCATCTTTATGGTAATGAATACTTAATTTGCATTATGATACTTTTTGTATAATTTAGGAATATTTTGACTTAGAAGTGAATTCTTTCTAATCATTTTAGTATCTTACAAATAAATAAATAAAATAGAAATATGTGAATAAGTAAGTATAAATAAATTCAATTTTGATGACTTTAACTTAGGTGAAAAGGTTGAAGTTTAATAGTGGTACTAATAACCATTTGAAATAGTTACCTAATTGAGTAACCAGAAGCATTTATGACAGAGTGTTTGCTTTTATGTTAAAGTTTAAATAACTTTTCAAATAAGCATTTAAGTGATTCTTTGTAAATTTAAAGTTTAGTTCTTTACTTTTCTTATAATTTGAGTTATTAAAATGTATGAAAGCTTAAGCACATTACTAGTGTATGTCAACTTTTTACATTAAATTGAGTTTTTAAAATTAAGATAATGTTTGAAGGATTGTTAGGTTAAATTAAAGTAATTTATCATTTGATATAGTTATCTAAATATCTAATTAATTGATAAACAATGCAATCGAATGAATGATGAATATTCTCGATTTATCTGGTTAAGTCATTAAATTTTTTCTTAGAATTTTAACTTTTTTAAGTTAAGAGTGATTGAATTGATTACTTAATGATAAGTAAATACTTAAGCATAGGGATATTCATGCATATATTTTCTTAAATATTTTTTTGTTTTAATGCTAAATTACCTTCATTTATTTAGTTTCTACATCTTTTGAAGTAATTGTGAAAATTGGATGTCTGGATGCTATTATTCAAGAATTGGAAGTCATTCTAAGCAAAATCATAAAGAATATTACAATTCTTAGAGGAACACGATCAGCCTCATCCTCGTGTGTTAATCCATAACTTAGAAGGAGCATAACCTAAGGTACAACTTTGTACAAGTCAGCTAAGAAATAAGAAGATCCTTGATTTAAAGATATAACTATGATAAAGGATATATATTAGTTTTGAATAAGTGGGAAGATCCATGATTTACTGGTATGATTCTGTTGAAGGTCGTGCCCATCACTTAAAGGAAATAGTGAGGCCTATGGTCGGGGCCACAACCATGCCCTAAACCATTTATTAGGCATGAAAAAACATTATTAAGTCAAGCAACCCAAATTTTTGAAGATTTTAGCTGATTTTTAGACAAAATACACATTAGAAACATTTTTTCTTTCTTTCTGAAAACTAGGATTAACCCCATCTAGAGGCTTCTATAACCCTTGAGAAGTCAATTCTGAGTTATTTTTCATTAAAGAACCAAGATCTAGACGTCATATCAATAGATCAAGATGATATATGATAAATTTTTAAGTGATATCGTTGAATTGTCATAATGTTGATTTATTCATGCTGAACGTCTAAATATGATCTAAATTTGTGAATGACTTTGAGAGAGCTTGCTTGTGAATCGACTATAGCTTAAGTAGGAGGTTAAATAAGGTGCTTGAGAGACATTTACCTGATCTTCATAGATGTCAAGATGAAACCTTTCATAAGATCTACAAAGCTTAATACATTTAAAAGGGTGTTAGCAATGGTAAATATACAAGTTGGTTTAGAGTATATAATTATAATTTGAGAGAGTGTAATTTCAATTTCTAGAAGATCTTATTGATATAGAGAATATATTAAATCTAGGTTAATTGAGTCATAAGGTGAAAAAAATACTACTAAAGGAGGTACTGATATAAATATAACTATTTGATTGAATTCATTTTTGGTAAACTGTCTTATTCTTAATCTTCTTGACTATTTTATAGGTTTAAAGTTTTATTTTATATTTTGTTACTCAAAAACCATAAAAATTATTTTTAGATTTATTATCTTTATACTAATTAATAACTAACCTTTCTAATCTACGCTGCTTTTTCCTAGGATACGACTTCTTCTTACTATTATATTGCTTGCCAATACTAGATTTATAATAAGAAAAATTTTAATAGTATTAATGTCTATACGCATAGCACACTCGCTACTAACTTCAGTACCTTACGATTGGATTAGTAACCTTCATTCATTACAGAATGTATTCTTTTCTGGTGAAGAAGAACGAAATGACAATTGCATTAGTAAACGTCCCAAGGGCCAGCGTATTTTATTTTATTAATATAGTATGAAGATTACAGGAGCATATGATTCTGTATTCAGTAATAACATAGAGGTGTTATTTATCACTTTGAGCTGTGGTAAATGGTATTCAAACAAGCAATGGTGAGTGTGAATGTTATTGATAAGGAGAATTACCACAGCTACAGGCTGCATCATCCGTAATTGCTATCATATAAATGTTTGAGCCCTATTTGCAAATGAACTCGCAGTCGCAGGTTAGAACCTTGGACTATACTCATAAATTGGTCTTCCACCCAAAAGCTGAGATGGTCTTGCATTGGCCTCGAATCCCTGTTAACAGAACAGACCAGCAGGCATTTATTCTCAACAAATAAAGCATGGTACACATTAGAATTTCATTGTTAGTTTTGCATATACCATATTGGAATTACTTACATCATGAACAGCATCCCTCAATGCTCTAACTTGTTCCCGTGAAACTGTCCTCACCTATTGACAGACCAAACGGGGTTTTCATGCATGTTAATAATCACGTGTGAAGTCCCAAAGTTGAGAATCTTCTAATCCATTAGTAATGGCATCAACGATCATTTATTAGATATGAATTAGCCCATTTTCTCACATGAAATATATTTTCCTTTTTAAAGGAGAGAAAGATGACTATAACCTTCTTGACTATTGTCCAGACAACACCCTCAGTGCATGGAGGAACTGTAAGAGAACCAATGTATCTGTAATACTTTCGACTTCCAAATTTAATGTCTCCAGGATTAACAACACCCAAATCCTTCTCTTCTTTCCCTACTGACTTTATATGGTGAAAGAGCTGTCAAAAACATGACATACGGTCAATATAGGATAGAATCACGTACGACTTTATACTTGTTCATGCATACATCTTTATTATACTGTGCCAATTAAAAGCAACACCATTCTCTTACAGTGTTATGGAGCCCCTACCACCTATATAAACATGCATAAGCCCTTTAGATTTGTGATAATGGATATATCCTATTGAAATATAATATATATAGCAAAGAAGAATGGAATTTAAAGAAGAAAATTGTAAAAATCATTTTAGTTACTTTTTGAAGAAAGCGATCACGCCGGCCATATTTGTAAGTGATTCCAACCACAGCAATACCTCCCTGAGAGCTTTTATGGACAACGTGAAGCTCCAAGGCATACCTAATGAAGAAAATTATAAACTAAAAATTTGAGATGGTCTTGGATATGCGTATTGAAATCAGAAAGGAGGAAAGTTGATTAGCTAACTAGTCAGTGTATCTAAAAAGAAGAAAAGAAAGTAAATAACCTTGAACCATTGAATGTATGCTCTGAAGGTGAATGCCAGTGACATTGCAGCAATTTGTACTCAGTTCCATTGATAATAATTTTTCCCGCATCTTCTTTCCAAAACACCTGGTGAAACATTCATTTTGAGGAAAAACTCATCATTGTTGAATTGATTTGAGAAATGGGGTTAATTCATATTTTAATTAATTACTTATGGCTAGAACTGAGATGCTCCACAACGGAACGGAATTTTGTGCATTTGTGCAAGGATAACAAGCAGCTTACTGCAATGTCATGTCCTCTGTTCTTCACAACAGCAGGAGCCGACTGGTAGTCCCTCTGCAATTTTCCTAGATTTGGAAAAACTTGGACCCTACTATCAAGAAGGTCAATAGGTGACTGTAATTGCCCCTTCCTACAAACTTGCCAATGTGGGTTAATATTACCCCAATCTTTTGGCCCTTTTCCAGTGCCTTCGATGTATGTAAATGGAGTTTCATTGACTGTCAGAGAAAAGAATGATGCTTTCAAAATAATCCAGTTACATTCCGCAGATATATTCAAGTAATATTTGAAATTAAGACCGTCCAATTAGTTATGGATGAGAATGAATAGAAAACGCTTGAATGAATTAGTTTCCGTACATTGATTTGAAACATTATCTACTTCACTAACTCTTGACGAGTACCAAACTTACAAGTGTTAGTATTGGAATTGAGAGGAATTTAAAGCAAGATGCAGTTAGCCACAAGAAGAAAGAACAGATTTTACGGAATGAATTGATACTGAAAGCATAAAGAATGTTGAAGAAAGAACAGATTTTATGGAATGACTCGATACCGAAAGCATAAAGAATGTTGCAGCCACAAAAGATTGTGCTCATGTACTATCTGCCTTCAAACTTTAAAAGGAGATTTGGCCAGGTAATCTTGGACAAAAGTCAAGTACAATGACATAGAAAATGAGAAGCAAGATTTACCTTCTGGAAAGCAAGAAAAGCTTCATCAACATAGTATCTCTAAGCAAGCAAAGAATGTAATGTCATATCTTTATTTGCTCAAAAAAAGCACATAACCCCAACATACAAAACCAGAAAAACTGATAAATTAGAAACACCAGTAAATTTCCATGACTGCATATTTCAAGGTTAACTGGCAAATTTCAAATTTGCACTATGTTGAAGAAACGCCAAAAGTTCAAATTTATATTTTACAAACTAAGGCCAAATTTTGTGTATCAGGAAGTGTCTCGTGAAGTAGTAGCTGTATGGGAAGTTGAAAGGTAAAATGTCTGGCCTAGCTAAGCTGACTCATTACAGTCAACAACTAGTTCTGAACAGATATTCAAACAACTCTATTATTTATATTAATGCTGCTAAGATATTTTCCAGAATGCCAATGAAATATTAGGATTTCTACGACAGCAACTCTGTAAATGGGCATTTGTGAAAGGAAAATTAAAAATAGGTAACAACCATAGAATTGAAACTATCCATTCATCTCATCAGCCATAGAGAGAGTGAGAGAGAGAGAGTGAGAGCATACCAACTTCAGACTCAGAACCAATGCAGGTGGTGAGTGAAGAGAGAATGGCAGCAACGTGAAAGAGAGAGATGAGGGCGATGTTGGTGTATAATTTGAATTCGCAATCAACCATTTTCACACTACTCTTAGTTCCTTGATGTGACAGGTTGATGAATGTAGACACCTCCTTACTTCCAGTTTTAATGCAGGAGGAATGAGGAGACAGCATTTTCTTTTTTGCTACGGACAAAATCTTTGCCGAAGAGGAAGGAATGTTTAAAACCTTTGACCAGGCGCGCGTGAATTACAATTCTTTGAACGATAACATTGCTTAGTTAATCATATTGAATGAGATATTTATTACCGATTTAATCTCCATATACAAGAACCTTACCCATGACCTTCATTCACGAAAATCTAATCTCCAATGGATCTTTTGCTTTATTTAAAGATTGATATAGGATCAATAGAAAACTTCAAGACTTAGATTTAGATCAAGAGCACGCCTTAATGATTTCTAATAATGAAAAATATTCTCATGAAAAATTTGAAGCCTTAGAATTAGAAATAGATAGTTCAACAAATAGTGATAAAACTTTGGACAATGAATAGTCAAATTTAGAAAAACAAGTCAACGTGCTAACTAAAGAATAAAAATCCTTTTAGAAGCAATAAACCACATTCAGGAGCCTCAATTACAAAAATAATATTTACAAAAACTACAAAAATCCTATCACCCCAGATCAAAACCTACCTTCAATATCCTGCAATGTCTACAACTTTGACCAAAATCTTAGATAGATCCAAAAAATAAAAAGAAAATGTTTTACAACGTATAAAAAAATTCTAACATTTTGAAAAACGTTTGAAATATTTCTCAAATTGATAGAACTCTAAATCTTATGACTTGAATAATTTTTTTAATTAAAGGATTCATGTTAGTCACATATTTGAGTAACATGAACTCTTAAAATTTTAATCTCTAATTAGCTTAAGAATTTAGGATCTAAAAACTATTAATCCTTGAATTTCTAAATCCCCAAATTTATTTTTCTCTAAATCCAATAGTTCATTAACAACAAAATGTTTGTAAATTTACCCATGTCATCATTTACCTTGCTTCTAAGTATGATGTGGAGAAATCAACATAATGAAAACTATGATAACTCCATTGGAGGCCACCAAGAGTTGAATTGAAAATAAACACTCCAAAAGTAATATCTATATGGCATAATATCTATACTGACTTTGATGCGGGAATGATTCAAGGTAAAATGCTTTCTTATGCTCAAAATGTACAAAATCATTATAATTTTCATAATAAAGTGGAAGTAATTGAAATAAAGCAAACACACGCAAGAAGGGGGTGAATTGTGTGTGTTAAGAAAATTTAGTAAAAAAGTTTCTTCTTGAAAGAATAACTCAGAAGGGTCCTATCAGATTTCAAAAGAGACTTGCAAAAACTTCAAAAGAAAGTTTCCTGTTAAGTATAAAGGCACGAAATAAAACTATAAAACAAAAAGATCATGCTCAAGCTTCAGAGAGGAGGAGTCTGTTAAAAAAGACAGGAGCCTGCAAAACGAAGAGTGTTTTTAAAAACAGTTTAAATCAGAAGGTGCCTGTAAAAATAAAATTTGCTTTACATAAAAATAGAAGGGGCCTCTTGCTAAGATGAATACACAGACAATGTAATACGGAAAATTAAAGAGAAGAGAGAGAAGAAGAACATAGCTATTTATACTGGTTTGGCTTACAACCCAAGCCCACGTCCAGTCCCCAAGGTTTTAACTTGAGTGGTTCACTATAATGAACCAAGCATTAATCTTGACGAGCCTCTCCAAGCTCACGAGTACATATTTTGCAAAGTTCTTTAACCTTTCAACACACACGAAGTGTATAACAAGCTTCTTAAAAGCTTACAGAAGAGATAATAAAGAATGTAAACAATTTTTCTCTCTCACTAGAATGATTTCACTTTCTAAGGCTCAAGGGAAATATTGTAACTCTCAAGAATAAGAATTTCAGCTCAATGAACTTGCAGCTCTATATATTTCTCAAAGTAAGATTGTTTCTTTGTATGCTTTGTCTTTTCATTCTTGAAAACTTTATGTACTTTCTCGACTTGTTGTTCTTCTTAAATAGGCATATTTGATTTAACCGTTGCTTTACTGACTTCTTTGATCAAATTTGATCTAAATGTTCGCAATGTTTACTTTCCTTAAAAAAACTTCTTTAATTGATTTGCGTGACTGAGATTCAAACTTCATACGATGTAGGATCCTTTCAGATATGGTAATATATGATGAACGTCCTTGCAAAAGGAAATGTATTTCTTACAATCTTATTTTCCTTTTGAGAATTAATCCATTAGTAATAAAGGAAAATAAATCCATTTTTAATTTTGGAATAACATTATCATTAAAATCACTATTAAGCCTTGAGCTAACAATCTCCTCCTTTTTAATGATGACAACCATTAACAGATATATTTTCAAAATTCAACATAATAGAAACAATATCGAGCCATACCTGGAGGCTTTATGAGATATTACTAATTTAAAAGGAGCCTTTCCAAGTGCTTACTAATTCCAAGGAGTCTTCCTTACCTGAAGACTTTATGATTTCCTTACTGATTAAAAGAGGCCTTTCGTTTCTTAGTAAGGAGCCTATCGTTTAATCTTTCACAAAAAAATCCCAGATTTATTAAGAGATTTATAAAGTGTGATAGCATTCATGTAGATATTTCATAAAGAAACAAAATGTCATCAAATTAAAACAAATTATCAAATTATATAACACAAATACGTCTGACACGAATATGTCTCCCCCTTTGTCATTATCAAAAAGTATGAAAGAGTAAAGAAGAGGGGTAGAGTAGAGCCAGAGTCAAGATCAGGAGGGATTAGATAGCAACAGGGTTAATGAAGGGACTCAGAAATTATTCGGAGCAATATCTGATTTTGCCTGCTATCAATCTGTTATTACAATTGTTCTTAATTGGTTAGAATTTTCTACAGCTAAGATTGAAGGCATTCATCTTTGGGAGGAACTGAAGTATGTTGTTTTGAAGCCGGGTCTAAGTTTTCTGCCACCCTTTCGAATCTTTTGTCTATCTATACATTGCTTTGCAACTTATATCTGAATTGATAGAGAATTAATGGGTGAAACTTAGCTGGTGCATACCAATCCATATTTCCAAAAGGAACTCCAAAATGGTTGAAGATTCTGGTAAGCAGCATCCCATACGGCAAGCACCCAGTGAAATTTTTATGATTTCCTTTATCTGCCATAAATTTTAAAATCATCGCTGGCAGATTCATTTTGTTTCCTTTTAGCAAATTGTATACCACATAGGTGTCCAACAGACTGCACCTTTCCATAGAGCTACTCCTTGGAGAATAAATCCATTTTGAATTTTGAAATAACGTTATCATCAAAATTACTATTAAGCATTGGGCTAATAGTAATATGCATTTATGTACTTTTTAAAGGATAGGAGGAGCATTCTTCAGATATCTTGTAAAAGAGCGCATTCATTATAGAACTCGCAGAAACTTTGGTTTTAGGCATTTACTTGGCATCTCTTGCATCAACTTGATCCATATTATCAAAGATGTAAAATATGAAAGGATAACAGTGGTAAAGAAATAGTGGGAATAGTAGTGGTATTGGTGAGTCTTATGTCATTGAGGTAGGAAATTTAGTTATATCAGTTTAAGTTCTTTACAAGGTCCACAGAGAATAGGCTTGACCCACATCAAAGATTCATACAAAGGGAAGAGAGTGAGAGGAAGAGTCACGTCATAGAGAAGAAAAATTTAGCAATTTAAGGTTTCTTAATTAGGATTTAATTTTTAAGAGTCCATATCAACCATATGTATTACTAATATGGATCACATAATTAAAAAATTTAGTAAAATTGGTGAAACCCTGATAGTTTCATCATTTTTAGATCAATTTGAAAGGTTTTTAAAAATTTTGGGATCTTTTTTGTATATTGCCAAATCTTGGGATCAAACCTAAATTTTATTATAAGTATTGAGGGGAAAATGTATCTTCAACTTTTATTTAAAAACCTAAAATCTAAGTTGAGCCTTAAAGACAAGATATTTCTCTGAGTATAAATCTAATTCTTGAAGATGTAAGCCCCGTTTATTTTTCCAATCCACATTTAAATCATATATCTTTTATGGTATTAAAGGGGGTTTTATGTATATTTTTCAACCATATTATTAAAAAAGTTGATTATTTCAAAATAGATTAATTCAAGTTAAATCTGCTTAGTTTGTGCTAAAATCTAAACAAAAAAAATTATTTAGTCTCATCTTTTAAAATAAAACACAAGCCTATAAGCTAAATTTATTTATAAAATTCTTAAAATTTTTACTCCCTTTTGAACTACATGTGTAGTTGAAAATTAAATTTTGTAATAATATAGATATGGCTACACAAAGATTTAGCTCTTTATGTGTAACTTATAATAAAAAGGATATATTATATTTAAGACGTTAATTTAACAAAAAAAATTTAATTCTAACACAAATCACAAAATTGTGATGTTTTAATTTATTATAAAATAAATTACCATTAGATTTTAATGTGTATATGTTAATGTTAATGAGTGATATATTAATTATTGCAAACTTTCACACTAATTTTTTTAAAACTTGAAAAGAATTAATTTGCAAAACAATATCATTTGTACGAGTAAAAGTGATACAAAGGCTAATTTTATTAATTGTCACTTTTTAATTTCAACTTATTATTTATACACCAAGATTATGATATTTATGTATTGTACAGAAAATTAACAAATATTTTAATTATAGCTATATTATATTCTTTTGAAATAAAAATATTTTTATTTAAATTTTTATGTTGAATTGAAGAGAACTTTTTGTAAAATTTATATTTAATATAATTTTCAAAAAATATCTTTGAACATCATATACTTTTTTTAATATGAAAAGTATCATAAAATATTTGCAATTTACAATTTTTGATTAGTTTGTGGGGATTTACATTGATTTTTCTATTATATATAGTATACAATTAATTAATTAGAATGTAGTATTTGAATGTATCAAATATAGTGGTTTTTGAATTT
>JAOQMM010000005.1:19964301-19977075 GCA_027563515.1 Erythroxylum platyclados
CTAGTTTTGTCCTCATCGTCTTTCTTAGGTATTTTCATTGCATTCCTAAATCTTAATTTGTTGTTTGTGCATTACCTACTTTTACAACCACATTGTAAGTTTTTTATTTTTGAATTTTTAAATTTTGTTATAGAACTAATTATATTTATGTTATTTAAATCTTCATTATGATATCTATAATTATGAGTGGTTAGAGCTTGAAAAAGATTATGTTCAATTTTTTTGACAATGACAACTAATTATCAATTAGGATTTGGGGATTCCAAAATTGTTACTTAAAAGGGTTGTAAGTTAGCATGTAATTGTTTTGACATATGTGAAATTTTAACATTTAGTATGATTATATGGATGTCTAAATGGTAAAATTTTCAATTGCATTAGCCACAATTAACACATATAACAAAATTCATTGAATTTAAGTATTTACAATTATTCACAATTATCAAATATGATAAATAAAGAAAAAGGATAAGAGAGGGAATTTACAAAATTAATTTATAATGGTATGCTAAACACTTATTGACCTATGTTTACTCTTTAAACTCAATTTAAGAACTCACTGGCTCTTCCTTCAAGGGGTGAAGAGAAATCCTTATTATATACATCTTCTTCTAGATAAAGATAAACTTTTGTAATATCTTCTTTGTTACGATTAAGAAAGAACCCTCGTATATCCTATTTAAAGTTAAGAGAAATCATGATAATATATTCTCAATAATTATCCCCAGTTGCTATAATAAGACAATCATATATAACTCAAACATCTCTTTTTTGTTCATACTAATGAAATATACTCAATATTATTAACGCTACACATATATATACAACTTTGTCTTTATATGTCGATCATTTTGCTTTAGTCTTACATAACTAAACTTTTTAAACCAATTGTATTACTAATATCATTAAAGTTAAATTATTAGTAGTAAAATCTTTTTGCCTTCATCAAAATTATGGATTAGAATCTCATTTGGTTCAATAAACTCTTCCTTTTTTATGATAAAAAATTGGTTGTTTATGTTGAGGTTTAAAAAATTATAACACTTATCTCCCCTGTTTTCTAGAATTTCATAATTTAATTTCCCCTAGTTTATGTATATAAAGACCAAAATTCAAAAATCCCTTCTCTGTTTTTTTTTCAACACTATAAAGGGTATAAATTATTTAAAATTTTAAGTATAAAAAGGAAAATGAAATAAATTACACCCTCTTACCCTATTTGAAATCTCTATCATACAATTAAAGTTTAAAATTAAAAGTACTTATCAAAGAAATGAATAAGTTTTAAAAAGCTTTTGCACCGGTTTAAAATTAAGTAATTACCAAAGAAATGAATAACTTTTAAGAAGCTTTTATACTAATGCAAAATTTTCTTACCCCTCTAGGAAAATGCAATAATCCTTCGAAGTATACATTTGAAGATAATATGCCAAAATATGATTAATATGGAAAGAAGTGGTTACCTGTTTTTCTTTCACACTTATTATAAAAATTAGCTTTTTATACCAATTTCCTTAAATCATGTAAGGATTCTAGACTAGTTTCCACTTGATATCAGTTATTGGAGATACCATTTTTTTCCTCGTTAGATAGGAATTATTAGTATTCTCATAAAGTGAAAATCTTTTATAATTATAAATATGTAGGCTTTAATATCAATTGTTTCCCTTTCTTTACATCCTGTAAGATAATATAGTCAATTTGGTCTAGGTACCCAACTGTACTTAACTTCTTGAAAGTTAGCTCTTGATCTCTTTTTAACCCATCTCCCAGTTAGTTTACTTAACAAACATTATTTCAAAAAGAAATTCCTATTAATATTCCCATACATAACATAAAAAAGACAAATCAATTTGCTCGAAACACATATTTAGGTCTTCTTTGTATGTGAACTATTTATATAAGATTTATAGTACATGTAAGCATTTTTACATCTTTTATAGGATATAAGGGATTTGTGATACCTTATTTGTTTTATGATAAGGCCTAGCATATAAATTAGGAGTTTCATAGTGCCTAGGTAGGTGTTATGGCAAAGGATCCTCCTACTTGTGTTACTTTCCTCCCACTAATGTGGATGTTTAATGTGCATAAAAAGCACATATTTTCGTAAGCATTTTGCTTCATTTTGATGTTCAATTACATGGTCTTACTTAATCTTTGATTTCTTTTCAAGTAATTATGATAAATTGATATTATGATGAGATTATTGAAGAATTGGAGTTTTTTCAAGTAAAAGCATGAGCAAAATTATAATTCTTAGAGGAAAACAGTCTAGTCTACGCTCATGTGCCAACCCGTGTCTTATATAGATTAAGTACAATAAGAAACATGATCTAAAAATGGCCAAAAGAGAGACCATATAAAGTTGAATAAAAATATGTAGAGTAGGATAGACTGAGCTATAACTATGCTAGAGATCTATGCTAATTACAAGGGAAATATTAGGATCCACGGGCTAGGGACATGATTAAATCTTTACACCCTCACCAAGGATTCCCTCAATGCACTCAAGTGTTTAGGGTGAAAAGTATCAAACTCTCAAATTAATGCATAGCAAAACTCTTAACCATAAGCTTGCTATATTACCATATCTCCGCCACTTGTATGTAAACTAGAAAAAAAATCAAAAGATCTTTATAAGGTTCTAATGAGGCTTAGGTAATGTATGATTGGGGTTGATAAATTTAAAGGAAATTTGCAAAGGAAACATTACAAAAAACTTGTTCACAATATACAGATTCTTTCATTATAAATCCATTGGTACTATACCCCTCTTTTAATTCTCGCAATTTTTAAAAAAAATATTTTTGAGCATTCATCATGTACTATAATTAAAAAAAATATTTGACCTTTCAAATTTTCAATTTTCAAAAATTCAAGTAATTTAGATAACCTTCAGGGTTCAAAACAATAAAAGGCTTCAAAGAAAAATAGGACAAAGTTTAATAATGTGGTTATAATCAATGAAAAAGGCCAAGACTCAAAATTAGTTATTCATAAAGATAAATTATCGTAAGGTAAATATCAAAAAAATAGGCTATACAAGTGTTGAATCTAAATGCCTTTATCATTTTAATGCTTCTAATTTAACAATTATGATCTCAATATGCATAATAAAATCAAGTTCTAGAATTGTGCAACTATGCATGATAGCACAGATGAAAGAATAAAATAGCTTAAAAATTTCATGAATTTTTGCTCTTAGGGCTTAAAAAATCACAAAAAGATGGTCTTATGTGTGTAAATAATATGCAATTTTCATTCAAATTGACTATTTCAATGATGACTAACAATATGACTTATAAAGACAATTTTATTCTAACTATCATCCTTTTGTATACTAATTAAATCCAATAATCAATAATGAAATAAATTATTTATAGGCATATTTCAATTAATTGAAGATATCAATTAATAAAATTCAATAACAATGATTATAATAAGCTTAAGAAAATCATAATCCCCTTCTCCACACTTAAAATTGTACATTGCCCCCAATGTATATAATATAAGCATATATTATAAGTGAGAAAGTGGAGTTTGGTACTTTCTTGAGCAATAAGAATTTCTAATTTATGTTTTTGATGAAATTCAGGATTATCCATTTGATACTAGATACTAACATCCTTGCAAAATATAAAGAAAAAGTATAAAAACAATAAAAGAGAATAAAAATAACACCAAAGAAAATAAATAAGAAATATGAAAATAGAAATAACAAAACATTTCAAATAAAACATATCCTAATTCATGGGTTGCTTCCCATGCAGTGATTGTTTAACATTGTTAGCTTAATATACCTTGTAAGTTACCATCATCTTAGGTCTGTAATCAGTGGCTTGCTTATACCCGTTTCTCTTAAGGCAATTTGGTAGCCTGTAAATATGCCTCTTGTTGCAAGATAATGATGAGGGCATAATTTATCAAATTAATAACTCCACTGGACTCCATTAATGCCCTTTTCAATGACAAAAGTTTTAATAAAATAAGGGATAACAAAACTCCTTAAATCTTCAATTGACACAAGTAGTTTGTCATGTAGAAAGTGGGAACCCTCCATACTCAAGGTACTACCAATAATTCATCAATAATTTCCTTAATTGGCTCTTCATCTATTTCTTCCTTAATCTCCTTTGTCCACTCTTCCACTTTCTCTTCTGAACAAAGGCTTTTTCCTCTTTTTCTACTTCAATAATCTTTTTCCACTTCTCTACTTCCTCTTTTTCTTGGACAGAGGCTTCCTTCTCTTCTTCTTCCCATGCTACCTCTATCATTTGTTAATCATCCTCTCCTACAATGGCAGTTACCTCCTCACCCTCTCAAGATGCATCTTTATTAATGAAATATCTTCCTCAATCTGAGATTTTAGTTAGCTCAAACAGTATAAGGTATTATGCTTAATATATTCAGGCGAAGAAAATCTCTCCTCAAATTCACATGGACTAGCTTCATTTTTGGTAAGATATTCCATTATTTTATCTGCAATACTTACTTCTTGCTGCCATTATTGTACATATTCAGTTAGAGCATAGTTATTCCATCCATATGCGTGAGGGTTGCTCCACTCTGAATTATACGTATTCTCATAGGGTACATTTTAAAGTCAAGTCTACATGTTTGGTTGCTCCCACATATAGTTTGGTGCCCGACATTCATGATTGTAATAATTACTCCCACAAAGGTTGTAACACGGAAAGGATATCGATTAAGCTTCTAAAAATATTTTAGGAAACATCTCTTTCCAATATGGTGATGTTACTTATTGCGATGACATATCATAACTCTTATAAGAATACTGACTTGTCCATCCTTCCATTGTGAATTGTGGCTATAGCAATGAATCGTAAATCCTAACAATAAGTCACAAACTTAGAGTTAAAGTAGAGAATTTCAAAAGATAATTAAATGAGTAAGCCAAAAATAAAGTGAAATACAAGAAAAATAAAATAAATACACAAAATAATGTTAGATTAATAGAATCTAGGCTTTCCTAATATTACCGTCCTTGACAACAACACCAAAAACTTGATTGAACCTAGGGTTAAGGTCAATATTAATTTTTCTGTAAGTGCACGGCTATAGCTAGTACAGGTAAGTACGGGTTGATCCCACGAAGACTATAAATAATAGTAATTACCCTTTTTCTATTATCTACCCTAAGAATTTAATTTTGGTTTTTAATTAAAAATAAAGCTAAACAAATAAACTAAAATAATATTAAATAATTATGAACTCAGGACAAGTAGAATACAAAGAAAATTCAATATCAAGTAGTAGCGTCTAGGTGATGAATCCCCCTAAGAATTAATAAATTATTAACCTTTTTTCTTGCAATTATATTATTGATTATTGGACTGTGAAAATTCCTATCTTATGTTAATAACTCTCTTGAGATTATAACAACTAATCCATTAGTTGATTAACAGAAATCTTTCTAGTTAAAACCCTAGGGTTGCTTTATCAATTTATGAATTCAGCTATTAAGTTTGACCCTAATCCAAATGATTTATGTTGGCTTTCTCTAGGTTTTCATGCAACTCCTTTCAATTATGGTAAATCTATTCATAAAAGAGGATTTTTAAATCTCAATCATATGAAATCAAATCATGCATTAATATTCTTGATATATTAAAACAAGAATAAAACGTGTAATTGAATCGCAATAAATCAATCAATATAATTGCACTGAATAAAAGATTAAAACATATTGTTATCCCAAACTAGGTTCATCATACCTAGACACTAAACACGTTTAGTTACTAATCGTAGAAAACGAAATCAAAGATAAACATGAGAAAAAACTAATAATAAACAAAGAAATCATAATTCTAAATCTTTTTGTTTGAAAAAATAAAATTGGATAAATAGAAATAATATGTAACATACATCGTTAGGAGAAGAACTCTCCTACAACCAAAAGAAAAAACGTTAAGACAATCTCCGAGGAAGTGCTAAACGACAATGCAAACAACCTCCCCAATAGGAAGCCAAACGACATCACATGGTTAAGGACGATAGCGTGCAAAAATAAAAACAACTGCATAAAAAAGAGCAATGAAGATTCTGGAAAAAAAAAAGGGGAAAAGTACCCCCGTATTTGCTCATCGAGACTATTCTTTACCCAATTAGGGTTGGGCGATCAGATGATTACCATCTCAGCACACTACCAAGGTAAGAGATTTTTATAATGTAACTCTTCTTCTTCCAGCCTCTGTTAATCGATGTTCCCTGTTTTCTAGGTCAAAATGAAAACTTGAGAAGCTCACGGATGGTCTACATACTTATAATTCTAAATCTTACTTTCTCTTTTATTGAATCTTCTTGCAAGTTTGGATTTGATGTAGTTATCTACTGGATCTCTTCATGAATTCTTCATTTTTTTCCTCCTCCCTTAATAAAAATCATTGCCTCTCTAGGAGTCTTACTTCTCAAAACTGCTTAATAATTTGGCTCACCTTGTTTTGCCTCCTTTCATGTCCTTTTATAGTGAAAACTAAGGTTTTTGGGACATACATGATTACTTACATAACCGTGTAGGTGACCGTGTAGCTCCAAAAACACCTAAAACCATGACTTTACACTTTCAGAGAGACATACACAGCCACATACATGGCCTTATAAGTCCAAGTTGTTTCAAATCTTCATTTTATGCTGCAATGTCATTTGAATTCTTCTCCTTTTGTCATAAAGGCAATTAACACCTATAAATGCACTTGGAAGAAATTAAGTACCAAATATACAAAAAAAATATAAAATATCGAGGAAAACATGAAATACGGGAGTATAATTATAGTCAAATATGCATCTTTCAATTGTATTGGCAATAATGCCTACAAATTGGATTTACCAGGTAACTATAATGTTAGTCCTCTTTTTGTAAGTGATGATTCAAAGAAAAATCCTTTTGAGGAGAAGGGGGATGATGAGAACCTACTTGGGACGTCAATGAAATCTCCATTAAGTATAACAACTAGTCTAATTACATGCTCTAAAACTAAAGTGATCCAAGATGCACTTGGAGCCTTAATCACATAAATTATGAAGCAAGATGAAGTTTTAGGTCAAGCACGTGAATTGGACATGGAATTTAGAAGAGGTGAACCTATACTATGCATAAAGGCTTATATAAAAAAGATGTCAGGGCTAAACATGTTTTGGGCTGTTTGTTTTAATGGAGGCTTATGTTTCATATTATTTGGGTCCATTATTTTACTGTAATAATTATTAAGTTTCTTTTTGGGCTTGAACTAATTAGCTAGGCCTTTGTTAGCCAAGTATTTTCCTAGTTTTGAGTTATTAATGGTGTTAATATAAAACACACCCGAAAGGAATGTGAATGGACATATTATCTTAGTGTGATATATCAACTTGAAAGGATTTCTCCTTTCTTGGTTCTAACCTAGGGCTGAACGTATCAAGAATAAACATTCTTGTGATGTTCTAATCTTACTTATAACACTAATACTTGATATGTTAGTGTATGATGTCAATCTTATTTTGATTTCCTTTGATTCTTATTCAACTAAGGCATTAGGTTATTGGGTTCGAATAGGTTTGATTCCAGTGAAGCGATCCAAGTAATTCATTTAGTGCTTAGGTTTTAATAAATCCTTATTAAGATTCACATCACTAGGTAGGATGAACCCTAAGTTGGGATCGACACTCGATATTCACTAACACTATACTATAGTTTGATATGAGCACTTGCCTGTGAGATCTACATGGTATGGATCAACCATATAAGTTATTCATTATATCATATTAAAGTTAAAATGTAGCAAAGTCCTAGGGGATATCTTACCTAAATATAGTTTATTCATATGTTGCTTACTACTTGAGCAATATCTTACCTAAATATAGTTTATTCATATGTTGCTTACTACTTGATCATTGCTTTGTCTTGATGTTTAGAATTATTTTTTATTTTCCTTTCCATTTAATCATATTTAATATTCTAAAAAATTAGGTTTATGAATGATTGGTAATTAACCACTAGTCCTCATAAGATCTACACATGCTAGTTAATGCTAACTATAGCTATAATATACGCTTGCAATATAAAACACACAACACCAACAGATGGAACATTCCCCACACTTGATGAAAATATGACCTACTTCTTGTTCCTTCAATGCTTTGGCACTAATGGATATCCTTCACATGTCCATGTTTCATCTGACATATCCTTACATACTAATGTTGATATGGATAACAGATAGAGTATTCTCCACTCTTCATGAAAACATGACTTGTTGCTTATCCTTTCAGTGGTCTGGCATTGGTGTCTATCCTTAATATGCTCATATTTCCATTTTGACACGCTCTTGTCTCCTTTTTGACATGGTCGTGTTTTCTTTTAGACAAGGTCGTGTCTTCCATTAACATGCATATGTATCCTCTTTGACATGTTCACGTTTCTTCCATTGATATGCATATGTCTCCTCCTTGACATGTTTGTGTGTCTTCCTTGACGCGCCCTTATTGCCTTTTCAATGTCCTTGAAGTCATGCATATACTTCTCTAATTTAGACTTTTTCTAACTTGCTCTTTCAAATTGTTTCTCATATATTTTGTGACCAAGATCAAGAGCTCCATTTGTAATGAAGCTTTGTCGACTCTTCATACCTTTTTCTTTGGAAAATGAAAGAATAATTATATTACCATAGCAAAAGCTATTACAAGATTACATTATTACAATATTACAAAGGTTCTCAAGTTATAACTAACTAAGAGTATTTAACATACCTAAAGATTTACATACAAGACAGCACCTACATTTACAAACATCCAATTACAAACACCATTTTGCCTTCATAGTGGCTGGTAGAAGATGATCGACTCTTTTGGCTATCATTGCAGCTCAAATCCAATTTATAATGTTTTTAGCTATTTTGTACTTCTCTTCCTCCCTTTGATTGTACAGACGACCATTTCTCTCCTTCCAATCATATAAATGGTTGTGTTGAATGTCACTTTCATTAAGAAAGGATTCTATTTTCTAGTATTTAAATAGTTTATGAACCACCTCAGGAAATGTTCCCACTCATAAGTATGATTATTGCATCCACCATGTAAAGAATTCTGCTCCATATAGCTTGACTATAATTGCAATCAAAGAACAGGTGGTTTCTATCTTCATCAGCATTATGACATAGAAACAGGATGTTTCCATGGGGCTAAACCATCTACATTTAGTCCTCAGCCTATTTTTAATAGCTAACGAAGCATTGGAGGAAGCTTTTGGATTTAAGGAGTTATCCCAGATTAAATTATACCAGGGAGCCTCTGCTGATGCATTACAGAATAACCTGCGATAAGATTCATTTTTGAAGTTATCTTGAGGATTGGGAAACCAATAGATTACATCTTCTACACTTATGTCCCCCAACTGTGGAAGGTGCTCAATCATGGATTGGAAGCCCCTGAAATTACCATGCCATTCACTATTTTGAATTAAATCTGAGACTTTTAACGCCACTGGAAATCTTCTTTTCAGATGTGTAAACCTTGGGTTATTTATCAGAGGACTAGCTACAAGCCAATTATCAAACCATATTCACATATTCTCACCACTATTAATTCTGTGTTTGATATAAGGGTAAACTAAGTGCCTAATCGTCAACAGTTGGTTGAAAGACTAGGAACAATGCTTTGACATGGTAAGCTGAGAATTGCTATTTTGAAGTGAATTTCTTGTACCCATTTAGTCCACAATGATTCCTCATTCGAAAACAGCCTCTATATTGTCTTCCTAAGTAGCAATTTTCGCATTGTTGATGCTAAAATGATGCTTAGTCTGCCTTTTCTCTTAGGGGTAGTGATCTCATTCCAGTTAACTTTAGCTTGTTTTTTTCTATTTCATTAGTACTAGCCAATAGAAGGCCTTCATCAATCTATCAATTTCCTTCATAATCTTCCTAGGTAGAGCGATGCGTGTTGTCCATTAAATATGCAAACCACTCAAGATTAAAATGATGAGTGTTAATCTTGCTGTATATAAAAGATGTTCGCTACACCAAGAGTTCACTTTCCCTTTAATCTTCTCCAACAAAGGAATACAATCAAAGAATTTCAACTTATAGGTAGTAAGAGGTACACCAAGATAATTCAAATATGAAGATCGGATGTCTAAAACTGTTACTACCCTCAGTTCAAGTTCATTGTTAACATCAGTTGAAAGGTACATACTACTCTTCTCCATGTTTATGTTGAGACCTGACCATTTAGAGAACATCTACAAGGCCTGCATTAGGATATTGATAGACACATTCTCTGCAGCACAAAATAGCATAAGGTCATCTGCAAATATAAGGCGAGATAGTTTGACTCAGTACATTTCTGATGAAATTTGAAGTTCTTATTGGAGGCTGTGAGTGAAGTAAGAAGCCTGGACATGCCTTCCATTACAATTGTGAATAGATAAGGGGATAAAGGATCCCCTTATCTAATCCCCCTTGCATTCTTGAAAGGTTTTGAAGGCATCCATTAACAAGAACCCTCAATGAAGCATATTTTACACATTCCATAATCTAATTCACAAACATTACAGGATAGTCCATAGCTAACAGGCAAGTCTTCAAGAAGCACCAATCTATTATGTCATAAGCTTTATAGAAATCAATTTTTAGCATACAACTCCGTATTCTTTTCCCAGATGAATAGTCTTTTAATAAATCTTGTAAGAGAAAGATATTATCATTTATATTTCTGCCTAGGATGAAAGCACCTTGAGCAATGTTGATAATATCCAGGAGCACCCTTTTGAGACGCTTAACTAGAAGCTTAGTAATCACCTTATAGATTATATTGCAGCAGGAGATTGGCCTAAAGTCTCCCATTGTCTGAGGATGTTTCTTCTTTAGAGCTAGGCAAATGTAGGTACTATTTACTTCCCGAAGCATTTTTGTTGAAGAGAAGAATTCTAGTACTGCTTCAGTGAAGAGATGTCCTGTGATGTCCCATGTATATTGAAAAAGCCATGCTGAGAATCCATCCGAGCTTGGGGCTTTTGACAGATGTAGGCTAAAGATTACTTTCCTGACTTTTTGTGCAGCGAATGGGGCAACCATAGCTTCCTTAATATCTTGTCTAATAGAGCCTGCTAGTATTCTTGTCATGTTCTCTGTAGGTTGCTCAACCATCCCCATTCCCATTAGTTAGGAAAAGAAGTTTCTAGCCATATCAAGTAGTTCACCTTGTTTAGTTTTCATGTTTCCCTAATTATGTTGAAAGCTCACTATTCTGTTGAAGTTTCTCCTAGCTAAGATTGTTGCCTGAAAATATTTCATGTTTAAATCCCCATCCTGTAGCCAGTTTAATCTACCATTTTGTTTTAAGATGGAATTGTGCACCTGCAATGCCTGTTGATATTCCTCGAGGACATCCAGTTCATTCATCCTCAAACTAATGTCGTAGGGAGAATTATAACATGCATCTTGATCTTCTTTTACCTATTGTTTAAATGTTTCCAAGCCAAGTGATTTGCTTCAAATAAAGCCTTTGATAGCTACTTTTACCCTTTTCAACTTCTGCATTAGTTGGTAGGCTTTATAGCCCATCACCTCCTACTTCCAACAACTTATGATAATATCCAAAGATCTTGACGTCTGAGTTATCCCATTAAAAAATTTGAATGGAGCTTTAACACTTCTCATCTCCCCTATGTGTTGAATAAACAATATAAATGATCCGATACTAGAGTTTCTCCAAAATGAATCAAAACTTGAGGGAATTTACTAGTCCAGTCAGGATTCTTTCAAGCTTCTTCCTTATATGCATCATACCTTGATGATTATTTGTCCATGTGAATAGTCTTCCTATTGAACATAAATCCAGAAGTTCCACTCTATTGAGGAAGTTAGTTAGTTCCCGAGTGTCAGCTAACGTGAATTTCTTCCTTCCCTCGACCTCCTAGGAACTAAAAATGAAATTGAGATCCCTCATTACAAGCCAAGGATCAGAAATAAAGGTTTGTAATCTGCTTAAATTATTACACGAGTTGTTTCTCTAAAAAGCAAAATTTGAAGTATAGCCCAGGGTAATAGCAAAATTCAAGGACTTGGCCTATAAACTTACAAGATAAATGTAGATGTTGATCACTCTCTTCCTCAGTGTGAACTTCAATTAAGTCTAAATTGAAAAGACAAATTATTCTCCCATTGAAGTAGGTGTTGTGATTTGAAATAATTTTCCATTTTGCACCCAAAAAATTCTGGTTTTTCAACAACATAATATCTTTTATCTTAGGCTCTATTTGGTTAAGGGGTTCATAATGGAATGGGATAAAACGTAACACAGTTCCATCGTTTAGAAGGAGGTTTATAATAGAATAGAATGGAATGGATTGGGATAGAAGTGGAGGGTTTCATGTTATATTCTATTCCATCCTAAACAGTGAAAATAAGAAACCTCTTATTTGGGGGAGGGGGTTTAGAATGGAATGTAAACTAATAAATATATACAACCTAATATACCCTCAATAATTTTTCATAATATCAATTATTTCTTATTACCCTATCCTAATAAGAACCAACACAATCGATGAATTACTTCTTATTACCTACCATAATAAGAACCAACACAATACATCAATTGTGTTGCTGGGCATTGGCAGTCATCGTAGCAGGGGAAGAGGAAGTTGCCGGCCAGCAACGGAGGAACATCTTCGGCGGTTAGATCACATGTAACAGAAACTAGCAATTACTGGAATTACAACAACAATTAGGCCAATGTATAAAGGAGATAAATCAGTTGAGAACTACTACTGCACTA
>JAOQMM010000005.1:20008843-20019943 GCA_027563515.1 Erythroxylum platyclados
TAGGATATTTGGAGTTGATGAAACAGAAGGAAGCACAAGAAGAATTGTCGGGACATAGTAAGCTCTGGGATTTTATGACTTAAAAGGACCATTTCCCTCTTCCTTTTATTGATTAGATATTGGAGAGATTAGTTGGTAAAGCATTCTACTTCTTTCTTGATGGTTTTTTAGGGCTACTTCTAGATTGCAATTGCTCTTGAAGACAAGAAGAAAACAAATTTTAGTTACCTTCTTAGAACTTTTGCATATAGATGAATTCCTTTTGGCACTTGTAATGTAGTAGGTACTTTCCAAAGATATATGGTAAGTATTTTCTTAGAATATGTAGAACAAATCATTGAAGCTTTTATGGATTACTTTTCTATTCATGGAAATTCATTTGACGAATGCTTGCAAAATTTAATTTGATTTTAAAAAGATGTATGGAAACTAATATGGTTCTAAATTTTGAAAAATGTCATTTTATGACATAATAAGGTACCATTTTGGGACACATTATTTTGTCTAGAGGTATTGAGGTATATAAGGTCAAAGTGGATGTTATTTAATCTTTGTTTTACCCTGCTAGTGTATAAGAAGTTCACTCATTTCTTAGCCAATCATGTTTTTATCAGAGATTTGTTAAAGAATTTTTGAAAATAGCATCCCCATTATGCAAGTTACTCTAAAAACCATATTTGAACTAAATGAAGAAATTATAAAGTCAATCTACTGGTTGAAAAAGTTGTTAATTTTAGCCCCTATTATTTAACCACCAAAAGGTAGTTTCCAATCGAAGTTATGTGTAATGTCAGTGACAAATCTATACGAGTTTCTTAGGGAAACGAGTTGAGAAATTGCTCCATAACATTTACTACACATCTATAACCTTAAATGACACCCAAAAAAATTACTCAACAACTAAAAAAGTTATTGGTAGTAGTTTTTTCTTTTTAGGAACTAAAGTCATTATTTTCTCTAATCATGCAAAGGAGGCAAAACCCATATTAACGAGATGGATCTTATTACTGAGCAAATTTGATTTAGAAATCCAAGATAAGAAAGGAGAAAAAAAAATTGAATGGCATATCATTTAGCCAGTTGTTTCATATTCACACAAACTTTGATTTGCAAGAAGAATTCATAGATAAGCAACTATTCTTTTGAAGTGTTCAATTGGCATGGTATGTAAATATAGTAAAATATTTGTTTACTAATATACTACTTACAACTTTGTCAAAAGTTTGAAGGGATAAGATTAATATTGATGCTAAGCACTATGTATGAGACGATTTGTCTTGTGGAAACATTTCTCAGTTAGATAATACCAAGATGTATACTTGAAAATAGATCTCTTATATCCTCACATTTTTTCGTTAATATGCTTGCAGTAGACATGTTGGTGCTAAACAAGTAACAAGAAATATTTTAAAGTGTGATTTTTTTTTTTGCCTTCATCATTTTTCAAATGCTTACCTATTATGTAAAGCTTATGATCAATGCCAAAAAACATGTAATATCACTCAAAGAAATGAGATGCCACAAACCTTAATTTTGGTTTGTGAAAATTCTGACATTTGGGGCATTGACTCTATAAGACCTTTTCCATCTTTATTTAATTTTGTCTATATCTTATTAGTTACCAATTATATGTTGAAATGGGTGGAGGCTAAAGCCACTTGAACTAATGATTCCAAAGTGTTTGTAGGTTTCCTTACATCTAACATTTTCTATAGATTCGATATCCCATAAGCCCTGATTAGTGATCAAGGAAGACATTTATGTAACCATACGGTGGAGATGGTCATAAACAAATATGGTGTGACTCATAAGATCGGTACATCATGCCATCCACAAAAAAGTGACTAATTTGAAGTTTTGAATAGATAAATAAAATCAATCATGAAAAATGGTTGCATGAATGAGAAAAGACTGGAGCTTATAACTTGAAGATGTGCATTGGGCTTATCTAACAGCTTACAAGACACCAATTGGTATGTCACCTATAGGTTATTATATGGTAAGGCTTTTCATATGCCCATTGAATTAGAGCACAAAGAATTTTGGGCTATTAAGCATTGCAAAATAAACTTTGATGAAATTGGAAATCATGGAAAATTGCAGCTATAGGAACTTAAGGAAATTCATAACAAGTCCTATGAAAATGAAAAAATCTATAAAGAGGGAACAAAAACATTACATGAAAAACTCATTGCTCAAAAAGAATTTTTCATTGGGAAAAAAATTCTCTTCTATCATTCTAATATTCAACTTTTTCTAAGTAAGTTAAGATCTCGATGGATTGGACCCTTTTATTATTACTAATGTATTTCCATATGGTGCAATTGAAATTCAAAGCATATCTACCTCTAAACTATTTAAGGATAATGGATATCATCTTAAACCCTATTATGAGAATTTCAAAAGTATAATAGTGGAGGAAATAGATTTAATATATCCAATTTACCCCAAAAAATGAACTACAACATCGTTGAGCAATGACATCAAATAAAAGAGCTCTTAGGAGGCACCCTAGGTATATCTATTATTTTATTTTCTTTAGTTCATATTTTGGGTTTTCTTAAAAAAATTTCTAGGTTTTGCTTGCCTTCTACACCAAAGGGGGTGGAATTCAGATGAATCAAGAAAGAAAATTAAGGAATCCAAGATTTTACATACTTGTGTATATGCTTGTACACACTTATGCCCCTGGAACATGTAGCTAACTATAAACATGTGGAGATGAAGGGGTTAATTAGTGAAGTGACATGGTCGTGTGTAATTTTACATTCCCGTGTAAGTACTTATATATGCCTATGTGCTTTGAACATGTAGCTAACTGTAAATGTATATAGATGAAGAGGTTGATCCATGAAGATACACAATCCTGTAAGACTTTACATGCTCGTGTAGGTGCTTATACATGCTGATATCCCTAGAATATGAACCTAGCTGTAAACACAGGGAAATTAAGGGATTGATGCATAACCATAAATGATTGTGTAGATTTGGGCACACCTGTATACCCAGGCCATGTATGTCTCTACAACTTTGTGAATATGCAACTATTAAGAAAGATTGAAGGACATGATCCCAGATATG
Source organism: Erythroxylum platyclados (assembly GCA_027563515.1). Taxonomy (NCBI): domain Eukaryota; kingdom Viridiplantae; phylum Streptophyta; class Magnoliopsida; order Malpighiales; family Erythroxylaceae; genus Erythroxylum; species Erythroxylum platyclados. The sequence continues at coordinate 20,011,925 of JAOQMM010000005.1, forward strand.
TCTATGTACATAACCATGTTCGGTACAAGAAACCCTAAAACATTAAATTGATTTAATTCTTCACTCACCCATTTATCAACTGCACCCACCCCATCATCATCACTGAGGCTCCTGTTATGCCAAAATAAGTTCTAAAAACCTAGGCTATCCTACTCACAAGTATACGAGGTAATTGTAGTTGAAAACCCAGGGTTGTCTCTCCAAGAGGTGAAATTGGTTCACTCAAATTAACTTTGAATAAAAATAAAAACAATTGCAATCCTAAACACTCTAACCCAATTTGTTGAGTAAAAGGTTTTAAAGAAAATAAAGCAATTAGACTAAAAAGTAAACTGGTTTAACTGGAAGCAAAAAAGATTTGATTAACTAGTATGGAAAACTCTTGAGAATTAATTTTACTAATTTAATCTCCTATGCATGAATAAAGTGAAGTAATTGGATAATTGTCTTACTAAAATTAACAGTTGGATTTTAAAATCAATTCAAATAACAAACTAACCTAACTTTCATATTTGACAAGTTTATCATCCAAATTAATTATTAAACCCAACTAATTACCCACTTTTTTTTAGAAAGTAAATAAATTGAAATAATAAAGAAGGTTAAGAATACAACTGAGGGGAGTACCCTCAGACTAGCCCTCTATCCAAACAACACAAACTAGAAGAGGTTCTGAACTATGACTTGCTTAAGTTACAAATGCATTGCCACACAAATATTCCTGCTGCACGTGAGGTACAGATCCCTTGTCCAGATAAGCTCTCTAACTTCAACAATAAGCAGGGATAACAAAGCAACGTTAGTTGAGGAGCTGTTTGCAAATCTTCCGCAGTTCCGTTCGCACCAGAGTGAGTAAACGTAGGCCCCTAGAATAATAATCCTGATGTGCTGGTCCGGTTTTGAGAGGGAACGGTCAGCTGCTAAGCAATGGATAATGATAGGGAGTGAATCGCCTGGGTCAGCCCAAGAACATGACATTGTCAAGGTATACCAAATGTCCCTATTAAAGGGCATTTAAAGAAAAGATGGTTCTGAGATTCTTCATGCCCCAAACACATCGAGCAAACCGTGTCTACTTGTAGATAGGGCAACCTATCTGTAGTGGATAGCTTGTTGAGCATGGCCATCCAAAAAATAAAGGAAATCCTCAGCGTTAACAACTAATTAACCACTTAAGTTAATATAATTCTAATTCATAACTTAAGTGTCTATAGTTTCTCATTCTATATTAAACTTCTTCTCTTGATCATTCGTTTAATACCAAAATGATGCAAAGTTTGGCCATAATATTACATCCAATAAGCTCATAAACTATAGCAAATAATAAGACAATAAAATAGTAACTCAATCATGCATAGTCGACTAAATTAGATTCATTAATTCTCAAGAAAAAGAATCAGCCTATCATGGAATAAACAAGGTTCATCATCTTCATATACTTCAATCCCACCTTTATCAGTAACAGAGAAGTATTAAAGCAATAAATACAATGAATAACCAAAATAAACAAGAGTGTTTGGATGAGGGAGTTGGCGATGGTCTCCTGCCACTCTCAAGCTCTCTGTATCGTCTCTAGCCTTCTACTTCTGGTTGATCCTCACCCCAATAATCAGGTGCTCACACTAACTTTCACCTCTGCCTAAACTTGTTCTATCTGTTATTTCTCTTCTTCCTCACCACTGACTAGTCTTCTGTTTTTTCTTCGCCTCTTCGTTATCTATTTTCTTCATTTTTTTTCTCTCTGGGTGTGTCTATGTCCGACTCCAACATTCTTCATTTTCTATTTGTAGTATGAGTCTAGGTTTAGGTTTACACACCGTCAACCCTGCAGATGACACGTAATATTAAGACAATAAATTCCTTCACACCCGTGACTGTGGGAGTCACGGGTGTGAATCTATTAACATGAATGGATTAATTAATTAATGTTACATGCATAATTGACGTCCACATTGATTCTTTCATTCATCATTTTTCTTATTTCCATGCAACATTCACTAGACACTCCATTCAACATTCATGTAATATTCACGCCATTTTCACTCAATTCATTTCAAATTTGGATTAAAGCATAAGAATTTGTAACCAAAATCAAGATATGAAGGCAAAACAATCAATAGAAATTAGACACAACAGCTCCATTCTCCAAAAACATCAACTAGATGCATCATAACACGATAACAAGGATACAAAGGTATCATCTTCCACAAGAAGCCACACCTAAATTTCAAGTAGCATAAATTTATTTATCCCTATAAAATTCCGTCATCTTCAAATTTAGATAGAGGAGTCATAGGAAGAACTAAACAAAAGGTTAAGAGAACAATGCTAACAATCCATAAAGAAACACCATAGGAACCATCCTTTCTAGAGGTGTATATGCAATTGGAATAACTTGTTCAATGTTATACTACAATACTTGCCACACCACCATCCAATCTTTCACCAATTCTATCCCTAGCTGATTCTCCATAACTAGAACCATAACAAAGCGGGCCCTCATTGCAATCCAAAATTCAAAAAGGGAAGAAAGTGGAGCTGGTTAGTAGATTGAAGCTTAGAGTCAGAGTTTTCAATGTCTTCTAGGATGAATAGGATAGAAAAAAGATATAAAGAACTTTGTAAATGAAAAATCTATGCTTATAAGTATATTCATAGCCATACCATCGAAGAATTGAAAATCAAAGAGGAATTTAAAGATTTGGTAAATTAATTGGGTTGGCATGCTTATTTTAATGTCCAATTACCTGTTTTTGTTGAACTAATAATAGAGTTTTATACAACTTTTCAGTTTAATGATGAGCCTGATCTTAACTTATTTACGAAGGGGATTATAGAGTTTAGGATGATGGGAAGGGAATTATCTTTTTCTATTACTGAATTTAATTTGGCAATGAGGTTAACTAAAAAGGCTTATGCTAAAAAATAGTTGTTTATAAATTCAAAATGTGATTATTCATTTGACTTTCAACTTATCGAATTATGGAGTGAGGTTTGTATTGCTTTTCTATCACAAAATCTAAGTTCCTTAAAAATTTCATACCTAAAGAAACCTATTTTGAAGTATTTATAACATTTCCGATTCTATAACTTTTTTTAGACGATGAGATAGTGTAGTTACATTAGCTTAAGTTGAAATATTTTTTTGTTGTCTATGGAAAAAATATTGTAATAAACTTAAGGTATTGGTTGATTATGAAATATTATTCTATGATTCAAAAGAAAAGTAAATTGCTATTCCTATGTTCATACATCACACAACAAGTAGTTAATTTATATTTACTTGACTTATCTAATATTAATATGCACATTATTTGTGGGATGGAACCCTTAGATCTAAATTGCTTATATAGTATGGGAATCATCATACAATAGTTCGATGGTAGCTTCAATTTTGTTCAACCTAGATAAGTTTTTATTAGTTCAGGAACATTCCAATACAACAAACCTTCAGCTGGCAAACATCCAGCTACCAAATCATAAGAAGATGTCCCTTCCTCTTCCTCAACTCAACTGACTATCCCAACCTAACTTAAAAAGATTGAAAGCAAATTATCTAGAATGGAACACAATCCGGTGACTTCTTTTTAGACTAGGGGTTCAAGCCTTCCTTTCCACCTTCTTCTTACGCTTGCCATTCATTCCAACCACCCTGACTATAAAAGAAAACATGGTAGTCTCTTCTTCTTTACTCTTTTACTTCCTATTTTTTATTTAATTTAAACATTAGGGATAATGTTTTAAATAGGTATGTGGTGGGGGTATTCTCCCTTATTATGATTTTATGGTATATTGCATTTTTAGGGTGTTTGAACAATTTCTTTTAAATTTATTATTTGTGACTAATGCCTTTAAAACTTGTGCAAAATGAGACTTAAATTTATCAAGATGAAGGCTAAAAACTTTGATAAGTTGAAATAACTAATGGTATGCCCTTAGACAAAGAGAGAAAATCGATTGATGAAGTACGAGGATTAGGTGAATTTGTTTGAAACATGTGAGCATTTGGGCTTTAAAGGATAGAAACATTTTATGATTATCCATTTTTCTTTTGGTGTGTGATTCTCTGTCATCTGGATTCCTTTAGAGCTTACATTGAATTGATAAAAATTTCTATGATTGTATAAGACTTGAATGTGATTGTGGCCTTCCTTATTTAAACCATTTAACTTACTTCCTTAATTATCCTTAGTTTAACACTTTTGAGCCATTTTTAATATCCCTTTCTTTGTGTTTTAAGGTATTTTAAAGTTATTTGGGCAACAAGAGTAAATTTTCTATAAAATTTTCTAAGTTACTCATTTTGTATTCAATTCAACTTTGTATGATGGTTTCCCATTAAAGTTTGTTGTCATTTATTCAAATAATAATAATTGTGACCATAGTATATTTACATTGATAGATGGGTACTTGGTCACATTTTTTCTTAGCCTTTTATTTTGTTTGAATACTTTAATTAAATATGTGTGGTTTTAGCCTATAGTTCTCTCTTTCCAATCCTTAACTCAAGCCCTATTACAACTAATTAACAAAATCCTTTTGATTTATGCCTTCATGTGTTCATGGTGAGAGAAAATTAGTGTATGTGCAAGTTTATAGTAGTGTACTCTTTGTGACAAGAGTTCCATGGTAAAAACATAAGCGTAAACACTTATGTGAACGAGTGAACACAGTGGGGAAATTCATTAAGTCTTTATACATACTTTTGACTAATATTGTCTTCAATTGTCTCTGTTCATATTGTTTTGGTGAAAATCAACTTTGATGTGAGTTAATACTTAACTCTTTTTTGGTCTAAGTTTTAAGAAGTGTGTAGGGATCAATCTCATCAGAAGTGGTTTTGTAAAAATTACTTGACTATCTTTTTTTGCTAGTCTTTCATTTGCTTAAGGAAAAGTACGGATTAGGTGTGGGGAAATTTTGTATGTCATAATTTTTCCTTATTTTTAGCATTCAAAATCTTCCATAATCTTATCTTAATATTTTCAAAAATTAGTATTTTGTTTATTTTTACAACATAAGTTTTGAAGATTTAGGCTAACAAAATGTTTTATTTTTCAAATTAGGGTCAGATTATAGGAATCAAAGTGAAATCTAGAAAAAAAAATTTAGCATGATCTGAGGCGTGGGCATGCTTAGCGAAAATTGCAATTTCTAGACTTCAAATCTATAAGCGAAGAATGTGTTAAAAGTGGTTTAAAACTTAATCTTGGCCAGATCTCGATGAAAACCAATAAATTCATAATCTAGGGGATCCAAAGAATCATAACCATAAGATTCCCATACAGGTTTCAATGGCTATAAATAGGGCCAAGATATGAAGGAGCAAGGCATCCCATCTCTAGCTACACTTTCTAGCTTCTCAAAGTCCTTTTATTTTCTTCTTTCTTTAGTAAATATTATAGGACTTTTTCTTTAGTTTATAATGGTTTACTTGTCCATTGTTATCTAAGTTTTTTATTCTTGGTTAAAGGACGCTGAAGCCCTTTTTGGAACTTTGAAGATTGGGATGCAATTAGGTCTTATAGTGAACTATTTCATTTATTCATGTATTTAATTACTTACCTATGCTTCTATTTTATGATTATTTTCAATTGATTTTTAATGAGCATGATTAGTTTATTAGATGAAATAGTCATTTCCCAAATTAATGTTTGAATACATAAAATTTTAATTCTTGTAATCATTTATAGCAACTAGGAGTTTGATTTACTATGTTAGAAATTATTACTTTTAGGAAAAGCGTTCAACAGCCACTGTGGATATTTGTTATCTTGCTTAGATTGTCTTTCTTTTTTCAATGTTATAGTTTAATTAAATTTTAGATCATATCTAATGTGTTTAAGCAATAAGGTTAATTAAATTATGTGTTTTTTATTAACTAACTATAAGGACAGATGGATATTTAGTATAATATCAAATATAAAATTGATGAAATCAATTTTTCCATTAATCAATATGGTTCCAAACGTTAAAGCAATGATAAACCAAGGTTTGTTTTATTGATAACTCTCATTTAATTACTTCCATTATTTTCTTTATTGCAAATTTGATCAAACCCCCAACCTTTTAATTAATTATTTTCTTTTATAACAATTGGCAAACAAGAAGTCCTTGTGAGATCAATCCTACTTTCCTCTATTACATTTGTTTAATTTCAAAATTTAGAAATTAATTTGGGGTACAAATGATAATTTCACCACTTGGTACAGTTTGTATTAAGACATTATATTCTTTGTACTAAATTATAGTGTTCCTAAATAAAAGTGAGGTTGCTACTTCAGTGTGGTATAGTTTGTAATGAGTTGTGGTATTGCTTTTTCTAATTTCTAATAGGATATTCACATATTAAAGTTAGGGAACCATTAATATGTCAGAAGTTAAGTGATGGTATTTTTTGACATGTTCTTTGTATGAATTTCACTGCATGATGGTGGTATTTTTTAAAAGGCTTATAGGTTTTGCAATATGGAGATATGGCATTTGAGCATTGGACTCAATATGTTTAAATGTATTAGTTACATTATTTAACAAGGGAAATTGTATTAGTGGAGATGGATGATAAATCTAAAAACTTCCCATAATTCATTTTCCTTGCTAACAAATACATCTTTACAGAAACTCAATCTATAGGCAACAAACACATAATGTAAAAAAACCAAAAATAAACTTTATATAAATTTTTAAGCAAATACACAACATAATCCTTACATCATACCACAAATATTGCTATATCAATTAGAAAATACATATGTATACATAAACTATACCACTAGATAATACAATGGATACAAGCTTATGTTAATAATTTCAAGTAAACAAACTAAAATAAACTGCAGACAATTTTATTATTAGTGAAATGGAGCTTAAGTAGATTAATCTAATTAAGGTGTTAGGATTACCTATTAGTGGTGAAATAGGCCTTATATATGGTGGTTTAGTTAAGGTGATAGGATTTTTTTATTATTGGAAAAATAGAGCTTGAAAGGGGTACTCAAGTTGAGGTGCCAAGGAAAAGTATAGAGGAAGACAAAAGTGCATGTGATGTTAAACTTATCTTCCTCCATCATGATTAAAACTAAAATGTCAATAATTATTCATGCAAACCTAAATTTATGGACATATACTAAGCCAACAAGTTACTCACTTATAATATGTAAATATGTAGAATTTGGTGATATGATCATGTTTGATGCTACTTATCTCATCAAATGTTCTGTCTATACTGATATCTAAACAAATCTATTAGAAACACAATAGGATGGCATCTAAAAATATTATATAGAGAGAGAAAGAAGGGACACCATATGCCAGCTACTTTGCTATATAGGCATATAAAAAGTAAAGGGTTGGGAGATTTAATAAAGATTTGGATTCTTTGTTTTAAGCTTCTCTACAAAAGAAATGGAAGAAGAAAATATGAAGATAGATTTAAGTTGAAGTTATTCTAGGAGTTCTCAGGTAACTTTAGTAAATACAAATTTACTTATGTAATTATTATATTATGAAATTACACAACTATTCTTACCATTATTATATCTATTAAATGTTGAGTTGGCAATTAATGGCCACAGATGGCCATGGACAGCCATTAACTATCGATTACCTATTGAGTCAATATACAAAGTAAACACCCTTTTCTATATTTAGGGATTTAACCATCAATGTGGGAGAATTTCTTTTGGTTCTTATTACTTAAAGAAAAGTCTCTCTCCTTCATTTAATAAAAACATCTATTTAAAAAAAACAATATTCTCTCAAATATCCTTTGATGGCCTACTAGTGTAGAAACCTATTAATCATCCATTCTTTCCTTTATTTTTTTTAACTTGCTCTTGTCTCATTTCAATTCTCTTTTTGATTATAATTTGGTTACTAATTTAACCAAAACTAACATTAAGTCCTCGAGCTAATAAAATAGGAGTTTTAATGGGGCTAACTCTTATAAAATCTGTTAGCTCAAGGATTCTTTTACGATTTTGATGATGAAGTTATAGTTCTTGAAAATTCAAATAAATC
>JAOQMM010000005.1:20028936-20048171 GCA_027563515.1 Erythroxylum platyclados
ATAAATTTATAACACTTATAAATAAATATTAAAAATAAATTTAATATTATATTCAATATTAGTGTCATATTAAAGATTTCAATGAAATCTTTGTAATGATATATTTTGTGTAAAGTAATATATATTTTAAAATTAATTACTCAGTAAATTATGTTAATAAATCAAGATGTGAAAAGGACATAAAAAGAATATTATAAAAGAAAAAGGTTAAAGATATCTTTTGTCATATTTAGTGCATTAGTATTCATTGCACCATTTTAGTGTGCAAGTTTGGTGTCTACCTTAGATTAAATTTAATGCACCAAAAGTGCCTTCGTTGGAGATGCCTTAGCTTTGAAACAGAAGTCTAGAATTTTTTGGTTTTGGGCCAAGATTTGCTCCAAATCATCTCTTCCTGCGAAGATAGGAACGCTACAAGGTAAAATATCCTCTTCTGGGGTAATCAAGGATGTCATGTTGTTCAGCCTGCAGCATCAAGGGAAAAATAGGCTCAGAATATGACATTTTGAAATGGTAGTCGTATGAATTTCTTTTTCATCTAAAGTACTTGGACTTGTAGACTTGGTAGATTAGGATTGGGCCATTGCTGTTATCTGTTAGTATGTTGTCAAAGACCTCTCCAGCAAACTTCAAAATTTTGCTTTTCGGAAACAGAAGATTCATCCACGGGTGGGGAACTTCCCACGATGCTTTTTCTCTTAGTTTTACTTCCGACACATGCACTCTATCCAAAAATTCCACGTAAGAAACTTCTTTCGCGGAAAGTGTTGACGGAATATAATTTAGTTTTGACAATAAGCTTTGAATTTAATGCATAAGAAGGTGTAAAATGTTATAAAGGAAAAGGATAATTTTGGCAAGTGGAATGTTAAAAGAGTGTTCATGTCCAAGGTCTTTCCGTTGCAACTGTTACCTGGACAGACTCACTGGGGTTAAAATATTTAGCGACCTCCAGAGTTTTTCCATCTGTAATGAACTGCTTGGCCTAAAGTGGGTCTCTGGGCTCGAAGGAGGATCTCTAGTTGTTGAGGAGAACCATTCTGTTTATTATAACAAATCCTTCAATGTAATCAAAAGAGTTTTTAAATGCTCTTGGTCTCTGGAAAATTTGGAGAACTGTGTATATAATACCCTGATCCATTTCACCTGCGTATAAAGTAGCAAGTTAGTGTCTAGCAGGAGCTCCTTGTACAATGTCACACTAGATGGACAAGTGCTAGTTCAAGAGATATCCTAAATCGAATGTTATGCCAAATTGTCCAAATCCTCCAGGAACATTGAAAAATAAATCTGCATCCTGTTTGTTTGAACAAATAAGCACTTCTCCCTTGCCTGCAACCAAATATTGTCTCAAAAATTCGTTAGGTTTGCTATTTAACTTCATAGTCAAATATTGTTCGGAGTTGGATTTTCGCTAGGCACTAGGTAGCATACTACTACCTGCCTAGTTTCAAGAAGTTCACTAATTGTTGTTGTAACTTTTCCTTCTAATTCTTAGATTGTGGCGAATGAGTTGTTGCGATGTCACTAAATGATTGACACAACTAAACTAACTTACCGTGAGGTGGAGATAGGCCGTCCAGGATTTGGGTGCAAGACCATGTTTAAGAATTTCATGCAGAATATTTATCCACAACTCACCACCTGGAACATCCACATATGGCAGCTGCCCTGTATGAACTTCCGTACCATCTAATCCCTGTGTTGATTCCATGTTGATTACTATTCCTTGATAAGCTTGAGCTTGACCTTGAAGGGAGTGGTCGTGGCCTCTGGCAGCAACTGTAAGTTTGGAGCGGGACCCTTTTTGGAAAATATGCTATATCGTAGAGGAGATATCATATCATAAACTGATTTTGGATGCAGAACTGCAGCTGGTAAGAAATGGTATCTGTTGTCGAAGCCCTTGGCTGCATGTCCTAAATTATCAAAGTTGAAGTAGCCGTTTAATCTTAATGCTTGCAAGGAAAGGATATTAAAGCTGGGATTAAAAGGTGGAACATTATGTTTATTGGACAATTGGTTAGAGAAAAGGTTGCGTATGTCGGGGATATAGCACAATAACCATATTATGAGCAAGCCAAGGACTACAACTTCGTTTTGTTTAATATAAGCTGCAGTTCGTGACCCCATTTGTCTCTCTACGCAAAAGGGGATAGAGAAGAGAGAGGGAGGGAGAGAAGAAAGAGGTCGCCGGACTAGCCCCTGTGCCTACAACGATGGATGCTGCTAAGAGAGTGGTCTTTGTGGGACCTTGATCACATGATTTTCGTGAGGGAGGGATCATGGAAAATCTAAGTTGTTCATAGATTCTAGTGTAACACCAGCCAGACAATTTTACTTTTCTTTATTTTTCTTTTGAGCGGCTGGTGAAATTGTGATTTTGCATGCAGCCCAACCCCACTTTCTGAATAGCATCATTAGTGTTGTTAGATGGAGAGTTCCCTGAATCTTGAGGATCAGTGCTCTTAGTATATGAGCCTGATTTGTGGTTCTATTTGGCAAGTTTTATATATGCCAGTGTGTTGATATGTTTCGAATATACGGTTGTTGTTTTTATGGTCAAGGAGACCGACCATACAGGATTCTGAAAAGTAGAAAGGGTTCTTTCCTTTCAGGGTACTTAAGGTTCCTGTAATTTTCCAGAAAGAGTATCAGCTCTGACTTGGTTTTAAGTGGCTCGTATTTTTGGTTATCTTCTTTTTATTACCAGATTGAGGACCTTCTATAATATCTATCTGCAAACTCGTATTTGTATCACATAGCTCTATACACGTGAATGATATGTTGATGTCGGTATTATAGAAGGTCCTTAATCTGGTGAATGAAATCGTAGAATCCAATATTGTTGTTCACCATATAGGAGAAAATTCGGTAAGATAGTTCCCAGATCATATGATTTCGTCGGAGAATTTCCGCCCTAAGTACCAACACAACATGTAGTTAATATGAAACCAACAATTTAACACTCCTAATAAACTATAATTGAGCAGATCTGACCTGCTCTTAAGAAGGAGACCAACCACAAGCAGTCCAAAAGCAGAACCAATGATTTGATTGAAGCGTTTATAATAAATAAACTACCGTCTTTTGGTGAAATTAGAAAAAATATACAAAGGGAAATTGTCATTTTACAATATTTCTTTTAATTAGATATAGCGAATCATATGTAACATGCCTTTACGCTTTCTCTATTTGATGGCAACACCAGTGTTTAAGCTAGCTAGTTTTTACATATTTTAACTAATCCATCTTTTCAAATTGATCAAAACTAAAGAGTTCTTGTCTACCTACAAGGAGAATGAAAGTAAATCCACCTCAACTAGTCATTCTTATTATCCCTACTATTAAGGGCTTGGATAAAAAGACAAAGAGAGTCGGATTCAATCTCACTGTCAAATATATGCTTAATGGCCTAACTACTGACACTCTATTGCAATCCAGCGATTGGCAAGCATATAAAGAGGAAGGCACGAAATGTAAGATTATTTAGCTAGTTTAGTGGATTGGAAAAGATTATTTAGCTAGTTTAGTGGATTGGAAAAGGGAAGATATGCGCACAGAATTTGACAAGTGTCTAAGGCAGTGGTCCTCAAAGCCAAGTCAGTACAATGATGATGCTAATCATCATGTTTGTTAACCCTAGTAAAAGGAGTGGCTAGGGTGAAGGTTCACGTAAAGTCCTTAACGATTAGAGAAATAACCCCATTATTCTTAGGCTTATCATCACTAACATTCCACCTTTGTCATCCCAATGTCGTTTTGTTATCTTTGGAACATAATGCATTTACCTTAATCTTGTTGTCAACAATTGACTGCTTCCTTTTCATAAAATATGGAAATCATTGTGACATGTTCCTAGTTTAAGTTGCAAAGAATTTGCAAACCTGTTTTCACATTTTGGAAAAAAATTCCTATAATGTTTTGCTATATTTATATTTTTATTGATTTAAATCTCTTTTTTAATTAATATCCCTTAATTTTTTATTAACTGATAATTGTATTTTTATTAATTGATAATTGTAAATGTTTGAACTTTTAAAGTTTATTTAAATAAAATTTTTTATAATGTTTCAATATATAAACTAAATTTATTATATATATATATATTCTATTTAATACTTCTCATTTTAATATTTTTCAAAATTAATGTTTTTGTCATTCCATCTTTGCCTCTATTAACATGGACACTAAAAACACATTATTCTTTTAGTCATTTATTAAATAGATAAATCGCTAATCGTCAATCAGAATCGTAGGTGTGTTGAGGGATAGCAAACAGATGTTAAAGAAGGTAGGTCACAAGTTGTTAGTTTATGCACTACAGACAATTAGTTTGGTTGTAGTTTAGTGACAATTATTTAAAGGCATTCGTTATCTTGTACATTAGATGTATATGGTAAAGTCCATAGGATAATTATACATTGCAAATGAAATTATAAGGAGGTTATAATTATGAGATTCATATTGCATGTATTATCCTTAAATTATTCCTAATCATTGTTCTATTAAGACTGGATATTGGTAGAACATGAAAAACTGGCACGTCATGTTTTCTTTATGAAGAAGAGTCAATCTCATGCGTAAAATATGGAGAAAATTAAATAAACATATGAGTGTTTGTTAGAGAATAAGTTCACTGAACTGACCTAATATGAGAAATCCATTTGGAACATTACTTGTATGTCTATGGAAATTCTCATTATGATGATTCTATAAGTGATCCTTTGACTTGAGGTCTCCAAAGTTATCGTGTAAAGAATTTTTTTTTTAAAAATCTTGTATAGGGATCGTTATGTTTTAATACTACTTAAGACCTATTTTAATCATATATAGCTCATTCGATAGTCATTGAATGTAGCATGAACTATATGGAGGTAGTTGAGTGATCAAAATAGGATTTATTACCCTGAAGTAATCAAGGAGAATGTTTTGTTATTCTTGATTAGTATTGATTTAAAAAATCCTTGACCAAGGTAGAATGACGTTTTGTAAATAGTTTACAAATGTTATTAATTGAATCAATAATTAATGGCAGAGAACTAATATTGGAATCAAAATAGAGTACACATTAATTTTGTGTTCTATGTCTAATCAAAACATTATATGGTAAAAGAATTGAATTATACAAAAAAAATCATACACAGAAAGGTTAGTCAAAATCACTTTGACATTCCTAAATATTTGAATGGTCATGATGTGTTGCTAGACGGGGTGGTCATGATGTGTTGCTAGCCGTCAATCTTGATCTATGATTATAAATTATTTAATTGGATAATTAAAGATAAATTAAAAGGAGTTTTAATTTATCAAATTCTAATTATGAATTAGAATTACAACTTATAATTACTGCTAACATATTTGGGAACCTAATGAGTCTCATATAAAGAACAGGTTAAAGAGAGCAAAGATATTTTAATTAACTTGGACTTGATTGCAAAGTTTAAGAAATTTTATGATTAAATATGAGATATTTAATAAATAATGATCAATATGAGATATTGGATCTTGTTTGGGCATAATTGGTATTTAATTAGAATTATTTATAATTCTAATTAAATTTTAATTGAAATTATAATTTAATTTCAATTAAATTACTAAAATGCCCAAAAGTAATTATAAATATGGCTTAAGCTCTAATGAAGCTAGGACTTCTTGCTTAACCCTCTTTGTAAAAGTTACATAGTTCTCTCAATCTATTCTGTAGATACCGCTAAAGGCCAGACATTTGTGCAACTACAGTAGTTAAGATGGACTAGTTTCGGAAACAGTTCGTGGGATGCGATAAGAAAAGGATAAAGGCTTTAGAAGAAGATACAAATTAAGATTTATGCTTTATGTGATAATCATTTTATATAATTAAAGTGATCTTGGTTTTTGAAAAATCAAAATATGAAAAAGTTTTGTAGTTGTTTCTATACGATCAGGATCAAATCTCGTTCCAATTTTCTTACAATAGTATTAAAGCAATGTTTAATTCTATAATTTGATTAAATTGTTTAATTGTTATTGACATTAAATTTTTGACTAACCTTTTTATAAAAGTTATTTCTAAGAAATGAAAGATCACTTTATAAATAAAATTGAATCATTCCATACAAAGATAATGCTGAGGTTCCTTCCTATCTTGATATGGAAAGAAACTAGTCACTGATCATATTTAAACCAACAAACATAACAAAAATAAAAGAAATAAAAATAGAAAGTGTTCTAGAGATGATTTCAATATTCCAATGCAAATTATAAATTATTAGTGTGATTTGATCTTTTCCCTCCTTGAAGATGACTTCGTCATGCTTCTTTAAGTTATTTTTCTCTACCCTAATGATTAGCTCTAATTAAAATAAAGAATATAACTAAAGAAAGTGGAAAAAGACTCTTAAAACCTTATTTTTATACTATTTTGAAAGGCGATTTTGAGAGAAACACGAGTTGAGACATGCCCATGTGTCTTATCGAAAAGCAAAAGTTTTAGATCTCTTTATAAATTGTCTATAATTTCTTGAATCATCTTAATTGAAACTCATATAAGAAAGTTATGATTAATTTAAGGAGTAATGTCAAATTGGTCTTGTAAATCTTTTTGGAGAGAGAAACATAATCACTGATATGTCCATGTCCTATATCGTGTATCTTTTTATAACTTCTTTTTAGAGATACATAAGCCAAGACACACCATTGTAAGAATTCTAATTTACTCCCTAACATTTGACCAAAAGTCTAAGAAGGTATATACCATTATCTTTAGTACCAGTTTCACCTCCTAAAATTTTCAAAATGGAATGATTTGTCTTAAAAAGAGATACTTCATCACATTTTCTTTAATTAGACATGATGCTTCAATTATTTTGGAACACGTGACATACCAGATAAGCTCAAATGCCAACCTAGCAACTAACATATCATATATCAATTAATTTTAATTTTTCAAGAATTTATTTATTAATTTGTAAAAAATCTAATTTTCCCTAAGTTAGCCTAGAAATGTCTAACATTCATCCAACAAATCCCTAAAACCCAAATACTCATCTTCGATTTTCATCCTTTATCTTAGATTATCTTTATAAAAGGAGAATGAACAATACTTGTAGAGGATTTTATCAGAGGTCAACCACACTTATTGAAGAATAAACAATTCGAAGTGCTTTTCTTGCATATTCTTGATAAAATAGTTTTTATATATAAATAAAGGAGGATCTATTTAGGAAGAAAGAAGCCCCTTTGATATTTTTTCATCTGCAATGAATTCTCGATGTGAAAACATAGAGAAAAAATGGATGATCTTTGAATAGGAAATTTCAAGTACTCTTCCTCTCTCTCTCTCTCTCTAGTAATGCTTACTCTCTCCATGCAATGTGACTTGGAAGAACTCTCTTCATGTAAGACTTGGGTAATGCTTCTATGCTTGACTCGAGTATACTTCTGAACTTTCTGTTTGCCTTCCTTCCTATGCCTTCTCTCCTTCTTCTTCATCTACAATTTCTTTTGAGCTCCTGCCTCTTGCTTTTGGTAATCGCAAGGGGCAATTTAGTCTCACCATTGCCACCTTTAACTTCCACTAGTTTTCTGTTCTACTTTTGAAACCTTCTTTTTAGCCTTTCATAACTGTAAAAGCTGTTTATTTCCTTTCTTAGCTTTGGCCCCTTACAATGTTGTCTCCTTCTAACAACAACAAAGGTGAATTTCAGCCTTTGCCAACTCATCCCCTTCTAGACCCTCCACCAATTCAAACCTATTTAGACCCCTTCCCATCTATACCTCCTTTAACTTATACCCCTCAGAAAAGCTAGAAGCAGGTGGTTGGGGACCACTAAGCTTCGAGTCTCATCTTCAAAGTTCCCGTGGAGGTAGAAGGTAAACTTATTGTATGCCTTGAACTAGGAATCCTAGAAGAAGGTGCACGTAGTTGGGAATTAACCCTTGTTGGATTCTTTTTTGACCAAAGACCACTCTTTCCAATCATTCACAAATAGGCACATAGGATATGAAAAAACAAAGGAATGGTTTACGTGCTCCTAATAGAAGATAATATCATTCTTTTTACCTTTACCTCAACCTATGAAGCCCACAAAATACTCGAGAATGGATCTTAGCATGTTGGAAACTAACCTCTATTTCTGCAAGCTTGGCAACCTAGCTAGTTTCAGGAAGGCTTTATATATTGATGAGAACATTGCTAAAAACAGGAGAATAGAATATGCACGTATACATATTAGTGTTGAAATGTCCAAAGAGCTTCCATATGACGTCCCAATAATGAGACTAGGAGAGGGGCACAAACTCTGCGAGGATAGCATTGCCATCTCCTATCATTGGAAGCCACCTTTTAAACTCCAAGGAAAAATGTGGAAGGCAACTAGAAGAACCTTTCAAACTGGTAGTTATCAATAACTAATAGGGATTAAGATAAATGAGGAGGAAGTGTATAACGCAAAGGCTGTAGAAATTCATAACATTGAGCCTCTAGCTGATGCAAAGAATCATATTGGTGAATCTGGTCTGAATCTTGCAGAGAATACTGAAAGTGATATGAATATTGGATGTTCCCCCAATCTAGTGGATTCTCTGATAAATCAGAACCATAATAACAAGCATGTCAACTCCTCTAATACTCCAAACAACTCAACTTCTGTAGTTGTAAATCATATACTTGAAGCCACTCCATCTATTGAGAGAACCCAAAACACTACTTCAAAAGTTGAAGCCAACTCCTCATCAAACTGTCAAACTAAGGTAGCAACACCAATAACTGAAACCACCCCTTCACCAATCAACTAATTTAGGAATGGAATTGAAATCAGTAATGAAGAACCTAAAGAGCAATTTCAAATAGTGGAAAAAAAGAAGATCTTAGAGGAGAAAGGGTAAAGGTTAAAAAAATAAGCATCATTAATATGTCAATTTTAGTCTGGAATGTCAGAGGTTTAAATTTCCCCACAAAGCAAGTTGTTTTAAGGGATTTTCTTATGAGGGAAAAGCCTCTTATAGTAGGATTACTTGAAACAAAAAAAAAGTTAGATAATGTTAGAAAATTAAATATTTTGGGGTCTAAATGGAAGTTGCTCACTAATCACTCTAATCATGCATATGGGAGAATCGTCATCTGTTATAAGGCTGATGATATTAGAGTGGAGTTATTAAATTCTACTAACTAAGTCATGTATCTCAGAATCTCCTACTTACAAGAGAAAACAAATATCATCATCTCCTTCATTTATGTTAGTAATTTTGGTTTCTAGAGGAAAGATATATGGAACAATTTCATAAACTTTAACAAATGTATTGACATGCCTTGGATGATATGTGGTGACTTCAACTCGATGCCATATAAATTAGAGGATCAAGGCAACTGCAATCTAAGAAATTTTTCTAAAGACTTCAAAGAATGTGTGGAAAACGTGGGATTTATAGATCGAAAACATACTAGACACAAGTTTACTTGGTCCAATAAACAATGCTCAAACTAGTTTATCAAGAATAAACTAGATCGAGCTCCAGTTAATGCAATCCGATTAGCTCAATTCCCCAATAACAATGTTATTTTCAAAGACACTCTATTCTCGAATCTCACACCAATTAAGATTGAGAATCTATTTATGATAACTGCTAGGAAGTATCCTTTAGATTCAATAACTTTTTGGCTAATGAACCAGGTTGCAGGAAGGTGTTGAATGTTTCTTAAGGGGAACCAAGCAATTCATTTGTGTACAAAAGCTGAAGGAAATCAAAAAGTAACTCAAGGTCCTATATTCTCTAAGGGGATCCATTGATAATGCTTTAACGATAGCCAGAATGAACTTTCAGAAATCTAGTAAATCTGTGCTCTCTCACCTCATGATCCTCATCTTCTAGCCAAAGAAAAACAAGCTCTCTCAAATTACATGCTCATTGTTAGAAACCATAATTTCTTACTTCAGCAAAGAGCTAGGGTGAATTGGCTTAAGGAAGGTGATAAATGCTCAAAAAATTTTTTCAACAAAATCCTTGCTAGAAAGAATAAGAAAAAGATATGTTCAATCACCAATGATGAAGGATTGAAGGTATAAAATCACATTGACATCTAAAATGAGGCTGTGAGATACTTCAATACACTGCTTGGCACTCCTAGCTTAGCATCTACTTCTAGTGTAGACCTAATTGGGATAATTTTAAAGAGAATAAACCCTATGCATTTTGCTATGTTAACTAAATATGTAGAAGACAGGGAGATCAAAGAAATTGTCTTCAATATGGATGGTATGAAAGCACCTGGTCCAGATGGGATAAATGGTTTTTTTTTTTAACCAAAAGTCTTATGATATAACAAGCCATTTTTTCAAAAATGTAGTGAAGTACTTCTTCTCCAATGGAGTGCTACTCAAAGAAACCAATAAGGCCTTTTTATGCTTATCCCAAAAGGAACTAACCCCTCCTGCTTTAGTGATTTCAGGCTCGTTGCTTGTACAAATTTTCTCTACAAAATTATCTCCCAGATCCTTGCATCTAAATTAAAGAAGGCCATCACTCCACTCATTAGTGACAATCAAATTTCTTTCATTTGTAACAGAAAAATTAGAGATAATATCTTAATTGTGCAAGAGCTACAAAAGGCTACTCAAGAACTAACTCAACTCCTAATTTCACTATCAAAGTTGACTTCCACAAGGCTTTTGATAGTGTCAGTTGGAATTTCTTATGGAAGATGCTTGAGGCTTACGGATTCCTTATAATGTTCATTAACTGGCTTAAAGAATGTATCTCCACTGTCAGCGATTCAGTGTTGGTCAATGGGAGCCCTACCAACTATTTTAAATCTGGAAAAGGACTTGGGAGGGGGACCCTCTCTCCCCCTATCTCTTCATCCTATGTATGAAAATACTAAATTCCATCATCAAGCAAGAAGTAGAAGCTATTCCTAAATTCAGGTTCCATTCGAGATGTAAGAAAGTTGGATTAACTAACCTGTCTTTTGTAAATGGTCTACTTCTTTTTTACAGTGCTACAATGGAGTCCATTCAAAGCTTTATGAAGGCTGTAGATAAATTCAAAAGCCTCTTTAGATTGTAGATCAACTTCAGTAAGAGTCAATTCATAATCTTAAAAAGTGCTTCTTCTATGGAATCCCAAATTGCTTTAATTACTAAAATGTTGATGAAATCTCCACCATTATTATACCTGGGACTTCTTGTCTCTACCAAGAGACTCAGAGACTTCTATGCAGCCCACTTATTAAGAAAATCCAAAAAAGAATCAACTTGTAAATGAATAAATTTTTATCCAATGCAGGGAAGCTCTAACTTATTAAATCTGTGCTCAATACACTACACATCTACTGGAGTTTACACATTTTTCTTTCTAAGAATGTTATCAAGAAAGTAGAGAGAATATTCAAGGACTTCTTATGAAATCACTTGAATGGTGTAAAATGTGTTGCAAAAGTAAAGTAGTTGGATTTGTGTTGTCCCAAGGAGGAGGGGGGGTTTAAACATCTCTTCAGTCAAACTAACAAACCAAGATCTCATCCTTAAAAGATTATGGTGGATACTCAAGGATAGGAATTCCCTATGAATTAGGTGGTTACATTCTTACTTTCTTAAAAGATTATGGTGGATACTAGAGGATAAGAATTCCCTATGGGAAATAAGCAAGAGTTCCACAAACTCTTACTTCCTAGATCAGCTACTTCACTTGAAGAACTTAGTCCAAGAGGATGTATCTTGTACAATTGGCAATGAAAGACAAATCTCTCTTTGGTTTGACAATTGGTCTGGTCATGGTTCTCTCATTATCTCCCAAGGTATGCTAAGGAATACTCTTAATTTCCTCCTCCACACTAAGCTTGACTCTTTCATCAATGGAAACAGTTGGTAATTCCTTGAAAGTCCAAGCCATTTGCAACCTCAGTATCCTCCTAATCCTCTCAATCTGAATGCATTTTATTGGAAGAACCAGCCTATTCAAAAACTTTCAAGCAAACTCATAAAGGATCTGTTAAGAGTGAAGAATCTAGTAGTGGATTGGTACAGGATTATTTGGAATAAGATTCTACCTCCCAAAGTTTCATTTCTCCTTTGGAGCACTATTAAAAACAGAATCAATACTGCTGATTGAATCAAGGATCTTAATGTCAACAGATCTTATCCGTTTTGTTATGCACATGAAGAAGCAAAGGATCACCCGTTTTTCATATGCAATGTGACTAACAGAATTTGGGAAAAGGTTAAATAGAAATGCTTCTGGTCTGTTCCAGGATGCACGTTCACTAGTGCCATTCACTAGCTCTCAACACAAAGCTCTCTTCCTATGTCTACAAAATAGATTTACATAACAGCTATTGGAATGTGACTGCAGCTTATTTGGTAAGAAAGAAACTCTAGAAGATTTGACTCCAAGTTCAAATCAACTAAAACTCTCACCACTGAAATCATTAATGGTATTGGGGAGCGTATACTTTTGAGAAATCTAGCTCCAAATTGCAACTCCAACCCGCTATTCTCCTTGAATATTTAACTACTATATTTACAATGTAATCAATGACAATTATTAGGCAGAATTACTGAACTTTTTTTCTTGTTGAAGGGTACTCCTTTTTAAGTTTCCTTTTGGGATGTAATACTATTGCTTGTCAATGAATTTATTTCTTGTTTTCAAAAAAGAAAAAAGAGGGAATCTATAGGATCCCAAATAAATTGGCTTATTTTCAATTCATCTTGCTTATTTTGATGAAATGAGTGAAATGGCTACTCTAATGCTAAAAAATATTCGTGATGTTTAGTATCTTATCATTAGCCTCTCTTGCATTATTGGGCTTGGGTTTCTTTTAATGCTAAAAATACTAATTACTTTTATAATGGTAGTTGGAATGATATTAACTCCAATTTATTTCTTATCTATGTTACACCAAATGTTTTATGGATGCAAGTTATTTAATGCTTCAAATTCTTATTATTTGATTTGGGACCTTAAGAGTTTTTTATTTCTATTGTTATCTTTTTTTTGTAATAGCGATTGGTATTTATCCAAATTTTGTCCTATCATTTTCTGTTGACAGGGTTGAAGCTATTCTATCTAATTATTTGTATATGTAATTTTTTTGATTTTACAGGTAATTATGAAAAAATAAAAAAAGAATAAATGTAAATCGTTATACAATAAAATTTTTTTAAAAAATATAATTTTAAAAAAACGAATTGCAATAAGATATGTTTGATTCTATTAGGAACATTCACAGAAGAAAGGTGCAAGGTCTAACCCATTAACATATTTGTAGCGACAGAGGTACATGGATGACATTGAGAGGCTTAAACATGATAAACAATTTCTTATGTCACAGATACAAAAACATGATCAAGAATGACAAGAATTTGAACTGTAAATGTAGGTTTTAAAGGAGAAGTTGAAATAAATGGAGCAAATGTAATAACATATACTGTCTTTTATATCACAAGTCTTGCAAAAGCCAGGACTTGCCTAAAATCTCACGTCGCAAGCGGAAGTAATCATGTGTTCTTCCACTTCCTCTTGATTTAACCAATTCATTTACTGTGAACTCAGTCCTCAGATGACTTGTAATATAGAGTCGTGAAACCATAAGAAATTTTCCTGATAATGATTATTCAACAAGTTACTTCCTTGTTCAGCATATACAACCATCTGGAGGTTCGATAATGGCAATATACCTTGGGTTTTGGACGTCATCAATGTCACAACCAAATAAGTAACCACATCGGTCACAACGTAAAACCTACTCTTGTAGTATATGATGTCATCATAAGGATGCAGGGGTTGTGTTTAGGAATCAATGCAACCTTTGTTGTCGTCTCTAATTCTAGCAACAGCCAGTTTAGAAGAATACAAGGAAGTATACATTATTAGACAATCAGGACTAGGTTTATCAATTCCCGTATTCTAGGGACTGGTTGAAAGAGTAACTTTTCGAATTAAATTGTGGTCACCAGGAACTAGAGGTGGAATATGCACCCCTTTAGTTGCAAACACTCTCTGGCAACCAAAGATAAAAAAACCAAACTCAAAATGCTTGCTTGTTTTGCCAAAATGATTGCCTGTTTGGTCGAAGCTCTTGCAAACTCCAAGTTCAAGGCTAAAACTACATTTTGCTCAACGCCCAGATCACAACCAAGTGACTTGCGTGGTGTTGTGTAAAAGCATTATTCTCTCTCCATGGATGTGCGCACTCTTGCGCTCAGACGTCTTTGTAAATAATAACATTTTAAATTTTTTAAAGAAAGCTGGTCACATTGCTACCTAGGGATGAAAATAGGTTGGGCCAGGCTTGGCGTCCGCTCATGAATTAGGTGACTCGTGACTAATGAGAGCCGGTGGCCATCAGTCAATAACTCCGGTCTGTCTACATTATTTTTAAAAAATTTAAATAAAATAATATCATTTTTTATAAAATAATATCCTTAAGGGCAGGGAATCTTGGCCATCTCTATTGCTACCTCAGGAAGTGTGAGGTTACAAAAGCAATAATTAAGTATTGAAAGCTACTAAATTTTCGTTGATATAATAGAAAACTAATAATATTAAATGTTAAGATTTTATTTTTATTTTTTGAAACCTTCGAATTAAATTTGTCTAAAAGTCAAAATTGACCCTTTCATTGCTATGGTTCATTGGTTTGAGCCATCACGCAGTGGTGGAAATATTGCAGTCATATTTGAGCTTCTTTCATTAATTTAAATGCAGCATAAATTGACTACCTCGCGCGATCTGCGTTTGTTAAACCTGGAAGGTCAAGCCATCTCATCCCAATACGATCAGACCGTTCCAACTTTTCAAGCCTATTAAAGATAAATTTAGTTATTGCTTGACTTTAACATTGGCGTGTCTGGGAGATTTATCATTTATGCGACGAATTGAAACACTGTTTTCTACACAACTCGACAAGCAATATGACTAATTCAGCCCCAAGTTTTCTGCGTCACTTTAACCATTCACGTAAGTTGGCACGCTTATCTTTTAATATTAACGAACTAATTAATATAATTTTATTTTATAGAAACTGAAAATAAGCAGATATTAACTTAGGGAACTGACTTTTAGGCTTGACAATGATTTACTTTTCTCATTATTCTTTATCCTAAAGAGAAATTTAAAAATGAAGAATCTTTAACGTCCTTCAATGTACATTATTTCAGTTGAAAGAAATTACAATTCAAAGTTAACTTCAAATATCATGTGAAGGGAAATAGTAATATAGAAATGGTAAAACAAAAGCTGATCTATTTAATTTATGAGTTTTAATAGTTCTTCTCTTTTTTCAATAGCCAAATCTTGTAATCGTTGTGAATCTTTGAAGAAATAGAAAAGCTGATACCAAGAGTCTAGCTGGGATGTTCACCGTTGTGATCAATTTAGTTCCTAGTTATTGCTGTGATTGTGAAACTAATTATATAGACATAATAGCTAGTGACTACGATTACCTGCTATTTACCTGATCAATAATAATCACAGCAATCTTAAAGAATGTAATTGTATGACCACATGTAGAACGTAGTCCAAAACCCTGAACCAAAAGTTCGATGGCTGAAAGCCTTAAACACAAGTGGAGATTGGGTAAGTATCAATTCTGAAATGAAGTGATTTTACGAGAACATGGCAGTCAATTCTGAAAAAAAGAAGTGATGTAAGTGATTTTAAACGATAGGCTGAAAATTCTTATGGATAAATATCAACTTGTTATAACTGTTGAAGGAATAAAATTAAATATGTAGGTAGGAATTTATTGCGCCTTGTAAGACTGGCAAATAGATGAAAACGACTGCCACAAAAGAATTGACTCAATATATCCCAAGTTAAGCAGAATTTTCTAAGATAAGGAAGTTAGTTCAGAACCCAGCTGCTAGATATTCATTGAACGTATGACTGACTTGCAATGCTGAATTTTCCGCTAGCTACTGTTGATTTTCCATGCGGTGACTGACTAGACAACGCGGATATGCAGCCCTCCACCTCTATAAAAGGGAGCTAAACTTTGAGAGTTGGCAAGTGGAGTTTCAAGTCTCTTCCAAAATGGCTATGACTAGATCTTTTTCCGCTGACAAATGTCCGTCCATCTTCTCTGTGATGCTTTTCTTTGGGATGCTCCTGTCAAGTATATATGAAACAGGTAACCTCAAAGCATGCACTATGTCTAGAATTGTGCCATCCAAATCAAAAACTAGCTCTTATTAGGAATCTGACTTTGTGAATTATAAATCCGAAACATACTTCAAAATACTTCTCATTCCATCTTGTAGACAGGAGTTGTTAATTAACTGGTTACTTGTGCTTGTGCAGATGCTCAAGTAGGTGTCTGCTACGGAATGCTTGGCAACAACTTACCGCCACCAGGAGACGTGGTAGCAATGTACAACCAGAATAACATCCGTCGAATGCGACTCTATGATCCAAACCAAGCAGCTCTTCAAGCCCTTAGGGGCACCAATATTGAGCTCATGCTTGGCGTCCCAAACCCAGACCTTCAAAGGGTTGCTTCTAATCAAGCCAACGCAAACATGTGGGTGCAAAACAACGTAAGAAACTACGGCAATGTTAGGTTTCGATACATAGTAGTTGGAAACGAGGTCAAGCCGACAGACTCTTATGCGCAGTATCTAGTTCCTGCCATGCAAAACATTCGCACTGCACTTACGTCAGTTGGCCTCGGAAACATCAAAGTCTCGACAGCCGTCGACACAGGTGTTCTTGATGTCTCCTCCCCGCCCTCAAAAGGCTCTTTCAAGCAACAGTATCGAGCTCTTCTCGATCCCATCATTCGATTTCTAGTGAACAATCAATCCCCATTACTTGTCAACTTGTATCCATACTTCAGTTACATAGGAAACACTAGAGATATCCGTCTTGATTTTGCACTTTTCAGTGCTCCATCGCCGGTTGTCTCCGATCCGCCGCTTAGTTACCAGAACCTTTTCGATGCGATTCTGGATGCAGTTTACTCTGCCTTGGAGAAGGCTGGTGGGAGATCGCTGGACATAGTGATATCGGAGAGTGGTTGGCCATCAGCTGGAGGAACAGCAACATCAGTTGACAATGCGAGGACTTACAACAACAACTTGATTCAACATGTGAAGGGTAACAAAGGGACTCCAAAGAGGCCTGGAAGGCCTATAGAGACCTACATTTTCTCCATGTTTGACGAGAACAACAAGAACCCGGAATTTGAGAAACATTGGGGCGTGTTTCTTCCAAACAAGCAGCGTAAATATCCAATCAATTTCAACTAAGAGTTGCAGAAATTTGCATCACTCCAGTCATAAATAAGGGTACTAGTTATGCTTTAACTAGCTAGAAAATAATTATGACTTTTGATCCCAATTCAAATGGAGTTCAAACTCTTATCATTAGTGTACTGTCCATTAACATTATGTGTAATCTTCAAAAGTCACAAGGGAGTACTTTTTATGTGTCATGTGTTAAAAAGGGAGAAAAGGGAAATAGAACAATACAATGAAGTCCTTCACTCGTGTATAATAAGAATTTAAATACATAGAGTTGACTTTTAACATGCCATAATACAATAATATGTAAATACAAAGATGACATCGTATTAACATGAAAGAAAATTAATTTAAATATTTTGTAGGATTAAAAGAAATTTATGAAAGTGTTCATAGTCTAAATACTTGAATTTTTGAAATTATTTGATCAGAGAATTCATGTATATATCAATCAAAAAGTTTAAGATTTAAAAATTCCAGATAGATAATACATAATTGACATGTGCTTTTAAAAATAGTGTAGGGTGGCATTTAGCTAAAATACAGGGGAGTGAATAGGAAGTTAGGAAGTTACCTAAGACAGAAGTCCAAAATATGGAAGTTAAAAAAATAGTGGAAGATAGTTAACATAGATAGGGGAATAAACTAGAAGTTAGGAAGTTTAGTTATAGAATTAAAAAACATGAATACAGGCAAGTAGTTAACTAAAATATAGGGAAATAGTTAATTATGACAAAAAACTATTTAAGAATGAAATGACTGTTAAGCAAGTTTTACATAATATAAAACTCTCAACATTGCTGCAAGTATACGGATCGTAAACTTGTTGTAATTGAGGTATCAATCTCACGAGAAATTGGCTAAAACTAAATGAACCTAACTTTGTCTAAGATTGTGAAATATGATTTGAGAGAAAATAAAATTCAGAAATTAAACAATCAAATAAAATTGAGCACTAAACCCCTTAACAATTAAGTTGTCACTAAGGATCTAATTGGTAGTGTAGAAACTAGGTAAAAGTAGCAAATGTACTTAAGCTAAGTTAACAACCTTCTTAACTATTTTTAGCTTTGGGATGATTCCTTCAAGTATCTACAATTCATCATCTATGGTAAAAGGGCCACCTGAAATTTAATCATCATGCCAAAAGGACTCGGAGAATCCACTACCAATGTGATACTGAAATTCTAGCCTAACAACTTCCTTCAGCTTGAGAATATTTATCATAGTCTATGAAGAATTGTATTTAGGCACCATCAACTAGAAATTAGCACCCAAAATGTAATGTTCATAAATTCATTTCACCCATAAAGCTTGCTTATTAGTCAATATCCTCCATATCCTCTTCATCATAAGCATTTTTTTTATAACTTTGATAGATAATGTACTTGGGGGCCCCTTCATCTTTAGGCATACTGAGATCCTCGTACTTAACTTTAACTAATGTTTTCCTTGCATTACTCCCAACCCAAAGGAACTTTTTCATCATTCTCAATTGTTTTAACAATGTTAAAGGGAACCATAACATGTGATGCTCAATAAAGTTAAGTCTTAATATTTAGTCTTTAAAGTTTAATATTTTTTAATTTAAGTTCAAATTTAATTGAACTTATAATTTTAATATATGTTTAACTTTTTGGTTTCTACTTTCAGTTTTAGTTTATTCATGTTTCATAACTTATAAAAATAAGAAAAATTTGGTTATAGTTTTTCTATAATAAAAAAATTACATTAGAACATGAGAGATGACATATAATATTAATTACTAATAAGAATTAGGACTATCATAAATTATTTAATCATTTTATTTTATTTTTACAATTAATTTAAAAACTAAATTAGAAATAAATTTATAATTTTTAACTTGTTTAATTATTAATTTGTATTAAAATAAGATCATTTTTAATATTCATTAATAAATATTATAGAAGATATTAGCATAAAATTAATGTTTACTCTATTTTGAGTCCAATCATATTAGTTTTCTGTCATTAGTTATTAATTCAATTAATG
>JAOQMM010000005.1:20085468-20096747 GCA_027563515.1 Erythroxylum platyclados
TGTGTGTGTGTGTGTGTGTGTGTGTGTGTGTGTGTGTGTGTGTGTGTGTGTGTGTGTGTGTGTGTGTGTGTTTGTGTATTATTTATGATATCCATATACATGCAAGAGCTTAGGGTTAATTTGATCTACATATAGTATAGCTGAGAGAACCTATGTGTAGATTGTCTTTGGCATGTATGATTAAAGAATGAATATAAATCGAGAGATAGGCTTATATAACCTTTTTAGTATTAGGATAACTCCTTAGTATTACGTCACCATACATAAACATGATTTATGATCTATTATCATTAATTATTTTCTCCCTTCAAATTTTATGTCTTGTTAATATCTAATGACAATAGGCTGATTCTTGTTTCTACATATCAATTAATACATGGTTGAGTAGTAAAACGTACTAGCGAAAACCCATATTAAACACATTTTTTTACATAGTCCTATAGTATTATATATATGTCACATTTTCTATTCCAAATTTCTCAATCACGACTGAAAATAATGTCATTTGGTTATTATAATGACAACACTCAGATAATGGTGGGGATGTTGATCAATAATGGCTAAAAATCTATAATGACGTGCATTGACCATAAAAAAGAATACAGTACATAGAAAAAGGTTTATACACTAGGTCACTTGCTTTCGCTAGCATGTTCGATAATCACTATTTCATCAAATAAAAAAGAGTTCAAACTCTGTCATAATGCTTGAGTATTTATGTCTATCTAAATCAATTACAATTTCACAAGGATAATGGTAATGATATGTTGGTATATATCAATCTTTAGAAAAGATACCTACCACAGATATATAATGACTTTCTTGAAGAAAATACTTTATAGGCATATACTCATTTTCAAGGGTTATAGCTTTCATAGGAAAATTTTAGGAAATTACACTAAAAGAGTACCTTCTTTGTAAAACCAAAATGAGTATTTGCAGTTTTACTTTTCCAATAGTTTAGTTTCCAAAAAAAACCACTAAAGTAGGTTTTATTGAATATTAATATTCTTTAAGTAAAAGTTATTTTTTAAGGTTATTAATCCCTCTAACATTATAGGAAACGATATTCATTTGGACGAAAGTTTAGAGCCTAAGTTCTTGTTCCTTTTATTAGATCCCCTCTTAACAATTGAAGTGAAATCTTTCCTTAACTCCTTACCCTTAAGAGTATTAATAGGACCTCTCATATTTCAAGTGATGATTCACTTTTATAAGGAGTGGAATCAAGATTGTTCACTATTGTTACATGGATTTCCTCTTAGAAAAAAGGAATTAATGTTTCCAACACTACTACAGAAGGATTTAGATAACTAAAATGAGCCATGTTTTCCAAATATTTACCTGCATCAGTTGATTCATTCATAATACCAGCTAAATCAAATGTGATATTTGCAATTTGCATTGAAGAAGATAATGCCTAAATGTCCCTTAAAGCATCCTTAGCAATTTCATTTAAGTTAGAAATTCCTAATAGCTATAAATAATCATTTGATTGAAATTTCCGTCCAATTAGCCTTTATATTAGGCCTTGATGGTGAGCTTGTGGTCTCCATTGATAAGTAACCATAATCGCATCCTTATATAGCTTATCTGCTAATTGAGTGTCATCAATGGAGTCACCTATGAAAGTTCTTTGTTAATCTCCACACTTAAGACACACTATTGCATAACTTATTCTTTTTAGGTTGGCCATGGCTTCTTCTATACCTATGGGCTTTCCAATGAAGCTAGTGAGGTGACTTAAACCAATATTAGTCTAATACTTAAGAGGCACATTGTAAAGATTAATCCAAATTAGAATTTGTCTTTGTTTAATGCTTTGATGTTGAACTACAGTTACTAATTCTACAAAAATATAAGCATATTGTTAAAGTGCCAAGGTTCACCGTCAAGAACTCTTTGAGCTTCTAATTTAAAGATAAAAAGATTCTCAGTTGATATCAGGACTTCAATTAATCTAGATTCTTTTCGTACTTTTTAGGTCCAAGCATTCAAAGGAGGAAAAACAAGCTTCTTGTCTTAGAAACAACCTATCAAAGATAAGTTCCATTTGGAGGCTCCAACTTGAAAAAGTTATAGAGGTGTTGCAATAACCTAGTGTCCATCCTTGTTGGGAGGAGGAAAATGTTAGAGAGACCTAGTAATAGATAGGTCATTGATACCTTGGCTCCACATCCTCTTGATGAGAGTAGTGGTTAAGCCCCTGCCTTTCTGAGAGTTAGAAAAGGAGGGAGAAAGGACCAAACTCGAAGAGGGAGAACTTGGAGGGGGTTGAAATTCTGAGGCAAATGAAGTAGGAGCTTTGACTGAGAGGGGAGGAAAGCTAGAGTGGTCAAGATTGAGCTTTTGATTAAGAGAGGGAGAAAGGCCTAATATAATGCTTAAAAAGGAAAAAGTAGAAACCTAGCCAAGGAGTTTTGAAATACAGTTACTAAGAATAATAATAAAAAAAGGCAGGAAGGGTAGAAAAGTGAAAGATGACAAAAGGAGAAAAAGAAATGCAGAGCGAGGAGAATGAGATGAAGAGAGAAATGAGCTCAAACCATTTGATCCAAAAGTTAACAATGATAGAAGAAAGGGAGAAAAAGAAGAAGTAATATGAGATAGAGAGGAAGAACTAACCTAAAGAAGGAAGAAATAAGAAGCAATGAAAGGAAAAGGAAACAAAAATAAAAATCGAAAAAGCAGGATTATAGAGTAAGGAAGGAGATATTGAACTTGAAAAAGAAAAAGAAAAGAACTTGAGATTGGAGGAAGAGAAGACAAAAAAAAAGGGAAATACATAAGAGGAAAATAACAATTAGAGATAAAGCGGGAGAGAGAAATTATCCCTTCATCAAGCATAATTTTGAATTTTGGCATATAGAATAAATTATTAATAACAAATTATTTTGTTATCATCACTAAAATTAAAGTTATAAATCTCTTCAGTTTAATCCATATTTTCAATCACTTATACCTTTTCTCTTATAGTTTGAAAATTTAAAATTTTATTGAGACTTGCTCAAATTAAAATTTATATCAGTGTAAATAAAATTTTCAAAAATAAAATTTAAAAATATATTTTAAACAAAAGTATTGAAAAACACTTGAAATAAAAAATTCATTTTTTAATACTTAAGATATCTCAATCGAAAATTAATAAATAATATTTTAAATTGTTATAAACAAAATGATGTAACATAATAGTTGGTTGATAATTTAACTAGTCATTTTTTATAAATATTTAATTATTATATGTAAAAATTTAGAAATTAAAGAATATATTGAATTTTTATCCTTATAAATGTCCCTCCTAAAAAGAAACCTTATGACTAGCTCTATAAATTAACTAATCCTAGAACTTTAAGAATAGAAGCATTAGCCTTAAGTGCTTTAGAAAAAATCCAGAAAACCCGAGGCAACACAGTAGATCAGGGTTCACATGGAACAACCTCAGTTTGTTTTAAAAATTCCATCTACCACATATGCTTGTAGGTATGTTTTTATTATTCATATGGGGTTTTAGAACATAATATTGTTAAATAGATTTAATGAATATTACTCAATATTTTGTTTTAATTTAATTAAAATTTTTTTACACTTTTATTTTAATGTTATATCTATAACTTTTTGCATACATAATAAGATCAAATATTTTTAAAAGGATAATATTTATGATAAAAAAAATCAAACTGTTTTTAAACGTTATGTGTAAAATGTGACTTTTTAAATTAAAGGAGTGGTTGAACAACAACAACACCCAGTACGAATCTCATTGAAACGTGGAGTTTAAGGAGATCTAATAATACGTAATCTTACCCTTAATTAATATAGAAACTATTTTCAAATAACCCGCGTGATTGAAAAGTTTTTATCTATTAAGAGTATCATATGTGTAATATTTTCATAAATATCATCCTTTCATAATTTTTTCATAAATTTTACTTAATAGCCATCGAGAAATGGTTGTTTAATAATTTTTAAATTACTAGTAAATATAAGGGTCTAAAAGACGGAAGGTTGAAAATTTGGTAAACTAGATGACTTTTCTCTGTTCTCTTACTTTTTATTTTTCAATTGAGTAAACCTAAATCGTTTATCCTGCTAAGTTTGCATTTGTCCAGAAGTTATGACACCATAGTGGTTCATTCCTTAACTGGCATTAGTACATCCATTTCTTCTGAAGTCACTAGAACTGAGTCTTGGCTTTTACCTACTTTTTAAATTCGATTAATTAACAAAATCTAAAAAAAAGAATTATATGCATAAACAACTAATATAAAACAGTTAATTTTATTAAATATCTTTAAATAAACAGCCGATGTTATCTGCTAACAAAACAGTTATATTAATCTGCTGCTAGCTAATCTCTGATAGAATCAACTAACAACTAATACAATCCGTTAATTGACAAATAGGGCCTTAAATTATCAATTACTGTGTTCATACGCAAATTATCATTTCATAACGTAAAAATTCCCAATTTTTTAAGACTCTTAGAGTCGATTACAAATATTAACGTAAAACTTGAAACCTCAGAAGAAGATTTTTATGTACTAAAATAAATTCCTAACCATGAAATAGTGTAATCTGATAACGTATACCTTTCATCAGCTTGAAGGCTTTAATTACCAGTTTTTGTTTTATCAAGGAGTTGACCAAACTAGGGGAAGGATCAAACTTTAAGAAAAGAGTTGAATCAATTTGGGATTTTTAAGGTTGAATCAAGAGATAACAAAAACATTATGTACACGAATATTACAGTAAAACTTGTCAAGCTATGCAATTTTACTCTGTATGCCTAAGATTTATATGAGCTGCAATAAGAGGTTCAATATTTCCCTCCAGAACAGAGCTCAAGTCAGGCAGTTGTAAACCCGTTTTTACATCTTCTACTAGCTTGTATGGATAAGAAATGTACCTCCGAGCCTCCTTCAACCCATTTGCAATGGTCTCTCTTCTTATACAGGTTATGTCAGAAACCTTTTGCTCTTTTGCAATCACCAGAAGCTTGGCTTTCAACCGATTAAGAGCCTTTGCCTTATTTGCGAAGTAGCTTCTCTGACCTGCATATAGATCCATCGCACTTATTTATTTATTTATTTTTGAGCTATAATGATGTGATTAAAGAGACAGAAAGCAACTGCAGGACATCAAAATAAAAATGCACATATGCAATTAATAATTATTTCTCTTCATTGGGGAATGAAGTGAAGGTTAAAACCCATAAAAAAAAAAATCATGCTATAATGCATCCTTGCAACCGAGGAACTATCCATTTCCATTTCACCCTCATTTGACTAGCATGGTCTGTTTAGAAAGTAAAGGCTGTTCACTATGAAGTACAAGAAAAATATGAGATTGTAGGAGTTGCATATTATGAATTTGGGACAAAGTTTGAGCACCTGAAGAGTGGATTGTAATGCCAGTAGGAATGTGCTGAAGAGAAACTGCTGGCTCACTTGAAAACTTCCTTTCTTCAACCAATGAAGGTGGTGAAACAATTAAATCCTCATCTTTTATCTTAAGGTCCAAAGTTGTATTGAGAGACAGAGGAATAACATCTACATATGCCGAGATAACCTGCAATAGCTCCAACATGAAAGAAAGGGAACAAATAAGAGGCATTATTAAGCAAAAATTCTTAACTGCCGTTTATAGCCAAGAGTATGTTGGATGATTATTTGGGGTTAGCAAAGAAGTGGTTTGATCAAACTTCTATTTTAATTTTTTACTTTATATTACAAACTTGTCTAATTGTTTGTCAATTAATATGAACTACTAATGAAAGGTTTCGATCACTATAACTTAATTATAAATAATAAATATCTTAATGTATTAAAAAACCTACATACAATTTTAAAATTGAACATACTTTTGGAAGTTTAAATAATATAAATATTTCAAAATAAAACTAACATTTTAAAAGTTCATTTAAAACATATAAATTATTTGCACAAAATAAAATTTATTTTCAAATAGTTTTTAAATATGAGATAATACTTCCTTACAATACAGAAAACATTAAACACAATAATTAATTTAGTTGGTTTTTCTATTTTATGAAAATTTGTAATTGATATTATAATAAAATATGAATAAATAATATGTGACTAATATTTAGATACTAATTGTGTATGCTTTAAATGAAAAAATTCACCTATATTTGAAAGTAGAAGTTTTGACTTATCAAACATGTTTTTTTTTCACAAAAGAACTAGAAACAAAAACTAAAATCAAGAAGTTGAAACAAAACATTTTAATAAAAATATTAAATTTGATACCAACCTGACCCATAGTTTGTGCAAACAAGTTATTGTCAAGAGTATTCTATTCTATAATGATACTAGAGATATAATCCATATTCTAGAAGCAAAATGCAGATTATTCAAACCTAAAATGAGATAAGACGAAGATTCAACATTATTAGTTAGTAATAACAATTTTAAATGTTAAAAGTTTTAATATCATGAACTTGAGATCGATAGAATGCAGAGTGTATCAACTATTTAAATTTTTTAAATTAATTAAAAAATGTAAACAGGAGGGTAATGTTGATGTAAAGTTTGATTAAACAGTAAACACAATCTTCATTTGCTGTTGCAACAAATGCTACTTCCCTGCACAATATAAACACTGTAAGAAACAATTTTCCCCTTCAAAGTTGTCACCATAGGCATTATGGCTAAAGTTATAAAGCTGACGTCTGAGCTTTGATGAATGACAATTTGAACTGTGGATTTATATGCCATCAACCAAGTTTTCCAATTATAAAGGTGGACATACAACCGGCTACTTTCAGTAAATAACACAGCACAAGAATCTAAATCTATAGAGGTTAGAACTATTATATATATATATGTATATAAGTTGGTAATACTTTCCCTTGATGATAAACACCACCACAGAGCTTTGATAGATCTGGTTTATTTAAAGCAGGAAGATGGAAGATGGAAATAAAGAAAAAAAGATTCCTTAAAGTTTGAGATCCTAATCAAAGATTCAGGCTTCAAACTGTTCCAGTCTGAATATCTCCACATGATACACATAGTTGCATACAGTCACGAGCAACGAGCAAGTAAGAAGACTAATGCAAGTATAAACCAAATAGAAGCTTCTATTACTTTATTGCACAATCATAATACTTCAAATGATAAACTTCACCAGAATTAAAAACAAAAATCAAAAAGGTATTAGGAACAAAAGGCATTCTTAACCTAGAAAGGAGAATATCAATATCAGCGAATATGACTAATTTGGATTGCTTACCTTATGTTCAAATGATCCATTAATTGACTCAACCATGTTGTGGAGACCTTTTTCTCCTAACAGATAACCATAAGCGCACTCAAACTCTAACTCGATTGTCACTGACTGGACACTGCCATGGCAGGGATTCTTCTCAACAAGGCTGCTTTTATAGCCTATTCTTTCAGCCCATTTGATATACATGCTTAGAAGTTCTTCTATCCACATCTAAGAAAAGAGATTTCCATTTGCATATTAGACAGACCTAGGATTATAATAATGAAAAAAATGAAGTCCACAAAAGCTCAAGCTGAAACATCTCTATTTAAACCCATACAAGAAAATCTCATACAATCAATCTGCAGGAGACACCAAATTCAGTTCCTCTAACTTATATAGAAAATTAAAAAAGAAAATAGGACCAAAGGACAAATCTTGAATAGGAAAAGGCAAGACTATATATTTGAAGTACAATAAAGAGAACTTCATCTGACGTTGATATTAAAACCAAAGTTGCCTCCCATTTCCAGATACTTATCTGCCTACCAAGGCAGCACAGCTGATAGTTTAACCCTAAGCGGATTGATTATAAACTGAAAAATTTAACATTCCAGTCCATGTAAGATTTAGACAACATGAACCTGAGTGTAAGTTCCCTTGGATCCAGCTTGAATAATGACACATGCTCCCTCCTTATCGTAAGGCCCCTTCAGGAGCCTTAACATCTCATACTGATCCAGGAAAGTGCTCACATCTACAGATGCGCTATATGCTTGCTTGAAAAGCTGGTAATTGATTGCTTCCATCTCTGCTAACTGTGAGATTAGCTTTGCCTCTTCAGCCTGAAGAACACATATTTTCCTTGCTCTTCAGAAAGAAAGGAAACATCACTAAGAAACTTTAAGATTCTGAGCTCTTTGGTTTCCAAGTAAGCTCTAGAGACATCGTCTCTAAGTACGTAGTAAAATATTAATATATGAATTTTACTTTCTCATCCACACTTCAGAACCTGATAAAGAGAGTCAGACAATTGTAGATGCTGTATCAGATATGCATTTACCAAGCTTTGCTTGTTATTGTATTGTATAGTTGTTACATTACTTAAATTGGATGGGAGATTATGAGGGATTATAGGAACAGCTTTTACCCTGTAATTAAGAAGAACGCTATCTATTTAATGACAAGAAATTCTCCGTGCAGAGGCAATAAAACCATTTGACATTGTTAACCCCCATAGTACATTTCTCAGTAAGGAAAAACAGATTTTAACGGATAAGAACTATGCATTAGTCTTCTGTGTTGCAGTACCTTATATCTAAGGTCTTTGAGAGCATCTACCACTTTTGCACTATCAGCTAATTTGACAAGGATTTCGTTAGATTTCGCAAGATCATCCCATAGATCGCACTGACGTATCTTCTCCTCCCGTTTAATCCGTCTTGCTTCTTCAAGCTCCAGTGCTGGTGCTGCTAATATCTCAGCACGGATAACTGCATCTTCAATCTTCTTTTTTAATGAAAATAAACCTAATAGGATTCACAAAGTTTCGCTTTTCCATGTTAGAAACAGATGACATATAGCACTACTATAACTCATCTAAGAAACACAGTAATTAATGTATTCTTGCATATATCATATAATAAATCTTATAATAACTATCTCATAAGTCAATATGATAGTTTGATTAATTAGAAAGTATCACTCTAATAATTTAGAGAACCAGATTCTTTTCATGCATTAAAAAGAATAATTCCTCACCTCATGCGCCATCCAACATAATACAAGAAAAATCCTATTGCTGCTTTTGCTTTTAAAAGCAAAGCACAGTTGAAAGAAATGAATGCTATATGTTCTCTTTCCATTTATCTTCTACCTCTGTAGAACTGTTGATTAGGGTATTAGGAATCAGTGTGAAACTTATCACCAATACCTACCTATCTGAAGGCCATAACCTTGCGTTAAAAGGTGTGTCTATTGCATATCCATGTACTAAAGATACTACAAGAACTCCAAGTAAACTCTATGGAAGCAATCTTAATTTTGCTATGCAGTAATTCACAAGTATTAACATGTAAGTGATACTACGATTCCTTTACATTAGGGAAACAAGCCAATTAATTCATTTTTCTCTAGTTCACCTTTTCTTCAACTCAACTTCACCTCTTTTAAAACCAGTACCTGCACTTTAACATCACCTTAATTTTCTAGGACATCAATTTTTGAACTCCAATTGAAACCGTATTCCTAGGCACGAGGGAGGTTTATTAGATGTGTCAATCTGACTACAATAATTAAGGATGTCCATATAAAAGAGTGGGATTATAACTGGATTTCTCATGCATTTGAGTTGAGATATGGATTCTTCTGAAATTGAGATTACAAAAATTTAATAAACACCATGTTTCACTACATCAATGAAGGTGGTCTCATAAGAGTTATATAGAAGGTTGGATTTTTCAATACAAATTTAGGATAGAGCAGTACCAGTATTTTAATTGATGGCTATCAAGTTTGAATTTGAGTTAGTGTAAGAGAAAAAGGATTTTGCCGTCTTTTGCTGTCACTCACAGCTATTACCTTACTGGAAGAGAATTTTGACAGTAATCCGTATTTTGGACATCCTTGAAGATAGCAAACTGTTGCTTCATAGTGATTTAATGTGCAGAATTTCACACATACATAGAGAGGGAAACACGTGCAGACCTTGTAGCTAATATGGCTATAATTATAACTTCACACATAGACTTTGGTCGAACTCCCCTCCCCCCTACTGGCAGCGGTACATGCAAATAGAATGGGATCTTATTCCCTATATAGTATATTTCTGTTTGCTTTTGTTCAATAGTTGCTAGATTTCGTTTATTTTTAATACTTTCCGATGTACCCAAAATAACACTGTTATGCTGTAACGGCAATGATGCGCAAGGCATCCTAGAAGCTACAGAGGTATCAATTTTGCAGATAGATGCTCCAAGTCAAATTGTCTATGCTCTTGCAATATTTTCGATTAACTTTTACACAAATTGATGAGTTCTTAAGTCCAACACAATCTCTCTCGAATAGCTTACGAGCCGTTCCAGTAACACGAATAAAACAAACTCGTATAAAATGCATAATTACTTGTGTTAAAGGTCCAAGAGTTGATTTGGAACTGACTCATCCAGAATTTACCAAGTCATTCAACAGTTTAGAAGATCAATTTCCAAAAGAATCAAACAGATTGACAACTAGCTACTACTGATTATCTTAGCAACTTAAAGAATCCAATTGACAACGAGTTGAAAGAAGCTGAAAATGCTAACATATGAGCATCAAATTTCTGGGTCTCAACTCATTTACAACTTCGCATACCAACAATGTCAACTAACATAAGAAAAAGGCCATGACATTCGTACGTGTAATTCAGGGAGAGAAAGAGATGCATATAGGAAAAAGAAACGTACCCAGTTGTTTGAAGACTTCGTTTTTGTCATCGATGGAATGAGAAGCTCGAGTTCTGGAGAGCAGAAGAAGCTTAGGAGGTAAACAACCGTGTTTTCCTTTAAAAGCTTGCGACTTTGAATAGATAATGGCAGCTCTAGTGAGGAAACCAGCCTCTGCAGCCATTTTGGTGGTGCTCACAATAATTCAAAAGGTGTTGGCTACTCCTAAAGTCGCATGCGCATGTGTGTCCATGCGTCTTCTTGATTGATGCTTACCAGCCATGCGTTGATTTACTTACATAACAGTTTGTACTGGTCTAGGGAGAGAGGGAGTAAGAGATGACTGTTGCCTATGTCCACATGTGGCGGGATGTCTACGACTCTTTAATGCTGCGACCGTCTTATCCGTCTTATTATGCGGAGGAGGGACTTTCACTCGTATTTTTTTTGTACTGCACCTACTGCAAAATCACTAGCATCGCACATTAGTTCAAAAGGTAAATTCCAATCTGGTGCAACCATGATCGGAGAGTCAATCAACTTTCCCTTAAGCACATTAAAAGCATTCAAGCAGTTATCATCAAAGTTAAAAGGCATATCTTTCTCAAGTAATTGGGTTAGAGG
>JAOQMM010000005.1:20119235-20139936 GCA_027563515.1 Erythroxylum platyclados
AAAACTAGTCCACAAAGTTAGGTCCTGTCAGCTTGTTAGCATCCATAATGTTCCTCAACGTCAAGTTAGTACTCATCTTCTGATTCGATAACCAAAAAACATAAAAGGAGCTAGTATTAGTTATATTTAATATCAAACAAAATAAGGACTTTAAAAATATTTGATTACTCCTACTATTTTATTCAAAATAATAGCCCTCACAATTAAATCAAGAAATTATTAAATAATTTCCTAATAGACTAGGATCCCATTAAAAAATAATCGATCTTGAGTTTACTCAATAAATAAAGTAAATTTAAATTAGGTTGATAACATTTTTATCAATTACATCTTTTGTGACTACTAGAATTGTTAGGTCACGACTCTTTTCCAAACTATATCATATATATTATTTCTAACCTTGCCTCTAAATTCATACGATCATGGGTTTGCTCATTCAAATCATACAAATTTAGTTAAGTAGGATCCACTTATTTAAGATAAAAATATCCAGGCTAAAGTGGCCTTGAGTTTACCCAACAAGAAAAGCAATAAATAGAATCTTGGCTTTATTATTAAACAATGGAAGGCAACTATCACATTCTTAACGTGTACTTAATATTTGATTGAGGGATTTAAAATTTTCTCATCAGAATAATATAATCTCATTATATTTATAATTTCAAACATAATCTAATTATGAAAGAAATAATTCAAAACCTTTTGCTTGATTCTAATTATTGATTTGATAACTCATTTAATTAAATAATTCAACTCTTGAAAAATTAAATTAAATACAAAAATATTCCTAATAAAAAATACTCCTTGAAAACAATTTTCAAAAATTGAAAAAAACACTATTTCAATTTTATTAGGAATATAAACAAATTTAATAGAAATTAAGGATTTTAAAAAACATTAAAACAAATAAAAGAAGTGGGAGAGGCTGTCTGGCACGTGCACATCCTCGTCTGTTTAGACATGTTATAGAGAACGGTGGGCGCATGTCTCATGTGCGCCCATCGTTCTCGCAGACATCCACTAGAAACGTCTGTTACTCATCGTTTAGGTTTCTCCAACGCTCCCATGATGTAACATATGCAACTCTCCAACGCCTCTTCAGTTTCTCCGTCTCCAACCGCTGGGTTCCCAGACAAAGACAAAAAATAGTAGCGTAAAACCTTAATTTTTTATCAAAATCAACAACAATCAAACGCCTAATCTAAGTTAAACAATTACTAAAGGCTGAAATACCATAATTGGAATCCAACAATGATCGTGTAATGGAAAACAAAATTTTTACAGATTCTAAGCAGACCTCGATAACTGCATAACTTAAATAAAAACACAAATTGTAAAGTAGAAATCATACCTTATTTTCGTTTCCTATGGAAATCTTTTGACAAACTTTTCACCATGTCAACCACGAGCTATTCAATGATCCAACCTCTAACGATATCTACAGAGTAATTTTTCAAGAATTTTGAGAGGAAGAAAAGAAGTGCTAACTTCTAAACTTTCTTCCTATTATTAGAAAAATCCTTAGGATTTTTCAATTTTTATTAAAATTAAATACTTTAATTATAATTAAAATCAAATTATAATTATAATTAATTTAATTTAAATAAAATCAAATATCTAATATTTGATCCCTAAAGTTTCTCAAAGTTTATAATTAAGTCCAACTTAATTAAATTGATTTTTCTTTCACCAATTGTTCTTTGATGTGCAACCCATTAGGCTCCTAATATATTTGCAATAATTATAAATTCTAATTCTAATTCACAATTAGAATCCGATAAATTAAAACTCCTTTTAATTTATCTTTAATTCTCCAATGAAACAATTTATAATCATAAATCAAGATTGATGTCTAGCAATATGTCATGACCATCTAAATATCAGGAACATCAAAGTGGTTTGACTTAACCTGTCTATGCATGATTATGATGTATAATTTGATCCTTTCGTCATCCAGTATTCCAATCAGACGGAGCATAGATATAGTGTCTACTCTTTTGGTCCAATCATGTTCGTTCTTGCTAATTAGTAATTGATTTATAACTAAAATTTGAAAACATCTTTTTCAAATTTCAATTCACTCTGGCTAAAGATTTTCATAAATCACTACTAATTAAGAACAGTAGAATATTCTCTTTAATTACTTTAGAGTGACAAATCCTTTATTGACTTACTCAACTATCTCTGTATAGTTCATACTGCATCCAAATACTACTAATTGAATTATCCTAAGATGATTCATAAGTAGCATCAAAACATAGTAATTCCCACACGGATCAATTATATAACCATCATTATGAGAAAATCCAAAGATACATAAGTAATATTCCATTCGTGATTCTTATAGTCAGGTTAGTTTAGCAACTTATTCTCTAATCATACTTTGATTTATGAGATCAATTACTTTCTTTATAAGAAAGAAACATAATGTGTGCTAGTTTTACCATTTCAACAATATCCCGTCTTGATGAAACTGTAACTAGGAACATTTAGGAATAATATGTAAATGTAAATTGAATCTCACAATTATGATCTCATCATAATTTCAATTACATAGTAATTATTTTAGGGATTTTATCTTCAGTATTAAAATATCAAATGTAATTAACTTAATACACAAAAATAAAGAATGCCTTTATTAATTAAATAATAATTTCATACATCAAATTGCATCCAAACGATTGGCTACAAATGCATAAACTAACAAGAAAA
The DNA here is from genome assembly GCA_027563515.1 of Erythroxylum platyclados. Lineage (NCBI taxonomy): Eukaryota > Viridiplantae > Streptophyta > Magnoliopsida > Malpighiales > Erythroxylaceae > Erythroxylum > Erythroxylum platyclados. The sequence continues at coordinate 20,121,948 of JAOQMM010000005.1, forward strand.
ACACTAAAAATGTATATGTTAATTCATGGAAATAATTGAAGTAGATTAGAACAACTTGATAATAATAGTAATTACGGCAACAACCTTTTGTTCATGGTAATTTTGTTAGCTCTGAATGATCACACTTGGGAAATATTGATCCTTGTTGACACAAAATCACCGGCTTTCTCAAACTCTTTTCTTGGTAACCAAAACATAAATTATGATATTGAAAGAGAAAATTTAAACACTGTACCTCTAAAAGGTATTACATTTTTTAAATAAATATTATAATTATGATTAGTTTTATTAGTTTTTATATTTTATTTTTGACTTTTATTATATAGAATTAAAGTATAAATTTCCTTAAATATGTTAAATAGTCATACTTTTTATTTTTAATAATTACAAAAATTAGTTCATTTAAGAATAAAATTTGATCTTAATAAATGAATTAAATTAAAAATAATATTAACATCTAATGAAATAAATAAAATAAAATAAGAGGTGATAAAATCATACTTTGAATCAAGGGAGATTCCAATCAATATTTTGATGATAACAAAATATAAATTTTAGTAATGATTTTGTGATAATGATAAGAAACTATCTAAGAACAAGATTTAGCCATACATAACTTAAGAAGATACTTGATGAGGATGATAGAGAAAAGTTAAAAGGTTGCAACCTTTCAAGTAAAGATCAAGTCAAGAAAAAAAAAGGCAAGATCATGGCATATTAAAGTCATCCTACATTTTGTAATGTTAATTGTAATCGCATTTTGTTTTTCTGGTAATTTTAAAGGCTCACTGTGTATAAACATTTCATATCACTTTAGTGTATAAACATTTTCATTCATCAAGATGTATTAATACCAAACCTTTAATAGGAAAGCCTCTTGATATTTTAAGCACTCTTTAAGGAACATTTTGGAATTTTTTTAATTATAATTGCATTAAAGAAATCAAATATGAGCATTTGAAGTTGTTAAAAAAATATATTTTTTAGGGGATTAGTCAACTAATATAGGTTAGTAATCAACCAATGTAAGTTAAAAGTATAACGTGTAAGTTTGTTGACACATTAGACACCCAATGTAGTGGTGTTGTCAACCAAAGCCCCTCTCGAAGACATACTGGTCAACCCGTATGCCCCAGTGGTCAATCAATATCTTAATGGCTAGTGAATCTATACATTTAATATAGCACAGTAGTTGACCAGGGCTTTGTAACTAGTTGTTTTAATGGATAGTTTTTGGCTCTATCGACCATTACAAGTCACAAAACCTATAAATACATGTTTTTTGTTGATTCTTACATCAAAAAGTATTTGGATGCCCTATACACATATTTTTTAGTGTTTGTCAACCATTTAAACATTCAATGTCTCATTTTGAGTAAGTGAGCCTTTTTGGTATTATCAAAGTGATAAAGTAAGATATTTTGAGTTATAAGCTTCCATTGAGGTTTTTGTCTAGTGTATTTGGGAGTGTTCCATAGAGCATTGATGTTTCTCTTCGCTACTTAGCAAGATTCCAAAAAGGTCCCTCTTTTTCAAGTAAAGATTGTACAAAGGTTATTGTTCTTCTTGAATGAAAAGTTATAGTGAAAATCTAAGAAAAGTCTTGCCATGGATATAGGTAAGGGATGTTTGTCAAAATATTATAAATTGATTTTCATTTCTCTTTCCTTAATCTTTTTACTTTATTAAGTGTATTATTGAAATTCATTATATCATTTCGTATGCATAGATGCAGGGAAGGTTTACATGTCAAACTATTATAAATCAATTTACATTTCTCTTCCCTTGATATTTTTACTTTATTTCTTACGTGTATTGTTGAAATGCATTATATCATTTCATATTTTCATCCTTTATAAATTACAAGTAATTTTTAGTTTGAAATTTGTTAACATAGTCAATTCATCCCTTGTTGAGTTCCATTGAGGACTAACAAATGGTAGATTGGGTCTATTAAACCAACATTTCAAATGAAATCCTATAACAAAGATCATAGTGACATATTTAGGAGTATCATCATCATCATCATTCAAAGATAAAGCCCCTTTGTTGATGAGATGAATATCTTTGTTAGGAAACAAGGATGAAATTTTTTTGAACAACCAAAAATATTGATCTAACAACACTATAGCTATGGGAAACTAAAGTGACAAGTATATAAGAAGATAAAGATCTAACAACACTACCATTGGAGGAGCTTATTAGATCTCTTCTATTATAAGAAATCAGGCTCCAAAAGATGCAAGAAGACATGACATTTCTAAACAAACAAAATTTTTTGTTCAAAGTCTCAAAAGAAGAATTTAGTGAAGAAAAAGAGACATCAATTAGTGAAAGTAATGAAGAAGAAATTGCCTCAATTCCCTCTCCTTAAAGAAAATGCCATATATGAGAGAAATGTCAAGAAGTATAAGAGGGATAAAGTCAAAAAGAAGGCATTTAAATCCTTTACTTGAGATGACACAAGTGATTCCAAGATTGAGCACTCATAAGGAGATGTAGCTTACATGTGCTTCATTGCCAAAGATGATGATAAGGTACTCTTCAACTCAAAATCTTTTGATAATGATAGTGATGTTAGTTTTAGATATGATAAACTAGTTTAGATCCTTGAAATTATAAGCATGAAAAATAAAAAGTTGTCTTCAAAACTTAAAGAGGCTTAAAAGAATCTAAATGCATTCATGAGTGAAAACAAAAAGATAAAAAATAAACTGCATATGGTCAAAATATCTAAAAGTATGTTTATTACTGATAATCATGATTAAACACATTAAGGCATGATAATGAAGGACAAAAAGAGGAAGTTGATGCCTTCAGTGAATCATTGTCCAAGTTTACAAAAGGAAGTGAGAAACTTGAAAATATGTTAGGAGCTTATTAACAAATATGGACACATTGACAAATTTTGTTTCACAAAACAAATATTAATGAGTAAATCCTTCAGGTAGTGTGTAAGAAAGGAGACTAACTTGTCTTTAATCTCAACTTTAAGTAACTTGTCAATAAAATCCCAAAGGCTAAATTTGAGAAAGATAAGCTTTTTGGAGCTTGCCGAATGGGAGAACAAACTAAGAGAGAGCAATTAGTTAGTAACTTCCGCTAGACTTTTCCAATTACATTCATATGGATTTCTTTAGCTTAAGTATTCTAGTCTAAATAGTAAATTTTATACTTTTGTCATAGTTAATGACTTTAGTAGATTTATATGGGACTTATTCCTAGCTAACAAAGAAGAATATTTTGGGTCACTTTTCAAATTTTTAAGGTGGGTTCAAAATGAAAGGAAGCTCTTTATTTCATTTATTAGGAGTAACCATAGTAGGGAGTTTGAGAATGAAAGGTTTGAAGCATTTTATGAAGGTAATGGCATCTTTCATAACTTTTCTTCTCCAAAAACCCCTTAACAAAATGGAGTTGTTGAGAGAAAAAATAGGAAATTCCAAGAAATAACTAGGACCATGACAAATGAGTATGATTTTCCTAAGTAATTTTAGGAAGAGCCCATAGATACTGCCTGTCACATTTCAAATAAAGTCTATATAAGATTGACTTTATATAAAACTTCTTATGAGGTTTATCATGGTAAGAAGCTAGTAATTAGTTGCTTCAAAGTTTTTAGGAGTAAGTGTTGCTTTTTAAATACTATAGATATCTTAAAGAAGTTTGATTCCAAAGCAAATGAAATAATTATTTTTGGATATTCCTTAAATATTAAAGCTTATAAAGTATTTAATGGGAAAAGTCTTTTTATTGAAGAGTCTATATATGTGATAAGTGCTTAATAATTATATATTTATTCCCTAATACTTAGTAATTAATGTTATATTGCACTTAAGATACTTATTTTGGTTTAGGTACAAGTTTTAGGAATAAGAACCAAAATGAGCTAAATTCACATCTTTGGTGTCGTACTATTGATGCTTGATTTTGTTTGCCTTCATAGAGTAAAAAGTGATGAGTGAAGGTGAATATGGGAGAAATAATGTAAAAATTAAAGTCACTGTGACTTACACGGCCATGTATGAGAATGTGTAAATCACTAAAAATGTGTACGAACTCAAAGACACTATTTCAACCATCCTTATGACCTATATGTCTATGTGGAGACTTATGTGACCATGTAACTAAGATACATGGTCATGTATCTTGGCCATATAGCTAACTATGAATGTGTATCTTTGCGGTTTCTTATAAATTGACATACATGGTCACTTACACCCCATGTAGCTGACCGTGTATAATCAAATAATCCTAATTTTGTAATATAAAAGGGCAATTAAGGGGCCAAATAGGGTATGTACAGATTGGAGACACAAAAGGAGTTAGATTCCCCTCCTTTTTGAGAGATATGAGCAACTAATCTTCTTCTTTCCAGTTTAGAGGGGATAACGAGGGAGGCGAACATGTTTAGATATTGATTAATCTTAGTGATGTTATTCTTAACTCTCTTTGGAATTGACTATTTTATTTTGTGTTTAAAGTTTTGAATTTAAGTATGGACAATTTAAATGAGCCTGCTAGATTATTCATGTATGAATTCATTTCCAGAATCAAGATTGCAATAATTAATTATTGTAAACGTGATTTATATGTGGTAAACTAATGGTTGTGCATTATTAGGGATAACATATCATAAGTTAAATTATCCGAGCTTGTGTGGTTGTTGCTTAGATTAACCCAATTTCCTACTATGTAATGCGATTGTCATACTAAATTTGGAGAGCTTATTCTTGGTTGTCTGATAGCTAGACCTAATTAAAAAGCTTGTTTTAATTGGTTACAACAAAGGGAAAACTGAGATTAATAGAGCTTGTTGTTAATCTTCGGCTATAGTTTTAAAGAGTCATACGAGAACAACATCACGATTGATTATGCACATTTGTGTGAAGGTCGAGATTGAATAGTGAACTAGATTTAAAATCCATTAATTAATCCTTGCAATTTTGTATTGTTTGATTTGATTTGTCTGCTATATTGTAGTTTCATTTTATTGCATCAATCAAAATCAACCAAACCCCCCAAATCTTATACATTGATTCATTCATTACAAATGCTAATTATATACTCTCTGTGAATATGATCCTTTTTTACCACTACTAAAAATTTAGTTATCAAAGTTAGGTTTAATTTTTTTGGTGTGTTTGACACGCATCAAGAATTTTGATGTTATTGTTAAGGAGTGAAGTGAATTATTATTTTTATTTGATATTAATTGGTTTATATATATATATATATTTATAGCTAGTTCTTGTATTTATTTATTGATCTTTTTATGTTTGTTAGTGTTTATGTATAACAATGATTAGATATCCTTATTAAGATCCTATACAATTTGATCACAAGATCAAAAGGACATTTCAAAGATTGCATAAGAAAAATAGAACAACTCAAGGAATAGATAAAGAGTTGGTTTGAAGAAGCTATGGCCAATTCGAGAACTTTAAAGGAGTTGGTTGGCCCAAACTTAACCTAAAGATCTCTACGCATTACTTTCCCAAATTTTGTTGAGTTTATTACTTTTGAGATTAAGTCTGGTTTGATATATCTTTTACCTAATTTTCATGGTCTTACAAATAAGGATGCTCATAAGCATCGTAAGGAGCTTAATGTGGTTTATCTTAGTATGAAAACTCCAAGGGTGATGTAAGGTCAAATCATGTTGAAAACTTTTCCATTTTCACTAAAAGATGCAAAAAAAGATTAACAAGAAGGGTGTCAAAATCCTTAAATCAAAGTAATTCGAATTATAGTAGATGCTATAAATAATCTCCGACAACAATGCCAAAAACTTGTTGATAGTTTTAAATAGAAAAACTTTTTTACTGCAAGTATACAAATTGTAACTTATAGTATAAAAGATATCATTCCCATAAGGATTGTATAGTCACCAACAATTCTTGTAAACTTTGCTTAAGGTAAATAATAAGATGATTAATTAAGAATTAAACTAAAAATAAAGACTTAATAAATAAACTAAGAAGGAGCCAGCAGTAAAATTGATTTATCAATGATAAAAACTATGAATTACTTTTATACTTATTTGTTTTCACTTTACCCTATTGATTTAATCCTGCTTGATCCTAATTATCATATAGTTATGATTACTCTCTCTCGAGATCTAATCAAGTAATTCCAATTAAAATAGATAAAAATTGAATTGTGATCTCTCAATCTCTCAAAACTCTTTCTAACTATAAAACTATATTTGAAGAAATCCTATGGATAACTAATAAACACTTAAGATCTCTCTTCAATTACCTATTAATTTAATGTTTATAGGTCTATTGGGGTACAACTCTCACTGTGCACCACAACATAAGTGAATCAATTCAACCTCTCGATTCAAATTCAACATAATATAATAAACATCAAAAGCTTATTCATTAAATCAAGAATGTAAAGTTCAAACAATAATGCAATAGTAATTCCTAAAAACTTTTTTCAATCCATAGATGTAAATAAAAATCAACAACAATAAGGAAAAAAGAAAAGAGTAGAGAATCAAATTTAGAAGTCTTTTCTTATTTGCCTTGAGCTGAAAAATTTGCAGCCTTATTCTTGAGAATTCTCTCTTTTGATCTTCTTTAATTATGATTAAGTTGCAATCAAGTGGTGTTTTAAGATTATTTATATACTCTTGAGTCTTTTAGGGTTTTTTTTATTGTTTTTTCATATGTATATCTTCCAAAAATAGCCCCAAAGCATTAAAAGTATGAAAAATTTTGCATCTTGGAAAATGTCAATAAGTTTCATATAAAAACTTCTAATAATGCAAGTATATGGATCGTAACTTGTAGTACAAAAGGTATCATTCCCACAAGGACTAATTAGACACCTAAAAACTTGAATAAAACTTTGTCTAAGGTACTAAAGATTGATTTGAATTAAAATAAATTACTAAAATTGAAATAACTAATAAAACGAAACAATTGAATAATTGAGTTGCCAATAAAAATGAATATGATCAAAGCTGAAAACTTAGGAATTATTCTATCCTTGTTTTATCTCCCTTATTCTTGTTTTTATTACCCTCTCTTAATGTGTTTTCTTGATCTTCTTTTAATCTGATGTTTGTTGCTGCTCTTTTTGGTATTTTTTTTCCTTAAATAGTTCTTTAGGCCTCTAAGGTTGTTTCTAGGCTTTCCCAACTTAATTTTTTTCAGAAAATATCCCCAAAACCTTATAACTTTAAAAATCTCACAAGCTGGATAGACACTTGCCACAATCGTGGGAGTGCCATAATTGTGCCCTGCATGGTTTCTCTTTCTCTGTCATGACCGTGCATATGGCCACAATTGTGATAAAGGCCCCATGTATGCTAGCCATGTTTGCCTACAACAATTATGGGAGTGCCACGATCGTGGCTAGCCTCTATGCATCCATTCCTTCTCTTTTCTTCAATTTCCTATTTTTATACACTCATAAACACATCAAACACCCCTTGAACTCAAATTCTTGCTTTAAACCAATCAAACAGTTCAAACACAAGAAAACATTAGCAATAACACAATTCTAAGTCTATACACATGATAATCCTCTAAGGAAACACTTAAAAACACAATTAAACACCTAGAAAAACATTATATAATCTATACCTATCAACATCCTCGCACTTAAAACTTTGTTTGTTCTCAAGCAGAAAATAAAAACACAAACAAACAAAACACATAAACACACAATCATGCACAATGCAATAATGGTATAATGACATCAACCTCATGGAATTAACTTAACCTTAAACATCAATCACTTAAAAAGTGCCAACATACTAACTTATTCCTTTCATATTTAAGTGTTTTGATTTGAATATACATATCAATCAAAATATTAACACCCTATTCATTCACCTATAGCACTTGTAAGCATACATTTATTAATATTGATCAATCAAAAAAGCAAATTGTCAATAAGTGAGCCTTCATGAAAATTCTTGCTATTTTTAAAAGATTAGTAGGTTTAACTTATTGCAAACACCATCTTTTTGGATTTTCTTTAACTATAACTTAGTCATTTGACACAAAGGCAAACAACTTGTCATGAATGTCCCCCAGCTACTCAACTAGGTTACATTTTTATTTAGCTTGGTTGGAGTGTCATTCTAGCCTTTTGACGCAAAGACAAACAAATTGAAGTGAATGCCCCCAGTTACTCAGCTATATGACAACCCTCAACTGGCTACTAGCTCTATCCTTAACCCAGTTTTCTTAAAAAGGGCCAATGGAATAGGAATTCATTTAACACATTTTTTTTTATCAAATTTGATGTCCTAGCCTACCTTATTTATTCTTAGTCAATCATTCTCGTGAAAGGGTACTAATAATACTAACCAATTCAATTGAATGTAATCATAAATGTGATGTAAAAGAACTTAACGTCTATAAAAGAAATAAAAGATGGAAGATTAATCAATCACAAGCTTTAATTTGGTGGGATGAGGATTGGAAATTGAATTGACATCAAAGATAAAGGCTCAAATTAGGATCATATTAGAATTCATTATTAGATAAAAAGTATTTGTATTATGTTATCCTACTTTAGATATGATAACCTAGTTGTTTAGGACTTATAGAATTTCTATTATAATAGGATTTAAACTAGAAATCCTTTTCCTACTAGAATAAGGATTCTAAGAACCCTATATATATGTGTATTAGGCCTTTCATTAATAAGAAGCAATCTGGATTTTTTCTACAAACTTGAGTTTTCAGCTAGAAGGTGTGATGCTTTCTTCTAAGAGTGATTCTTAGACCCAAGTAGTGATTCCTAGTTTTCTACTATACATTCATTGTGTTCTTCACTAAGTTCCAACAACCCTAACCTAAATTCCAGCCCTCTTAAACCTATATTCTAGCCATCTCAAACCTATAGTCTAGCCATATTAAACCTAAAATCCTAAACCTAAATTTCCAATAATCAAACCTTAAAATTCCAGCCATACAAAATCTAAAAATTCTGCATTCTTAGCCTCAATCCAACCTTCAAACTTGATATTCAAGCAGCCTAATATCAATCATATTTCTAATTTTTTGATTTTTGGCTCCCATTTAATATTTCTTCTATTTGTCCTACATCAATTTGGCATCAGAGCTTTGGTTCATGATGGCAACACGTAGTGGAAGCGAATATAAAGGAATATTCTGTGATTAATAGTGAGATGAGATACTTCTAAGAGTTAAAGAAAGATTGGACCTTACTGACCCCTGATCACAAGGTGCTCGAAGGACTAGTCCAGAAAACAATATTAGACAATAAACTACACTTGATAGTGAGGGTGGAGAAAGTGAAATTCAAGACAAAGAGGCTGATATTAATCAATAGTGAATGAGGTTAGGAAATCAACGCCTATTGAGAGATTTAAGAGAAAGAAATCAACCAATAGTACATTGAAAGTGCATGCGAGCCTTTAGATGCCATGATAGAGTTGAAACACACAACGAACTCATTAACATTACTAATAAAGTTCATGTTAAAGCCCCTAATTTTGCAAAAAAGATGGATCCACACTTGTTCTTAGATTGGATAGCAGCAATGGAAAATTTCTTTGACTGGAACCATATGTCAAAAGATTGAAAAGTTTGATTCTCAAAGATGAAGCTAGTTGGACATGTTAAAATCTGGTGGAGATCGGTAGAGGATAGACTTCAAAAAATAGGCCAACCACAAATTATTGAATGGGAAGAGATGAAGTTGAAGTTATCAGAAAAATACTCACCATTTCATTATCAGGAAGATCTTTAAGATCAACTCATAGCCCTTAGATAAGGGATTGTATCCGTAACTAAATGCATGGAAATATTTGATGAACTTTCTATCCGATGTGAAGGAATATAGTCGGAACGAAAACTTATTTCTCACTACAAAAATGGCTTAAGGGTAGAAATTTTTTAGGAGCTGTTAATACAAAGGATTTATAGCCTTAAAGATGTATATCACTTAGCTTTGAGAGTGAAACAATACTTAGGATAACAAGTAATTAAAAAGTTTCAAAATTAAGCCAGGGAGTTTGACATGAAGAGAACTACGATGATGTAAAAATTTTAGACCATCACCTAATGAATCAAAATCTGCATCACAAAATAACTACAAAAATTCTCAACACATTGAATTTAAAGGCAAAGCCATAATTGAGACTAGGACGAAAGGAGGCAGCAATGACAAAAACTGCTTCCGATGTAATGGAAGGGGCCATTTTGCTTTTAAATGTCCTACTAAAGCTTTGCATATGATGGGAGAAGAAGAGGAAGAATATGATGAGTATGTTGTTAGAACAAAATTGAAGAGGAGTTGGAAAGAGACTCAAGTGATGAACTAGCTAGTCTTATAAATTTTAATATAGTGAGACATATACTTACAACCCTTAAAGCTGAAGAACAAGAAGAATGGCATTTTACTGCTATTTCCTTTACTCAAGTTAGATGCGGAGATAAAGTATGCAAGCTTATCATTGATGGAGGAAGTAGTATGAATGTTTTATCAGAGAATATGGTGAAGAGATTGAATTTAATCACTGAGAAACATCCAAATCCATACAAAGTTGCTTGGGTAGATAATAGTACTATACTAGTTGCTTGAAGGTGCTTGGTGTCTTTCAAATTAGGAATATATGAGGACTCTATTTTGTGTGATGTCATTCCTATGAAAATATCCCACATTTTACTTGGATGATCGTGGCTTTATGATTGAGATCTACAGCACTTCAGAAAAGATAACACCTACATTATATATTTCATGGAAAGAAGATAGTTTTGAAGCCTATGAAGGTAGACAAAGTAGAAAAACATAACAAAGTGGATTCTTTGGCAAACCCTAAAACTAAAACAACTAAACAAAAAGTTCAAACACTTAAACAACAAGTTGAAATGCCTGAACTAGAGGTTGAAACACCTGAACAACAGGCTGAAACCCTTGAACAAATCTAAACAAAAAAACAATAGACTTAAACATCATGGCAGCAGACTGAAAGAATCAGATGACAAGCTAATATAATAGAATAGGGGGTTGAAAAGATTACCTAGCAACTACTTACGGTTCCAAAGCTTGATAATTAAAAACTTGATGGTGTCCGTTGTGTTATTGATGACAAAGGAGAAGTAAATTTGAATGAAGATACAAAATTAACACAATATAGGAATAAAGGAGAAGTTATGAGTGCACTTGCAAAGTTAGAATTTAGCAATGACAGAAAATTAAAGCATCTGACTACAAAAAGCAAGAATAGGTATGTTCTTGATGCCTATGCTATAAAGAAGCCATGTGGTTTAGTTATGAAACCATTGTAAATATATTGGTCAAGACTTATGATGTTGTCCATATGGCTAAAATCTTCTTAAAAAAGGTTGTACATCTTCATGGATTACCTTTAAACATCCTCTTTAATTATGACATAAAGTTTATGAGATATTTTTGGAGAACTCTATGGAAAATACTGAACACTAAGCTTCAATTTTCAAGTTCGTTTCATCTCCAAATCGATGGATAAATAGAGTTGGTGAATAAAAGCTTGGGGGATTTGTTAATATGTTTAGTTGGAGACATGTGAAAACTTGGGACCTAATTCTTCCTATGGCAAAATTTGCATACAACAGTTTTATAAATAGTTCTACTGGTAAGAGCCCTTTTGAGATTATTTCAGGAGTTAAACTAAGGAACCTATTGATCTGGTTCCTTTACCATAAACAAAACGAGTTAGTGTTGAAGCTGAAGATTTTGCACAACCTAGGAGGGACATCTTTGATGAGATATGATATGTGCTTAATTGATTGTATAATTATTTCATAACACTTAACGATTAATGACATAAAATGGCTTAAGATACTCATTTTGACTCATATGTGGTTTTAGGAACAATTCGGAAGCAATGGAGCTAAAGTGAGTTGAAAGCACCATATTTGAGTCATTCTTCGAAGATTCACACTAACTTGTCTTCATAGAGCAAAGAAGAGAAGATTTTGAGAGGGTTTGGAGGAAGAACCCAGTGCCACGATTTGGCCACGATCGTGACAGAAGAATGTTGAAGGTGCCACGATCCTGGCATATTGGCCACGATCCTGGCATATTGGCCACGATCGTGACAAAAGAATGGTGTAGGTGCCAGATTGTGGCATAATTGGCCATGATTGTGATAGAAGTTTGTCACAAAGGCCACGATCGTGGCCCTATAGGCCATGGTCATGGCCTGAACAATGACAGTACGGGGACTGCTTCTGAACTCAACTTTTTGAGGGTTATTTTGGACATTTTAGGTCGGGTAAAACCTAGTTTTTACCCTAATTAGAAGAAGACCATAAGAACATAAGAGGAGAAACTTTAGGGGGCTGGATTCTGTCACATTTTGGGGAATAGAGAGAGGGCTCTTGAGAGATAAGGAGAAGAAGGCAACAATGCTCTCACATATAGACCTATGGAGAGCTAACTTCCTGATGCCAGTTCGGAGGTACAATCGACGTCAAGGACCCAGTTAAGCATATTTCTCTCGTGTATTTGTTTATTTCTTACTTTTAATGATTGATTGTATTATTCTATGTTTAATGTTTGGGTCTTATGTAAAAATGATTGAATGCTCTATTTGAATGTTTTTATGTATGAACCTATTGCTAGAATCGAATGCAATACGTAATTGTTGTATTTTCAATTCATTAATAGCGACTAATGGTTCTGAATCATTAAGGATAACATAAACTAGGTTAAATAATCTGATCTTGTGTGATTATTGCTTAGATTGGTCTTTTTCTCTCATTCATAAGGTGGCTATGTGGATAAATTTAAAAAGCTTGTTCTAGGTTTCCTGATAGTTAGAGTTAATTAATGAGCTCTTCTTAATTAACTAGGACCTAAGGAAAAATCAGGATTAGCAGAGCTTGTTGTTAATCTACGACCAATAGTTCAAGGAGAGGTAAAAGAACAACAAATCAAATAAATATGTTTAATTAAGGTGTAGGACAAGATTGGACCAAAGAATCGGGCCCTTAACAAATCCACCACTTTTATCATTTTTCGCATGTTTTCTTTACTTTGTTTTTGTTAGTTTAGCTTTATTTCAATTTCTTATTTAATAAACCAAACAACCCCCTCCCATAACCTAAACACCGTTTAATTTCATTTCAAAAGCTTTATACACACTCTCTGTGGGATCGACCTAGGCTCACCATTGCTATAACAGTAGGTCTAGTTATTTTATTTTGATTACCGTTATGACACGCTGTCAATTTTGGCGCCGTTTCTGGGGAGTGCAGTGCTTTAGTTTTTGTTATTGATTTTGATTTGTGTTTTGTACATATTTGTTTGCAATTTGTTTCTTTTCAGTTCTTTCTTGATTTTTCACTTTTTGTTTATTGTTAATGATTAATAAATTTTAAAAAAATTTATGGATGGAAGTAATTTCTTTCTTAATTTATATTCCCAATCTTATAATTATGTTTGGAGTGATCAACCTAACTTTAGTTATGCATGGGATAACCCACAAAATTACTTGCTTGATAGTTTACAGGATGCACAGCAATTCCCGTATAGACCAGAAGTTTCTTATCACGACTCAGGTACATCTTTAGAAGAATCAGTTAATGTTTGTGATGCTAATACTTTGCAAATTCAGCAGGAAATGATACAATTCCAGCAGGAAACAAATTCTAAACTCCAGAACTTGACAAGCTAAATGGGTCAACTGGCAGAAGCTATCAACCGCCTAGCATCACAATGTGAACAGGCACAACTATCTCAACCTGAGGCGTACCCAAGGGACGTTAGAGTAGAAACCTTGCAGAGTGATGAGGAGCTTGAGAATTTTGAGAGCAATGCTCAAGGAATTGCTTGTGTGGAAAAAGTGGAGGAAGAGCTTGAAGTAGAAAAGGAGACATCTTTTAGCTCAGAGGTAAATACTGAGTTCATAATTGTTGTTAGGAATGACTCTTTTCTTTTACCTAGTAGGTTGGAGAAAGTAAATGAGGGAGAAAAAGGTGAAGAGTCATTCAAAGTATTTCCTGAGTGCATGGACTCAGTAGAGATTAAGAGTTTGAGGATAGGGAAGACACGGAATGGAATGACTATCAACTAAGGCCCTATCCAGAAGAACCTTACATGGAGGAACTATATATGCCACCAGACGATCATAATTTTGTCAAGTGAGGAGAAGAAGGAGTCGAGCCAGTGACTCTAAACAAAGATGTTTCTTGAGATGCAACCCAAGGGAAGTAAATTTCTTTTCCTTTACTTTTTTGCACTAGTTAGGATATGCATGTGTGTTTTTATGTTGGGTTGTTTCTTGCTTGTTTCAAGTTTTCAATAAAATGAGAGAAAGAATAAAACAAACAAACAAACATTTTCTTGTTTTCTGTTACTTCTAGGACTATGTAGTCATGAGTAGAGAATGAATTGACTAGAGAATTTCATGGCAACTTGAGCATGTAATTTTACTTTTGTGATTGGTCGATCTGCATTATCTTTAAAAGAGTAGTGATTAGTGGTAGACAAGGTCGGTGAGATTTTAAGCCTTTATAGATTGACACATTTATATCAATCTCATTGTCTTTGTTAATGTGTGAACTTTATGACATGTACATCTTACTATTACTTTGATTTTCTATTCGAGACCACAATTTTATCACGTGCATTAACATGGAAATGATTAGGCATTCTTTGTTTTTCTGAACTACATTAGCCAAATAGCCTACCCTTTGTATGATTTTCCTTTGTTAACCCCCTTTAAGCTTTATACCTTTCTTTTTGTATAAACCACATTATATGCTTTTAAATTTAACCAAATGTCCTACCTAAGCCATAAAGCTAATGGAATTTTTGTGATTGTTGATGATTGTGGGATATACAAAAGTATAAGTGTGGGGGTATGCATATGTATGGGTTGGTTATAATGATTGGGATGTTTTGTTATGTCTTATCCTTGAAATTCCCATGTTAATGTAGTTTCTTTTAATGTTGATAAAAAAAGAAGCAAAAGAAAAAGAAAAAAAGAAAAAGAAAGAAAAGAAAAAGAAAAGTTTAAATAAATGTATCAAGAAGGAAGTGCATATGTGTTGAAAAATTGTTTACAATTAGTCTTTCCTCCTAAAGTTGTGATGAATGGGTTATTTGAGTATATTGAATATTAGGTAGATGTTGGCTTGGAAGGTTCACTCTTTGTGGTCTCAATGTAGTGTTATCATCAATTTCTATGAGTGATCCCTTTTGATTCATTATGCTTTGTGTGGTTTGTGTATGAGAGCTGAATTTAGTTGTAATATCTAAGTATTGCATTTGTCAAAGCTAACGGTACCCATTTTTGAATGAGTGTTAGCTTGTGTGCTTGATGTTTCATTAAGTGTTACTTTTCTTTCACTAGCTTTGATGACTTTCATGCTACTTTACCCAAATACATCTCACCTTACCTTTGCCCACATTACAACCTTGAAAAGTTCTTTGATCTATGATTTTGCATGTGAACCTTAATGGTGGAGAAATGAATTGATTTGCAAAGTTGTGGAATGGCATGATCATGAATGGTGTTGAGTGTACCTATAAACATATCTTGTTTAAACACATTTTCCAAGTCTACCATTAGATTGCTTAGTTTTTTAAAATGATGAATGCTAATTGATTATGAGTAAAAGCTTGGAATGTTAAGTTCTTGCTATGATTTTTGAAATTCATTCATTTTTGCTTATGATTATTTATTCTTGGAACATATGGGAATTGAGTAAATGATGTTTTTGGGTCTATGAGCTTAATTTTGAAGTTTTGCCTAAGGATGGTCAAAAGCTAAGTGTGGGGGAAATTGGTATGTGCTTAATTGATTGTATAATTATTCCATAACACTTAATGATTAATGACATAAAATGGCTTAAGATACTCACTTTGAGTCATATGTGGTTTTAGCCATAATTCGGAAGCAAAGGAGTTAAAGTGAGTTGAAAGCAACATATTTGAGTCGTTCTTTGAAGATTCACACTAACTTGTCTTTATAAAGCAAAGGAGAGAAGATTGGAAGGAAGAACCTAATACCATGATCGTGGCATATTGGCCACAATCGTGACAGAAGAATGCTGGAGGTGCCACAATCGTGACAGAAGAATGGTGGAGGTGCCATAATCGTGGCATAATTGGCCACGATAGTGACAGAAGCTTGTCACACAGGCCACGACCTATAGGCCACGGTTGATAGCATGGGGACTACTTCTGAACTCAAGTTTCTGAGGGTTATTTTGGCAATTTTGAGTCGATTAAAACCTAGTTTTTACCCTAATTAAAAGAAGACTATAAGCATAAGAGGAGAAATCTTAGGGGGCTGGATTCTATCCCATTTTGGGGAATAGAGAGAGGGCTCTTGAGCGAGAAGGAGAAGAGGGCAATGGAGAGCTAACTTCCTGATGCCAGTTCGAAGGTGCAATCGACGCCGACAACCTATTTAAGCATATTTCTTCCGTGTATTTGTTGTTTATTTCGTTCTCTTAAGGATTGATTGTGTTATTCAATGTTTAATGTTTGGGTCTTGTGTAAAATGATTGAATGCTCTATTTAATTGTTTTTATGTATGAACCCATTGCTAAAATTGAACGCAATATGTAATCGTTGTATTTCTGATTCATTAGTAGCGATTAATGGTTCTGAATCATTAGGGATAACATAACGTAGGTTAAATAATCTGAGCTTATGTGATTATTACTTAGATTGGTCCTTTTTTCTTATTCGTAAGGTGGCTGTCCGGATAAACCTAGAGAGCTTGTTCTAGGTTTCCTGATAGCTAGGGTTAATTAATGAGCTCTTCTTAATTAACTAAGACCTAAGGAAAAACCAGGATTAACAGAGCTTGTTGTTAATCTATGACCAATAGTTCAAGGAGAGGTAAAAGAACAATAAATCAAAGAAATATGTTTAATTAGGGTGTAGGCCGAGATTAAATCAAAGAATCGGGCCCTTAACGAATCCACCACTTTTATCATTTTTCGCATGTTTTCTTTACTTTGTTTTTGTTAGTTTAGCTTCACTTTAATTTCTTGCTTGATAAACCAGCCAACCCCCTCCCCCCATAACATAAACACAGTTTAATTTCATTTCAAAAGCCTTACACACACTCTCTGTGGAATCGACCTAGACTTACCACTGCTATAGTAGTAGGTCTAGTTATTTTATTTTAACTAGCATTACGACGCGCTGTCATTAATAATGCAACTTACATATTTTTTCCCACAAATATAAGGCCCACATGCCAAACTATATAATGATATTGTTGCTTCTTGCACGTTACAGTTATGCAACCGTATCATCTGTATGACAAAATGAGATTAGAAGTTATTCTAACATATAAATTGTCATATGTTCATAATATATATTAATATGTAACTTACTCGTTTTCTAAACCATGATACAAACTTCAGCTTATGCCTTTCTTCAACATTAAAATTCCCTTTGTTGCGAATGGACTCTTTGTGCTCTCTATTTAAAAAAGTAAATGACAGTAAGGAAATGAGATTCAATGAACAAAATTGTAATATGATTGTTTGAATCAAAAGGAATATACATACTCCATATATATATATCGACTTTCTTGCAATTGTTTAAAATATACCAATGGGCAATTTCGAATTCGTCTTTACTTAACTCCACATATTTACCCACACCAAGTGGCCTAACTTTTTGGGAGAAAATTGTCAACCTACCCTCTTCATCAAAATCAAAGTTATGTTCTGGTCTATTAAATCTTGTCTCCAAATCACTTAAGTACATTGAACAAAACGTCAAGCATTCATTTGTTATATAAGCCTCTACAATAGACCCTTCAGGTCAAGCTCTATTTCGTATATAACACTTAAGAGAGCATAAAAACCTGAACAAAATATAAAATATTAGGAATTTTAATAATAAATAACTTTTAAAAAGAAAAAGTTAATATGAATTACCTTTCAATCAGGAACATCAATCGAAAGTGAACCGGTCCATAGAATTTTGCTTCATTTGGTAAGTGAATTGCCAAATGAACCATAACATTAAAAAACGATTT